>JAHLJT010005437.1:79683290-79711791 GCA_031308135.1 Acheta domesticus | reverse complement strand
ACCCCGTGTTTGCTGGGGAGCGCTGCGTGCCTTGTGGGGCTGACAGTTACAATGAAATTTCCGTTAAACACTAGTCGCAACAAAAAATAACAATTACTCAAAAAAATGCTTATCTAACATATGACAATATTTTATATCTTTGGATTCGTCTTTTGACGCTTGTCGTGATAGACTGAAAAAATATGTATAGTCCCATTTGAAAAACAATGTTACCTCAAATATCTCATAAAATACAAGTGATGAAAGAGAAATCAACACATATGGAATTAGCTCCATTCGTCATTCATTCCGTGAAAACTGCATTTCAATATCTTCAACCGTTCAAAAGTTACAGGAGGTGCTAAAGTACGTGACTCACCTGGATATATAAAGTCAATGAGAGAAATACAGTTTTTCCCAGACAGTAAAAGAGAAAAAACGCTATAACAAAGTTAAAAACAATGCTCACATGTGTCACATGTTTAGAATTCTGAAGTTAATTTACATTATATCACATCGTCACTCACGATAAATGCCCTTCATGAGAACGTTCCCTAAAATTACGCATACGCATATTTTGCAACAAGCAGAGCCCTAATTATAAAATCTAAAACTGATAAACTTTTATTTTGCCATATTCCTAGGGTTCATTCCATACCTCGAGATAGACCGTAGAGATCACAACGCCCTTGCGTGTTTAGATTAGATTAGATTAGATTTATTTAAACTGCAATGGCATAACCCGGTGGCAGCTAATTACAAAAACATAATATACACAGCCTTTCTGTAATATAGAACTCCAAAAACCACTAATAATAATAATAATAATAATAATAATAACCAACACACACAACAACAACAACAATAAGAAGAAGAAGAAGAAGAAGAAGAAGCAAATTATATACTAATTGTAGTAATAATAATGGTAAAATAATGATAATAATATTAAAAACTGACAGATTCATAAAACATTAAATTACATTAAGAGAGAAAACACACACACACACACACACACACACACACTGCATTAGTATTACACTGCACTTCACTTCACTAAGACCTGAAAACATTTCCTTCTTTATTTCTCTGCTATACCACTGCACTACACCTCACTTCACAATAGAACACTTATGCATCGCTATATAACCCACTATTCTCCCTCATTTACTTAATAATACCCTAAATTAATTTCCTAACTGTTGAACACTTTGAGGAAAGGGTTCAAAGGTTTTTGCAGGCAATCTATTCCATTCCGTAATCGTTCGATTTGTAAAAGAAAATTTCCCGACATCCGTTCTCTGCTGTCTTAAATTTATTTTGTGCCTGTGATCCACTCTACTGATGTATGTAGGAATACATAGCCGCCGATTAATTTCTTTCCAAGCTGGATGACCATTATAAGCTTTATACAAGGCGCAGAGTCTTGCTACTGATCGCCTGTTTTTGAGTGAATCCCACCCTGCCGTTTTCTTGTCCCTGAAAGTAAATTTAGCTGCCCTATGCTGAATCCTTTCCAAGTGTTTACACTGCATAATCTTGTGCGGATCCAACAAATTGTTCCATATTCCATTATTGACGAACAAGAGATAAATAAGCAATTTCCCTCGCGTTTGCCGTACTCTTTTTTAGGATGCGCATACAAAGTGAAGAGATCGCCAGGCTTTCCCTACAACAAAATCTACGTGTTTTTTCCAACTTAATTTACTATCGAAAATGAATTCCTAGGTACTTGCACGAGGAAACTCTCGGAATAATGTCATTATTTAAACGGTAATGTGTTTCACTGTAATTATGACCCCTGCCAAAAGTGATGGATTTACTTTTAGAGCTATTTATGGACATTCCGTTATTTTCCGCCCAGTAATGTAACGCATCAAGATCCTTTTGCAGTATTTCTTCATCTCTTTTCGAGTTAATACTACGATATATTATTGCAATCGTCTGCAAATAGCCGAACATTTGAGGTTAATTGCGCCGGCAGATCATTGACGAAAGCTAGAAATAGAAGGGGTCTAATGACACTCCCCTGCGGTATTCCTGACGTAACGCTTGCCCGGAAGATAACTTATGTCCAATTCGGACTTTCTGTTTTCTATCTCGCAGAAATTCGCTAATCCACGCACCACCCTGGGATCTATGCCTGAATTCATTAATTTCTGTACAAGCCGATCGTGTGGAACGACATCAAATGCTTTAGCAAAATCTATAACTACTGCATCTACTCTCCCGCCCGCGTCAATTTCATCTGCTAGATCCTGAAATAGCGTGACTACCTGACTTTCGCATGAATAACCACTCCTGAACCCGTGTTGCCCATCGTAGAGCCATTTTTTTAATTTCCCATTCTTTCTTAATGTAACTCCCAACTAGATGCTCCATAAGCTTGCACACCACTGACGTAAGACTTACCGGCCTATAATTGCATAATTTAGTTTTGTCACCACTTTTAAAAATTGGTACGACAAAGGCTAATTTCCAATCTTCCGGTACTTTTGAATTATTCAAAGACACGTGAAAAATTCTAATTAGGTACGGTAATATTGCCTTCCTGCCAGTTTAATTAAATCCGTAGAATGTCGTCTGGACCCTTGACTTACCATTTTCATTGACTTTACTTTATTCCATAGAACGTTTACTTCAATATTAAACTGATTCGCAACCGAAGGCCTTGAATAAATGGATGGTCCGTACTATTTTTGAAAACCGAACTAAAATACTTATTAAATGCATCCGCTTTTGCCCGATTGTCAGTAATTAGCGTGTTTCCATTTTCGCGAATAACTGGGATATCCTCTTTATTTCCTTTCCTTCTACGAACATATTTAAAAAAGCCTGTCCAGTTATTTCCCTTCCCACCTAGAATATTCTTAAATATGTCTCCTGAGCAATTTTCTTTTCGCGCTCCAATTCTTTTGAATGATTTCGAAAAATATCATATGCTCGCTACTACGCTTTCTGTTCTTAAATGCCTTTCTCGTTATCCTCTTCATTCTCCTAATTTTTGCATTGTAGTATTCTGGATCCGGATTATTTTTTAGAATTTTGCACGGAACAAACTTTTGCAAAGCTTCGTATATAATATCTTTAAAACACGCCCCATATTTCTTCCATACCGCCCTCTGTCTTAGAAAGCGGTCATATTGTTCCCTAAAGAAGCCTTGAAGCCCGCTTACATTTGCTTTCTTGTATTGCCATACTTTCGTTCCTATTGTAATGCCTTTCCTTGAAATAATTCCGTCTAAGTCAAGAGACCGCTTTGTGGTCACTAATACCCTCAACAACTTCACAAGATATGAAAAGTTCTTTCGGCCTAATTAGGTAGACATCCAAAATCGCATCCTGTCGCGTCCCGGTCCGAACTACCTGGATAAAACCCCCTTCCCAGAACCAGCCCGTTTGAAATTTTGGACTTTCCCTTCGCTAACGGTTCCCTCCCAGTTTACGCTCGGAATATTTAAGTCGCCTCCAATAACAATAGCATGGCCATTTTCGTTTCCCGTTCTCTGAATGATGTTATCTAAAATGTCATATCCATCGCTCGGAGGCCTATAGCATGCAATAATTTCTAAAACAGTTCCTGACGTAATAATTTCTATTCCCATCATCTCAAACTCTCTACTGACCCACTCTAATCTAATATTAATGTCCTCTTTGACGCAAATAAAGACTCCGCCCCCTCTGCTAATTCTATCCCTCCTAAGGATCTTGTAATGGGAATGAAAAATTTCAGAGGACCCGATTTCCTCAGTTAGCCACGACTCAGTCCCTATCACTATGTCGGGATCGCAGGCATCAACTAGATTCCAAAACTCTATTCTTTATTGATTATACTACGACAGTTCACCTGCAACAACCTAAGGAACCCCTTCCTCACCCGAAAGTGTTCTTGAAAGGGCGCGTCCCTCGAAGTCGCTGCCTCTGTCGTCGCCTCCGCCGCCGTCGTCTCCGCCCTCGTCGTCTCCGTCGCCGTCGTCATCGTCGTCACCGCCGCCGCCGCCGCCGCCGCCGCCGCCGCCGTCGCCGTCGCCGTCGCCGTCGCCGTCGCCGCCGCCATCGCCGTCGCCGTCGCCGTCGCGGCCGCCGTCTCCGCCGTCGTCGCCGCCGCCGTCGCCGCCGCCGCCGCCGCCGACGACACCGCAGTCGCCGCCGTCGCCGTCACAGCCGCCGCCGTCTCCTTCGCCAGCTCAGTCACCGCCGCCGTGTCCGCCGCCTCCGTCGTCTCCTCCGTCCCCGCCTTCTCCACCGTCACACACGTCTCCGCTGAAGCCACCGTTACCGGAGTGAAACCAACAGCCCCCGCTCCTATCGCCGCTTGCCGGTAGATTTAATTTGGCCCGCGGAACGCGAGACCGGCGGTCGCTCACAGCGTCAACGGGCGACGGGAGGGCGTGTGCAGAATTCAGCTACTCTAGTATAGAGGCCACTGAGCTCCGCAACGCCCTCCGTTGAGGTGGACGCCGTCTCGACCTAGTGAGCTCTCTGAGATCCACCCGTTTGGATCCACAAACATGAATCCGAGAGCTTTTGCCACAAAGTCATGTCCCGATTTATTCCTCGCCACCTTACGGGACCAAACATCCCGGCGGCGAATGACGCACTAAGCACTATACGCGAGGATGAAAGCGCGTTTGTGCTGCTACCCCAAGTTCGTAGATGTCGCCCATGAGGTGATCAAATGAGCGACATCTCCGTAAATTATTGGAGCCTCCGTGAATGATAACAGTTTCCGGGGCTTCACGTCACTAGCTTCATTTGCGATTTCAGCTGTTCCACGCGGATTCCCGGAAAAGCATTTAACTTGTAGGTTTGCGTGACCTACGTGACGCACAATAGAGTCACCGAACACAACACATTTTTTAGAATTTTTCGTTGCCGCTGAATCCTTCACACCGATGCAAATGTGGTTGATGCCGTCACCGCCGTGGACACCACGTTTGGGGAACTCGCCGCCGGAGTTGGCGACGTCACCTCTACTGGCAGAACCGCTGTGGCCGGCTGAGCCACCAACGTCACTGCCTCCTCCGTCGCAGTAGCTGCTATCGCCTCCACCTCCGTTACTCTTGCTGCTGCCTTCAAACTTGCAGCTCCTGTTGAGTCGCTGCAAGCTTAGCAGTAACCTGCAAGAACTCCTGTCGAAGGCGCGACAGTTCACCTCGCAGACCGCCGTTGCAACACTCGACGCACCTCCATGAAACATCCACTGGTGCACCACGTCGCGTAGATACCGGGCCAGGATTTATCTCCACGCCACCAATTACTAACATCACTGCTATAACTAGCAGTGCAAAGGCGTCCAGAGAGGGAGCAGGGACGCTGCCCTTTCTCAGCACGCACGCCACGCGGGCGGCCCAGCCGCCGATGCGGGCCCGGTACATTTCCACGTCGCAGCCCATTATCCCTTTACCTGCGCGAGAGCGATCCCCAAGGCACGTCCGCTCGCTACACGACCAGGCACAGACTGACGACCAGGCACAGACTGGTCCACTGTTTAACGGGTGGCACCCACTGTTTAATGGGTGGCCTACCTGGCAGGCGCCGGTTTATCGTTTTAGATGATCTCGTGCATCTGAATACATTTGCAGAAGTAAAGGAAAGTAGTCGTGCTAACAACATCAACTATATTGTGTAACATTCTTTGCGTTTTAAAAATTTTTAGATGCGTAATGTCAGTAGCGGACGTCATTTATTCATATGATTTACTTTGAATGTTAGTGTTCCTCAAGATACCAACAGGCGTGTATTTTCACTACTTTCCCGAAGATTCGATGGTTCACTCAAATAATTGTATTTATTTAGTGGGCCGACGATATGACAATTTTATACATACGTGCGTTTTGGTTTCCAGTACTTGCTTGGCTGCGATTTACATATTTAGAAAATGTTTTTGCGTCATGCTACCCCCAAAATTATGGAATATAAATTAAAATGAGCTACATTAACAATCAGTTATTATTACAATGAAACTTGACTACTGAATTCTGAAGTATTCTTTAAAACAAAACATTTACGTATTTTAAAAATCCATTTTTACTATTATTTGTTCTAACCTATTCAAAACACCTAGTATTCAGAAGCAAAACTACACACGATTGTAACATTATATTAAAAAATGTAGTAAAATTTCTCATTGTTTCTGATGATGGCATCATAGGACGATACTGTGCCTAGAAATCATTCACTATTGCTCGCTGCACAAAAACAATGGATAGTAAAGAGATGAGAATCTCCGTAGGTGTCCCAAACGTGACAAAGTCTGTAGATATTTGCTTTCTTTCAAATCTTCAATGCATTTCATATTTTTAGCAACTATAATCCAAATATAACCTGGTTTCAAACAAATAGAAACAATAGAAATGAAAGAATATGTAATGTCCATACAATTTAGAATGCAAACGTTCTTAACCAGTACTTCACAATCTAAAACCATCTTAACAGTCTCCGGTAATAAATGATTTGGAACAAGTATAGGTAATTGATCAATATTTAATAGATAGGAAGGGTAATAATAGGTTATAATCTATACATAGGAAGTTAGGTTATAAGTTAGATAATAGTGAGAAAAATTAGGTAATAATTAGCTTGTAAGTATATACAGACAGGAAGCATAAATAGGTAGAGTTTAAATAACAATGTTTCAAACTCCTGAATATAGACACGCGGTATGTAATACATTATTATTATTCCTTGTATTAAAAAAATGGCTTTTAGCAAATAATAGGTAATATTTGACTTGGTGAAATCTGCAAAAAAGTGAGAAACGAATGTAAAAAAAAGCGGACAACGAGAATCGGTAACAACAAAATTCAGGAGAAAATAAAGAGCACAAAAAAATCAACCCCCGTTCATCACCAAACACATCAACGTGTTTCATCAGAACTCCACTGACCCACGTTCGTTCGATGTATTATAAAACATCGTATTGTACTCGTGGGAAACCCAAAAGCAAACTTTTAACACACAGCCAGTTTCTCTCGGCGTTCGCACTGTCCTCTTCGACTCTCGCACCAAACACGAAACAAAAGCCTGCGCGAGCGCGAAGTGCCTCTGGTTGTCACCAGAGTGCGGCGCGAGACAGAATACGGCGGAGTACTTTTTTTTTTTCCTGCGGACTCGTGGTTATAAATCTCATTTTTACAATGCTCTAACGATGAATGATGCATGCTGGGATATCGCGACGGTGCGATGGGACGGGGGTGGGGGGTGGGTAGGTTAAAAATAACGCAGTTCGCGTGTCAACGCCAGGATTAAGTCGAAGGGATATTTATTCGCCGTTTATGACGAGTGATGAGCGGATGTGAGGGCGTATTGGGCGAGTATAGGACTCACGGGAGTGGTTAAGGTTGGCTGCTGGTGACGAGAAGTCAGGCGGGACCGACAGAGTATTTGATTCTGGTAGAAATTCGAATCGGCCGTTGGTGGATAACCCCTTATTTTGGTACGTTTGGAATTAATTCGTGTTCCTCCTACTATTTCATTCAAAATATAAAAGAAAATGAGAGGTACAAATTTTCATAATATTTAATTATTATTAATATAACAACTGATACGATTGCGTAGCGGAATTCATGTAGTACGCTCTGAGAAGGCCACAATATGTTGGCCGAAACGTCAGCCACCAAATAGCTGACGCGGCTCATCTCGGATAACCCAGACCACATAACAACCGATACATTTAGTTAATTATTTTCGAGAGCGGCAGCATTTCTTATTTACAATTTAACTTATCCGATTGCCTTTTTAACATTCTACCCTGTGCTTTCAAGATTGTATGTTTAATGGTATTACAGTGGGTTTTGGTAAAGAAAGGTTAAAGGGATCAACAAAAAATTCGAATTATCCCAATATTTTAATTAAAGAAGTTGCAAATTTTGTGTTGAATTTCTGGTCCAATGAAATGGTTACTCTGAATACGTAAATTCTTATTGAGAAAGGTTGCGAGTAAAATAGTACCATAAATTATACATACATATTTAAACAAAATATAATTGCAAATAATGTGTAAAACAATTTAGATTGCAATTACGTTGATCTCAAGTACACATAGTCCTAGAGTAATGTCCATTATTAAAACTAAAATGTTCTAATCGTTTTGAAAATCCAGATTATTTACAAAACGTTTGTCTTACATATGTATTATATTTATGCACGATGAGGTGTCGTACCCCAAATCCCATTGTACCGCAAATCCCACTGTATATTGACTTCGGCTTTACTCTTTATGAGATTGTATGTAATAAGCAGTCTATATTCTATTCCGAATATGTAAATAAACAAATGGGATAAGATAAATAACATTAACTGGTGTCACCAAACTCAACGTTTATAGATAATTTTGAGTAGTTTTTTTAATAATAATTTGTATCAATAGCAGTGTTAGTAATACTACTAAGTAATTTTGATTTAGCAAATGATACGCAGGAATGTTATTTATATAAATGTATGTACTACTGTATTACATACATTTACATAAAATAACATTCCTGCGTATCATTTGCTAAACTACAAATTAAATAACCAGGATGAAACAATTTACGCAGGCATCGTATACATTGATAAAAATCTATAAAGCTATACAGATGTACTATGTTTTTTGTGATGGATGTACACATCCTTCGCTTATTATATTTTTCTCTCACAATTGTAACAGAGTTGTTCTCTTTGTTTATGTTTGGATAATTCTTTTCTTCGCAGGGACTTTATATTCTTTTCAATATTTTTATTTCTCGAAAAAAAACACACAAAAATGTATTTTAGAAAATATGAAATGGAAAACTTAAAGCTTTTGTTTAAAGAGAGAATTTTTTTCTCATATATTAGATATTTTTTTAAAGGGAACGACATATTCTTGATTAAAATAGTATCTAGTTCTTCATGAATGCAGTATTAATATCTAAAAAAAGGACTAGTAGGCCTATGAATGTTCTCCCCTCAGTCACCTCCGAAAATCATTCTCGTATAATTCTATAATTATCCATTCATTAGCCCACTCGAGTGCCGACAATTTCCTTCTAAAAAACTCCATTGTTTTCGCTCCCCACGTCGCACATCACCACATTAAGCGTCTCTGTTTGCTCTACCAACAAAGGAAAGAAGGCTGATTACGCCCTTTTCTTTACCTTTCTCCTGCTTTTCACATCTCTCGTCTTTATTCGGTCCCTCTTTTCCGGATCGATGTCCTTCCTTCAATTTACAGCCGTATTTTTTTTTAATTAGCAACTTCTTAAAAGGTGAAAAGTTTCATGGAGTAACTTCTGACGAGAAATGGAGCATCGCCAATTTTGAAATGTGTAAACGTTCTTCACTCTTAGGAAAATCGCGCTTTTCTAGATGACGCTGTGTTACTGTGAAAATAGCAAACACAGTAGAAAAGTTATAATGAGGTGTACTGATCGCGAAATGTTTTAAAAATCTTTGAGAATGCATACGATTGGAATATATATTATGTAATATTTAGGAAGAAAAACAATAACAATCAAATACCGAAATTCGTCTACTCAATAATATGACGTATAACACTACAGCAGGCATCAAGCAATCCTCTATATTGCATTCTTTGGTAGACTCAGTCGAAATGAGTTTTATCTCACTATGTTCGTGATTTTAGATATGGGCAGTCGACCATTATTCTCCAGAAAACATTACTGTAATGGTAGAGACTTTCCCTACGGTGAGTGCTTTGACACATACGAATTGTAGCCGTGTATAAAAAATTGGGTATCAAATATAAAAGTGCTAGTATAAAAGGAAGAATTTTAAATGTTATTTGTGAAACCCCCCCTTCGAACTAACCGTTCTCTTCCTTTTTTCATTCTTTTCATTACTCCTATCCCTTTTCTACTGTGCACCTACCATCAACAATATTGTGCAACATTGCTTTTCCGAATTTACTCAAATAATTCACATTTTCGTAAAATGTGTGCAAAACGTTGTTATAGAGTTTTAGGTATTTCGGAATTTCCGAAACTCACCGGCTATGATCCCTCTTTATATCTAGGTAGGATTCAATAGCTTTAACCACGTCCTATCCCAAACAAAATACCTTATGTTGGTACAATGTATCTGTGACCGTACGTCCGATTTCAAACCACGTGAATCGTTACGCGTCTGTTTAAAAAGCTCGATAGCCCCAGGATTAAAATTTCGTCGTTTTGTTGGGTTAAATCTTTTAATACCAACGGATGCATTTCGTAATAAGACTAAAGGCTCTTTTGCATGTAAACCTCGAGGGGAAAAAGTAAATATAGAAAAGAGGGAATGTTTTAATTAAAATGAGACAATGCTCTGTAACACTGACAAAAAATCTATTAAAACGATGGTGTTAAAACACATCATAAAGAGACAGAAAATGTCCTTTATGATTACACGAATTTTTGGCATTGCATCCTGATTATAGTTAATAATCCTACTTCAAACAAGTTTAATAATGTTAATAAATGGATTTAAATTGTCAATAACATTTCCAAGAAACTTTTAATTTTTTATTAATTATATTGGGACTAAAGTAAAAGTGAACGCGATATGTCATTCTACACTTACCTTCGCCACTAAAATATTTTCTTAATGCCTAACCTCACTATCACACAATCTGGAAATAAAACCTTCCGTAAAATGGCAAAAGAATGATTATTCTTTACAATACGAGTTTTATAAAATAAGATATTACATAATCATGTTGGCTTATTTGGTAGAAAACTTTTGATGAGTTATACTGAACATTCTACGAAATAATATAACTGTACTATATAAAATTAGAACTAGACGTCCATTTTTATACTTACGTGTGTTTCGTTTTGATAGAAATTCTGGTAACAAAATATAAAATTTGTTTAAACAACCAAAGGCATAGCCAGAAATATTTGGAAAACTTGAGAATGATTACATTTAAAATCAATAGTGTTAATTGACAACACTTCATCTCTTTAGTCCATCTAAAATAAAAAGAAAACTAAAATTGCACAAATTTTCACAAGAAAAGTTTCGTAAGAGAATGAGGCGTGCAAAAGTCTTCACATTGCTCGATAATTTCTGGAAATATTTCTGGAAATATTTCATTTTCCATCATGTAGGTAAGCACAATCCAATAAAACCAACTATGGTAAGACATTTTTCAAGGTAAATGCGAAGTCAGTATTTATTATATATATATATATTTATATATATATATATATAATTTTCAGAAATAAATACAACGAACGTGCGAAAGGAATTTCACAGAAATAACACATACGCCCTTTTCATGCGAATTCCAAACAGCGTTTCAAAGCAAAAATATACTCTCCGGCTTTCGCACAAAGCGTTTCTACAAATTACTGAAATGATGCAGACATGTACGCGTTTTAATCCCTTCCATTTGGTCAATTACTCTTTGCCTTTGCTGCAACTTGTCCAAAGGTGAAAGCCCGACGCCCATGTTTTTACGTCTGTGCAACAATGCGTACCAGAGATATGCATTTTTAAGTTCATAAAACAGAGGACAATCAGGACCCAAAGCCTTCTGGTAGACTGCTTGTGTTGTCCATAGCCACCACAAAATTTGTGCTTTATATATTCATCGACCATACGAAATTACGCGTCACATTTTTGCATATGATATCTCAACTGCTTTTAACTTTACTCACTCATAAAGTGCCCGCTGTAGAATTTATTTAATAAAACGTTCTTGTTCTTCTTGGTCCTTTTTAGAAGAAGTTTCCAAAGAGTAGTAATAAGTCAAATAAGAATAATGAAAGGTACGCGTGTTTATTTTTCATGTTTTCATTACAACATACACAATCCTAATCCTGTATAACCAACTGACATGGATCTAAAGTCTCTGAGCGGGAGGTTCCAAGGTTTGAGACACTAAAATGGCGGATTTTCGACAATAACTACGTAGCTACCATGTCGAATTAAACCATTCTCCGAGAAAAATTCCAACACAGCCTGCTCCGATCGGAATTTTTCCGTAGTTCCACTAACACCACTGAGAGAATGTACGAACAGTGGTACCATAACAATCAAAACCAGATTCCGCACGATCTTTCCTTCCACCTCCTAGTCCACTTGTCTCTTCTATTAAACTTAACCGTAAGTGGCACTTAATCGTACAATCGGCAGTCTGAAGCTTACTTGAACGTAACATTCAGGAGTGTTGGATTCTCGGATTGATATGAAATTGCCACCTCAGCAGTGCAAAATTGGCACTTCAGCACTGTGCAAAATGCATATGAGTAGATTTTTAAGGCCTGTGAAGCAAGGTAAGTAGTTTTTATTTGTGACAATTACTATTCAGACCGTTACTTCGTCATGACGCGACGGAACTATCAGCCTCTCAGTCGTCAGGGTCTCGATTACCTTGGACGACATGTACGGTGACGAAGACGGTTATTTCGGATAGTCAGGAATGGTCGAACACACGTTTCAATAATTGAAATAGTATGTTGTAGAGACAAAACGTTTTCCTGGAAAGATTCTCTTGATGTAAGAATAGGATTGTCAGATTTACATTTTGTTTTCTATGATCATAATAAAACAAATATTTGAATTAATAAAAAATAATTAAATGAATTTAAAATAAGAAACATAAATCAATCTCATATTTGCCATCCAAACATTTTTTGTACAAGTGTCAGAAAAAAATAGTAACTAAATTACAAAATGAAATCAAGTGCACCGTATGTTGCTTTTTCAGTTTCTTCAGTAAAGATTGATTTTGGAGATCCTAAAAACATACCGGTAGGATTTTCAGAACATATGTCACTGTGCACTGATACATAGAAAGGAACTAACCTATATGATCTCCCTTTGAAGTACCCTAACGAACGGGCCACGAACCTCTCGCGATCGTTCCATCCTATTCCTTGATATATCCTCACCTCTTACACACACACACGCATACACTTACATGCACTACACTACCACACATTCGGGAGGACCGGTGGGGAGCTTGGAACTTGTCTCGGCTGGAGCGGTGCCCCGCTGGTGGGAGATACCTGGTTGCGGAAATTTCGGAAGCAGACATGTAGGTCGGAGCCGGATCTCGCCATATAGCGGAGGAAGATCACCGCTACCACAAGCGATGAAAAAGTGCATGCTTACTGGGACTAAAGACCTTAGCAGTTGACGTGCACGGAATCACTAATGAATGAGTGAATCAATCTTCTTCTATCGACTTGAACGGTCGAGTGCGCTCGGAAGTACGGCACGGGATGATTGACGTCTCGAAACGTGCTTAGCCCTGCCAATGCAACGGTGGCCCAGACGTCACTTAAGAGCGGATGCAAAAGATTTCGAAAATCCTATTTCTAATATTCGTTACAACTTCAATGTGATGCACTTCAATAAGGGTTTTGGTTAGTTCGTTGCTTGCTTGATTGTTCATGATTCTGGACGCGTAAAGTACTGAGATCATTCGTCTAGTAAACATAGAGCATACTTTTTCGTCGGAAGGTGGCGATGATCTTCTCCCGTTGGTGGGCGATATCCGGTGCCCATCTAACGTCAACTAGTGACGTTTTTCCCAACCACATATCTCCCACCTGCAAGGTAACGCCCCAGTAGGGACAAGTTCTAAGCCCCCGACCTGTCTCCCGGCATGTGTGGTAGTGTAGTGCATGTTAGTGCAAGTATGTGTGGAAGGGGTGAGGATAGGACAAGGAAGAGGAAGGACAGATCGCGCACGATCCTTGGCCCGTTTGTCAGGGTACCGCTCCGACATTCGCCTGGTGTTTGATCGGAGAATCCACGAAAAACTACTGATCGGAGCCCCATCCGCTAGAATTCTCCTCCAGTCACAGAACTCGACCTAGCTAACTGGCGAATGCCGAAAATCCTCTCACTGTCGAGTCTCGTTCCTAGGACCGTCCCGTTCGAAGTAACTGCCGTAACACCAGTTAATGCACTGAGTCACCTCTCCCGGTATGGGTTTCGCATGGTGTTGTACCAGCTAGTCCAACTGTATGTGAACCCGAGTATTTAGTGGCAACTGGCCAGTGTTGAGTGTTAAAGCGTGTCCTGGCCGGGGAGGTGCCCCACTGGGGGAGACCACTGGGGGGGGGGGAGATCCGCAAGATTGCGTGCAGGTCGGCACCGGATATAATGTACTCGCGGGCAGGAACACCACCCTCAACTCTTATAACTGTTTAAACTGTGCTTTCCTGAAACATGTGAAGAGAAACCTCAAGTGTATTTTTGAAACAAATTTATTTCTATTGGCCTCAATACACTAAAAAACAAAACGTTACGCGATACAATGTGGTTAATCGATATCAATACAATGAAAAACCACATCGTTGTGGTTGTTTAGTGTACTAAGGCCAATAAAATAATTCTGGTTTAAAAACACTATGATTGTTTACTTATGATGTAATGGAAACATCTGAATATACTTTTACCGAAGCAGCAATATACAAATACACTGAAACCTCTCTCAGACACATTTCGTAAGCGGCCACCTCATAGCTAACAATATTTTAGCCCCGATGCAAGAATTTCTGTTAGAACCTTCCTAAATCACACTGTCATGAGCAGAGTTTTTCAGACGAAAACCTGCACACTTAAAGAGTGATTTAACCTATATCAAGAGTGAACAAAACAACAAAAACGAAATTATGAAAAATGTGTATATTATCAAGAAAGGGTGTTTAGTAATGCGATCTGTGAGGTTTTAAAGAAATGGATTGTAAAAAATAGTTTATTACAACGATTTATAAAGAAAATTACAATCATTGCGTTGAAAAGTGTTGGCATAATAATTTTACTTTGAATTATTAATTTTTCTACATCCTAGTCTTTAAAAGATTTAATACAGCCGCAATTACGAAAATTTTACACAATTTCGCAAAAACATATCAACGCTGTTAACTCTTCTAGAGCAAAATCCCCACATCTTCACAGCTTTGAGTTATGGATATTCCTGCAGAGAACATACACGCGAAAATTCCCTCTACCTCGGCAGAGAGCTAATTAGATTTTGTGCGTACGGAGAACAACCCCATATCCCTTCACAAGGGAAGCCGACTCATTGAAAATGTGTCTCCACAAAATGGAGACACGAAGTACAAAGTGTTTGCAAGAATGCACGAACCAAACCACCCTCCAATATATTATTTGTAAACATGAATGTCGTGAGACTTCAATATCAATGTTAACGTATTGTAACAATGTAACGATGTTTTTTCTGAGTTTCCAGGGTACCTGCAGGTTATTGACTTTAGTTCCACAAGAGAGTGACTGCTGATGGAATGTACTGGTACAGATATGTTCATAGTGTAATATTGAAAGTTACAATAAACTGTTAGTTACTGAAAATCAGCTGAAGTATTGATTTAATCATAACACAATATACAAAATCTACTGTTCCCAGGTGCTCTCGCTTTCCACTTCGAGGCCTCGGGTTCGATTCCCGATCGAGACAAGACAATAGTGTCCGTTGAACCAGTATGTTGTTGTAATGAACCAGTATATGTTGCTGTGTGACGATTGAGAATATTCACTACTCATGTTGAGAAGAACGGAATATGACGTGGGGTCGTCTACGTGCTAACCACACGTACCCCTTTAACCCATGGCCGCGAGGCAGGGACGTCGCCGGTAGGCCTGAGCCCGTTCATGGGCTGTCGTGCCGAGTACATAAATAATATACATCCTATTCCTAGAATGTATCAGGAATAAAGAGAAAAAGCAACACAGAAGCTTTGATTTAGCGTAAATTTCAGCGTTCTGAAGACCATAGCTCGGAAGTGAAGTATTGCCGGACACATGTTGTAGTAAACTATTTTTATTATCTATATATTGAGAATACATACCTGAAAGTATGTCCCCTATTTTTGAAAACATTCTGTATTTTATTGCTTTTTTTCAGTTTGTATGTTACATTTACAAATCTCTTATCTTATTTCAAAATTTATTAACTAATATATTTATTTTCACATTACATGTGCAATCTATTTCTTGGTAGCACCATATTTTTCTTTAACCCCTTAACTTCCTAATTATTGAACGAAAGGCGGTCCAAAAATTTCCAATTTTCTACCCCATGTTGGAAATGAACACGTGTATACTTGGGCTTTTAAATTTTTGAAAAAATTAAAACCCCCGGGATACTTGGGCTTTTATGGTAAGTGGTTAATAGCATCCATAATGCGTCTTGGCATGCTGTTGAAACTTGGTGTCACAAATGTCACAAATTCCGCAATAGCCGCATTTTGTTGCTATAGTCGTTCCAGATGCCGTTTCAGATGCCGTTTCAGTTCAGGAATATTAGTGATCATTAGACTACTGACTTCATTATTCGTAATATTCCATATTCTTTCAAAGGGATTTAGGTCTGGATAGTTCTCTGGCCAGACCAATACTTTGATGCGTTACTTCAGTGGTCTTATGATAAATTTTAAAGTATGTAGGATGCCCCATCGTGCATGATAATTTCTTGATTGCGATGGTCGAATGCCATGGAGAGATATCACACTTCATAGCATAGGTTTACCGAAAAAAATAATTCATTAAGGCACTGACACTTAAACTGCTCTCCAAATATTCTCCATACTTGTTGCTGCCGCCAATCTTGCATAATTATCACTATGGGCTAATCAGATACGCAAACTAACAATAAGAAAATGGAGAAAAAATACGAAAAAAATCAGTAATTGAAAATTTAATTTTTTTATTTTAATATAATTTTGATAAATACTGCATTTAAAGATGGTCAATGAACATAATTCATAAAGTATAAGAACAAATAATCTTACCTATAATCAATCACTTGTAGTCCGATCTCTGTTTCGAAACCCAAGAGGCTGTTTTAACGTAAAGTTTTTGAAAGATCTATCACGTCTTTAATAATCACATTACCAACATTACCGATTATGCTGGATGTCATTGCAAACTACCGTGATCGCGGAAAACTACCAAACAGAGAAGTCAACAGCTAGAATTCCTCCTCCAAACAGGAGCTGATCCCGACCTGGTTATGAAGCTGGTGTCGAAAATCCTGCCACGTTCGGGACTCGAACCTACGACCTCCCAGTCAGAGGCATTGAAATGACATCAGTCGATGCCCTGAACAACTTAAGCATGCAGACGACAAGAAGGAAGAATGTAAAGAATGACACAATAATGTTGTCTGGTATCAAAATATTTTATATAAAGCTGAAAGATCTTTTTCGATAGCTTGGCTATCATCATCAGAGCTATCTGAAAAAACATACAAAATTTTGATAATAAAGTTGCATTACAAAAGGTTATTAACAAAAATAAGTTTTTGTAAAAAATTGTTGGTGCCTGATACGTAAGCAAACTGGATCGTTACCTTGCAGCCTCTGGTCGGAAAACGAAATCAGGGCGGAGACCGAAATCAAAATTTTTTATGTAAGATCTTTCAGCTTTATATAAACATTTTGATACCAGACAACATCAGTGTCTCATTCTTTATTGAAAAAAGTATCTACATTACCAACAGTTATACTAATAAGGAAGAATGTATTACCGCATAACTCTCGAGAATTCCTTACATCTCGACTTTCAGAATCATATTCATAAAACATGAAGCGGTCCGGAAGGAGAATTGCTTTGTGCGATAATGTTGAATGAGGGGAGACTTTAGGAAAGAGGAAACGATATGTTAGTGGTTAAAAAGAAATCAAAAAGGTGTACATTCTTCCTCGCGATAACGATACAGTGCAAGAGCGTGCCTTCAAAATTTCTCGAGCATCAGCTCGCAGATAATTACCAACCCTACGCACGCAACGAAACTGCAGACTCACCCTCAAACCCCCCTTCCCCTCACGCTGACGTCAACCGGAAGGAAAAGAGGGGGTTGAGGGTAGGGGGGGGCGCTGGTGTCACAAAGCGGCTCTTGAGACAAACCACCCTCCACTTCTCAAATCCCGCTCGCTTTCACCCCCCCCTCCAACCCCCACACCTTACTACGGGGTGGGGGTGGGGTGGCGTCGGTTCCTGTATGATAAAGTGTACGGGCTGACACCTACGTGATTAGTGGAAAGGGAGGTGTTGGGTCAGGTTAATCTCCTGTTCGCCCAAACTTTTCTCGCTTTTCAGACCGAGTGCGCGAGCAGGCGACGGAGCCGCCGCCGGCAACGGAAATCGATAAATCTCGATAGATCTCGAAGGTGCGGCGGTAAAGCACGGGCTTTTCCTTCTCGTTCATCACCAACGACGAAGCTTTTTTTTTCTTCGTTCTTCCTCTTCCGCCCCACCCTTTCCTTTTTGGAAACGCGGTGCCGTTGGTACGCGCGGAATACGGAGACTTTCGTGGAGGTTGAAAAGTGGAGGTGCGACGAATTTTAATATTTTCCTCGAATTTAAATCCAAGGAAATTCTTTAAAATTTATTATTTCGAGTTTCCGGATCTGTCAACTAATACGGTCATTATTCCCGTAAGTGTAGCACGTTTACATCACGGGAGGTGGCGGTGATCTTTCCCCGTTGGATGGTGAGATCCAGCACTGACCTATGCATCGTCTAGCGGGGGTTTTCCTCAACCAGGTATCTCCCATCCCTGGGAAACCGTCTAAGCCGGGATAAGCCCTAGGCTCCCGACTGGTCTCTTTACATGGGTGGTAGTGTAGGGCACGTCAGTGTAAGTATGTGTAAGACTAGAAAGAGGAAGGATGATATCGTGCGGTCCCTGACGTGTTTGTACTGCTCCAGCATTCACATGGAGTTGATCGGAGAAACCACGGAAAATTACATATCAGAGCAGTTGTCCGCTGGAATTCTCCTCCAGGCAGCTGGATTCTTTACGAGAAATCAACGAGTATAATCTAAAAAATTTCTTACCTATGGTTCGATTAAAATAAGTTGGTGATTGACAGTTGTGCTTCTGAAACTGTAACTTCATATAATACGAGTGTATGATTTGTTTACATTAATAAGTATTTATTTCAAGTGTTTATTTTGTTGTCCCGGGAGCACGTGCTCAGTGGTACGCAAACTGTCAACGTCGCTCCCTTCCGTTCGCAACTGTCAATCACCAACTTATTTTAATCGGACCATAGGTTTCTAGTTTTATTCAAGTATTTAGAACTCTCTTTCTTTATAGGCTTTATACACTTCTTTTATAGTCGCCCATAGATGGAAGCTAGGAAAGAGGTGAGGCAAAATCAAAAATCTACCCCAGTTGTAAGAGATGACAAAACTTCTCTGAGAAAGACATTGACATTCTGTATTACCACTAGTTTACAATAATATACATTCTTCCAAACATAATATATCCATACATTTAGGATGAAATTTCAAAATTATCAAATCACCCCTACATGACAAAAATTCATCAATATTCTAAGATGATTAGAACTAAGTAATTCAGACTTCTCTCCATAACACCTTTAAAAGTGTATAAAGTTTTTTTCGGCCTTATTTCACATTTTTCTCAGTTGTTATCATTCTTCTATTTTCCATTACCTGTAATGCTATTTTCTCATTTTTCTTTTCCGGGATCAGTATCAATTTACAGCCTTCTTTTCTGTTAAAAAAAGGAATGGCCAATAAATCCCACACAAATGACAAATGCGAGACCAAGTATACTCTAGGTAACTCGATATTTTTTTCCAAAATGTACGACTGCACATGATTTAATGTACGTCGGAATTTCTATTGTGATGCGAACCATTAGAGGAGATTAGAATATTAGAGTTTTTCTAGATTTCTTTTCGATATACTTAAACAAAATAAATCTGTAACACAGAGTATCTTCAGGAGAGATACTATATAAAATACGTCTCATCTGAAAGATAAATCCACGGTAGATACACATCACAAAGATAAAAATTATATATATGTATATGCTGTTTAATCTATGCAATACATTTTCGCTTAGTTATACAAAGGTATTTTGCGAGATATATGTTAAATATATTAATAATTGCCGATTTAGTTTTAATACTTACTGATAACTCAACTGATGAAATAACCATATCTGGCTCACATAAAAATGCATTATCGGTACAATTTTGTAAGGAAATTTAAGAATATAATAAATATTTTAGCTGATAATGAAATAAGTAAAAATTAAGTAGAGAAATGCAATTAACATATTTACTAACAGTTATTTGCCTTGCATAGAAGCTAGGCACACTGAGGAAACATTGCTTTAGATATGTGAATATAAGATTTAAAGCTAAACATTCGTGATACAGAAATCATGATCTCTCTTACATCTGCTCCATGATAATGTTTATGTAATGTACCTCGCAGGTAATTGGTAACTACTTGCAGGATTTTCCCCAACAATGTATCTCCTACCAGCGAGGCACTGCCGCAGCCGAGACAAGCTTAAGCTACCTACTGTACTCCCGACATATGTGATAATGGAGTTAATGTACGTGTAAATATGTACTGCGTGAGGATAAAACATGCAATACGAAGGAAAGATCGCGCTCTGTCCATGGACCGTTTGTTAGGGTACTACTCCGGCATTGGCCTGGTGTTGATCGGAGAAACCGCTAAAACTACCCATCAGAGCCGCCGGTCGCTAATATTCTCCTCCAGAGCTGAATTCGGCCTAGCTAGTGTCGAAAATCCTGCCACTGTCGAACCCTCCGGCCTCCCGGTCGTAGGCACTGCAGTGACATCAAATGATGCACTGAGCCACCTGAGCCGATACGACTTTTAAGGTACAAGAAAATTCTCAATAAAACAGGTTTTTATCATTTGCGTCCTTCACCTGCTGCCTACTCCAAGCCCCGTTTCCCGCCCCGCACCGCTCCCCGCACCGCTCCCGCACCGCTCCCCGCACCGCTCCCCGCCCCGCTCCCGCCCCCTCCCCGCCCCGCTCCACGCCCCGCTCCACGCCCCGCTCCACGCCCCGCTCCACGCCCCGCTCCACGCCCCGCTCCACGCCCCGCTCAACGCCCCGCTCAACGCCCCGCTCAACGCCCCGCTCAACGCCCCGCTCAACGCCCCGCTCAACGCCCCGCTCAACGCCCCGCTCAACGCCCCGCTCCACGCCCCGCTCCGCGCCCCGCTCCACGCCCCGCTCCACGCCCCGCTCCCCGGCCTCCCTGCCATAGGCACTGCAGTGACATCAGCGGATGCCCTGAGCCACCGCCTCAGCCATTACATCCCAGAGACGAGCTGAAAATATTTACGAGCAATTCATTCACCTCTGCGAGGGGTTCAGGCGACTGCAGCAATGGGATGTTCCGCCTCCTAGAGAGGACCATGCAAAAGCGACAGGCGGGGCGGGCGGGCGGGCGGACGAACGCTGGTAGTGCGCCAATTCGTGTCACTGGGGCAAATTTGTTTAGGCGCTGTTTAAGGCGATTAGCTAGAGAACGAGGGCGGGGATGAGGGAGTGGGTGGGGTAGCGGGTGGGGCGGGGGGGGGCGGAAACAGCTTACGCGACCGACCGCTTGGAAGCAGCACGGTCGGCTTACATCGCAAAAACCTCCGGCTGGCTTCGGATTAGGGATGCGCGCAGAGTTCCTTCATTTTTTTTTTTTTGCTTCTTCCTTTTTCCCTCCGGCCGATTTCCGTTCCGGGTGGGAGGAAGATGGGAATGGGGAATAGGAGGGACCGTGAATAGTAATAGAGCTCGGAAGTATGAAGTGAATGCGGGAGTGATATTAATGTTTCGAATTACATATAATAAGCGAGATGCAAATATTCGGGGTAAGACATTTGATGTCTTGCATTTCGAAAATCGCCGAGAAGATTTGAAACTTGAAGAGCTTCGCGATTTGTTATTAATGCGTCTTTTTGGCTAGGAATTGTAGTATCGTTGTGGAAATGCCCCAAAATGGAGGCAGAAGTGAGGTTAGCAAAGCAATATTATAACGATTCCGAGAGCACGAGAGAAATTACTAGTTTTTTGAATTTCTAGATGTACAACAATGACAATAGATATTAGAAAATGTTTGAATATTTAAAATAATTTTATAGTTTGGATAATCCACAGTTTCAAGCATTCGAGAGGTTTGAACGTACGAGAGTTTTGAGAAACTGAAAGCTTCTTAATTTCAGAGTTTGTGAGAATTCGAGAATTGTAGAGTTTTGATAATTTCGAGACTTCAAATTCCCCACTAATGTTATCTCAATGAAGGTACGATGTTTCCGCATTCTTCAATATTTACGATTTCTTCTTAAATCCTATGAATCCTGTTAAATAAGATAGGAAAGCATTCATTTTCCTTCCTTATTTCCTTTCCTTTTTTAACTCGGTTGTGTTCTAGGGGCAGACTAAGGTAGAATTATTTCTCTACGACTACTCCAGAACGTACGCATTTCTGCACGTTATCGGATACACTAAAGATGAGATTCCACAAGCCGTGCGAGAATGCTTCTCGCAGTATCAACTCTTGAATAATAGCTATGTTTTTACGCTCGTTGAAGAATGTACTCTTCTATACAGTAGAATACGCATTATGTTACGAAAATACAGTCGGCAAAGAAAATGTTAATTCAAAATATCGTTTCGCCTGCCACAAATTATCATTCATTTAATGTCAGGAATACTGAAGAAGATTCGAAACTTGAAAACTTTAGTATAGGCACGTTAAAGTTTGAGAATACTCCGAAAGTTTTTGATTATATATTTCTAGTTTGGCTACGCAAATGTCAGATTTATGACCCTAAAAGACCAAATACATTCATTTGTATTTCTGAGTAGGATTAGGGATCCTAAAATTCTTCGTTATTTTCTTTCTTTTCTCTCGGCCAATTCTGTCTCCTGTATATGAGTAATTTCCGAGCCCTACCCAAAGAAACTCATCGTTCTTGGCTTGACATATTTGCATATAACGCCTGTAAGTCTTGAGCCATGCACTGCTAATATTAGTTCATTTTTGACAAACATGTGACATCCATCCAATTTTTTTTTATCGTTTGCTCTAAAATGACATGTTTTGGTTACACCACGGTGAACACTGTCCAATCAAGAAATCTCCGATTCCCGTTGGCCACCATGTTCTTTCAGCTCCTCCTCGATTTGATTCCATTCTATTGTCCTCCTCTTCCTGTACCCGTTCCTCGCCCCGCGGTAAAGTGTCGCTTGGCTGCCGCCCGCCGCTGGTGTCGTCGCCGCCGCCGCCCGCGCCAAATCATTTAGCCTCGCGACCGCCGCTGCTCTCGTCCCCTCCCCCTTCCCCCAAAAGGCCACGTGGCCTCGGCCAGGGCTGCACAACCCTCGGGGGCCGACGAGCGCGGCCTAGCGGGGAGACAAGTGGAAAGATCATTGGCGTGCGTAACCTCAAACAGTAGAGAGTGGGAGGCAACTTCATTTCTGGTGTGTCCTTTTCCGCTGAAATATTTTACATGACATATTTTATTAGAAAATGAATAAAATGTATTACGAAGATAAATATTTTATAAATTTAATGATTACTATTAATAAATAACCGACCTGGATGGCCGAGCTGGCTAAGAGCAGTGTGGTCAAGGTGGTCAAGGTCGGTGCCACGAGACGGAGTCCGTGGCACGAGTGCCACGACGAAATCGCTCCTTCACACAGTTCGTCACCCCGCCACCAGAGACAACGCCATCTCTATTGTAAAACGGCGGGGTTACTACAAGTTTCCTTTCCCGAAGCTAGTTGCGCAGAGTAGCTCGTGGCATGGTATCGAGCCACGACGCGTGCTACTACCACCAATAGAAGACCTTGACACCACGGGCGTAGACCTTCTCAACGCTTCGGTGAGAAGGATCGCGGGTTCGAGTCCCGTCTTGGGCAAGGTTGTTTGTCTCTTGTCCCTCATGTACGTGTTGTAGCGGTGAGTCTCGCGTTCTTCCGATCGTAGATCAGAAGACCGCAAGTGCGTTGGTCTCTAGTGTGTGGTCGAATACACGTCCATTGGGAAGTAAATGGTAACTGACGGTCGGCTGCAGAAACGCTCTAGGGAAAAAAAACTATTAATACACAAATGATTTTGTATTCAACTATTTTACACGGTTGTCAGGCCTGGAAGACCTCTTTTCCCGAATGTCTTATAAAAAAATCCCTAGTTTACTGGTTTTCACAAAATAATTAAAATTATTTCCTACAATGTTTTGTGATTAATAATTCCGTGTTTATTAAAAGCTGTAAATTGTTGTGTTATTTCGACATACAACAATAGAGATCGCTAATGACCTCATCTGCTACTAAAGCGGCCTAAAATAAGTACAATTTTTAAACAATTTCTAATTGTGAGGTTACAAAGGAGAACAGGAGGGGTTGAAACTATTTACAGAAATAAGATGTTTTATCACATTTGGCTACAGGACCCCTTTGAAAATGTTTGTGGGCCCCCTCCACCTCACGATCCCCGCTCGGCACATGGCGATGGGAAAGATAGAACCGCTAATATGTCTGGAGGGGACCATTCACTCAAAGCAACCCGAAATAAACGGACAGAAAGCGAAACGAAACAAGTATTTTCGTGAAAAGAGGAGAGGAGATGAGACGAAAGGAAACGAGACGAGACGAAACGAAATGTAAGACAAGACGAAATAAAATGAAGTGTAATCCAGCCGATTACACGAAACAAAATGGTACGCATGCTGGAGAAAATATGAAACGTATTGTCCCAAAACGAGATGTAAAAATAAACTACACGAAAATGAAAGTGAGGTTACATTTTAACGAGGCGCAAGCGAGGTAGGAGCAAAATAACATAACGAAACCAAACGAAAGATTGTAACAGAACAATATGAAACGGAAAAATGTTCGCGCTAAAGCGAAGGATGAAGACTTCGTAGAAGTATCATGAAATATAGATACACAAAACAACCAACTCAATTGCATCGAAATTCCAGATAAAGAAAACTTCAAAACATATCCACTAATTTTAGATATCTCGATACTTAAGAGGAGAGAGATATGTGTTATAAAATATTTCGACTTATCGAGGTTCAAAGTCCAACAGGATCAAAGAAGAAATTTAACATTCCGAAATCTGAATTGTACATTACGTAAATTTTCGCGCTTCAGTTTAATCCCCAAAATTCGATGATTCAGCCCTACACATATGCGTGGCAACTGCCACCGTACCTTCTCATTTAAAAGCGATTGACCTCCATAACACGAAAATATCAATTGAATCAACCTAACTCACTAGATTTGTGCCAAACTGTCGCCGCCGTTTCACGCCCAGAGGCAATCGACCTTTCGACCTCGGAAATATCGGCTTCTACACACAATTCCTGTACCGCATGGCGGTTTCTATAGAGGCGTAGGAGTACAGAACGGATATAGACTTGGGAGGGCCACATTCTTCGTAAGATCTCACGCAGTTCAGTACTTAAAGAAAAACAAAATAAATGCGTCAAATTTTCAAATTATCTTCGGTACGTTTGAATAAACACAGACACCCGGAATACAAACTCGTAGGGAGAAAGAAAAATGAAATTAATTTTTTAGACATCGATATTCTTGTGCTGAACGAAAAAGCAAAGAAATTCGTGCATTATTGCAATGGATTACCAAACTTATGCAACAGAATCTCAAAATCACCAATAGGAAAAGTAATAAAAAAGGGCGTGCTATTCAGTATTTTGACATAATACAGAAGTCCGATTTCCCAGTCAGAGATCTGAATACCATGATTGAATCGTAAAAGACTTCGATTGAATCACATCAATTTACGTATTTCGACTTATCGAGGTTCCTGTTTTGAGAGAAAAAAAAAACAGAAATTCGCATTATTACAATTATAAACTTATACAACAGGACTTATACAACAAAACTTATACAACAGGACTTCAAAATCAAGAATCGAAAATGCAATAAAAAAAGGCCGGGTAATTCCGTATTTCGGCATTCACAGGTTCGAGATCCCAGGCAAAATAGAGAATCTAAGTATCAGGAAATCGAATTGTACGATTGAATCGAATAACAAATTTTTTCTCACTTCAAATGAGTCAGAACAATTTACTTATTTCGAATTATCGAGGTTTCCCTTTTAAAAGAAAAATCACAGAAATCCGTGCTTTATTACAACGGATAAGGAAACTTATACAACCGAACCTCAAAATCACAAATCCAAAAGGTAATAAAAAAGGCAGGGTTATTCCGTATATTGACACACAGAGGTTCGAGACCTACGCCAAAGATAAAGAATCTGAATATCAGGAAGCCGAATTGTATGATCGAATCGTAAAACACTTTTTCTCACTTCAATTGAATCACAACAATTCAATATTTGAACCTAATTTTTTTGCCACACGTTCCCCGGGGCTTCTCACCCAGAAGCAATCGACCTCTCGACTTCGAAAATATCGACCTCCATTCTACCACTCACCCTTCACCATCTCATCCAGCTTTCGCCCTCTAAAGGCGAGCGCGTATAGTGGCAGGAGGAGAGCCACCAATAAAGCCCATCCAGTAAACGTCTTCAGAAATTGTGTACGAGTTTAATCTCGCCGTAATCGACCAAATTCTACCAACAGCTTCAGAGGGCGACACTTTTCAACCGCCGCCTTCCCTTCGTCTTTTTTTGGGGGGGGGGGGCCTTCCTTCGTGAGCGGGTCACGGAATTGAAGGAGGCTAGAATTATTGTGTGCCGAGCTGAGCTCCAGCAGTGACACGTGGCGTCAATTGAGATCGGAAATTGGAAAAGGAAGAAGAGGAGGGGGGTTAGGGGGGCAAAGGGGTAAAGAACCCGCGAGATTGGGGTTATGACCGGAAGTGGCAGCAGTCACGTGGTTCGAAGTTCTTTTTTTTTTTTTTTTGCGGCGAACGGCTGCAAGAGAAAACTGAAGGGTGAAATACGGCGAAATTATGGAGGGATTGGGAGGAGAAGAAGAAAAAAAAAGAAACTTCCAAATTTTGAGAAAGAATGGAGGTGAATTACGTTTTGAAAAGCTGTAGAAAAAGAGAGTATATACATCTTGCTCTTTCCGAAGGAAGGAACGCCATTTAGAAAAGAAAAACGGGAACTTTCTTTCCCGCACAATCGAAACGATTTACCTTTCGCGAAGGACGAGTCTGTGAGTAGTGACATGAAGGAATGTCACAAACCATGAACCAAAATAAACGAGGAAATACGTAAAAATATAGAAAGGGAAGATACGCATTCAAAATTTTCATTTTCTGATCAAGATGTTCTTCTTCCTCTCCTTCAGGTAAATAGGCACTACCTCCGTTACGCCTCCGTTCCCATCTGGTCACTTAATGTCTTCTTCGGACGACCAGGATTTCTTCTTCCTTGTGGGCGGTATGTAGATTTTTTTTCAGCAGGCGGTTGTCTTGCATCCTTTCAATGTGCGGTGTCCAGGATCTTCGGTAGTAATTAATTTCCTCTTGAAGATTACATACACAAATTCTTTACGATCAAGATGTTAAAGCGTCGAAATGGCTTATTGTGAGAGAGATGGAAAATCGCCCAGAAAGACGTTTAAAGCGTCTTCCTGGGTTCGTGCAAGAGAGAATTTTGAAATGACAAAATTAATACTGTCAGCACTCATTGGTTTTAAAATCTGCTTTCCAACAGGACGTTTTATAAGAAAATATCCGTGTTACTTGTGTCCTGGGAGAAAGGAAGCTATTACCTTTCTCATTTTATTGCGTCTATGGATCAGGCTCTCCTTTGACGCCCCAAAATAGCGTGATCATGGAACATGTAGTGACACGGACAAGTAATTTTCCCTGCTAGAGTACAATAAATAAATTAATGTGAAAAATTGAGGAAGATATACACTGATTTTCAATATTTCGTGTCAACAAGGAAGTGTTGAAATGCCCCAAATGAGGAGATTCGATCGTGGTGTTATTTAACAAACTGTCAGAATGTTTAAAAATCTGAAAAAAATCATTTTTCTGTTTTCAGTGTGATTTCTTTGGTGATGAGTCAAGACGTTACTTCACAACAAACAAACTAAAAATATTCTAGAAAATACAAAAAGCGAGAATTATTTAACTGTTAGTACATTATGTAATAACTTATTTCTGTGTAATTTCAAATGGTTACTTCCATCCATCCTTGCCATTATTTACTACACAATTAAAGTAACACTTCAATAAAAAAGATATAAAACGTACAAAATAACTTGTGAATTATGCAATTGGTTATTAGCAAAGAAAGTGAGTATTAGAATGAAATGTTTATAAAAGTTTTTAATACGCGTCTTAAATAACAAATCAAATGTTTGTGTAGTAAATATTTCATTGTTTATAAAACGACATTTTCAAATATATTAACGCAAACTGAAAAAAGGAAACCTTTTACTTCTCTATTAAAACATTTTCTGCATATCATCATAATTTCTAGAACAAGAGTTGTAAAAGGACGGTAGAGGTACCAGATGTTTCCACTGAAAATTATTATCCACAAAGTAGTAAGTTCGCCGTCTTGCACGATTTTCTAAAGACAAACTACCCTTCAAGGTTTCTTCACTCTTATCTATTTCACCACGCCTTTCTACGCGGGGGAGGGAAGCATGCCGTTGCAAGAGCTTCACGAACTTTCTCTAACGGCGCGGTAACCTCATCACCGCTCCGGCTTCACCCGGTTCGTTATCGCCATTCCTGCAGCATTGCTTCCTGTCCCTTCCACTCTGTATCGTTACTACACGCAGTAATTAATACCACTGTCCTTACTATCATCGCAAA
>JAHLJT010005437.1:79598088-79682290 GCA_031308135.1 Acheta domesticus | reverse complement strand
CATAATATTTTCTTAGAAACGTTTCTCGAAGGAAATTTAATTCAACCCACCTCGAGTAAAAATACATCAGACCTGGAAATAATGATTATAAAACTTTACGTTGCACTACGTACACGAGAAAATAAAGCAAAACGAATAAAATACGTGTCCGAAACTGCATGCAACCACATAAACTCTACAAAGGGTAAGCCTCTTGCATTCATGGCCCCCCCCTTCCACACGCGACTACAGCCCAAGGGTTTGAATCCGCCGCCATTTGCATGTCGCTGTCATGAAACAGTGGCAATTTCCAATTCCATTTGTGGAGCAAGGCCCCGGATTGCTCATACTCTTCATAAATATTAATTTGGAAAGTTCGCTAGGGAAAGGTTAACGAGTTCAAAATTTTGCGGTTTGCTTTAACTCATTTAATTTTTGTGCATATTGCAAATGACTCCCGGAATAGAAAGTGTGGTTTGTGGTATTAATATTCCCCTCTCCGCAAATCAGCGAAATTTTGCACGTTTTTGGCACTGGGGTTTTCAACGTTGATCATGAAAAAGGAACTCTTTAAGGTTTTTTTTTACGTCTGTCGGAATTATTTTCACAGCCTTTTTTATTTCCAACTTTATTTGTAGTTTGTTCTCTTCAGTAAGTACGAGATAATTGTGCAACTAAGGAACAAATGATTCAGACAGTTATTTAGGAAGTTTGTTGTATAAAAACTTCTTGATCAGCAGCATAGGGCACAGTTTACGTATTCAGGGTGAAAGGTTCGTATGATTTGAGACACGGATTTGGTATAATATGATTGTTTTTAATGTGGTTTGCGTGGAATTGTCTAATGCCACCATGTATCCCTAATAGGTAGATCGAATTTAACCACTGGAGGAGAATTCTCAACGTCGGCTATTTTAATCGGGGGTTTTCTATGGTTTCTCTGGTCAGTGCCAGGTGAATGCCGGAGAAAATGCAGGATTTCCAATTTTAATTGTCATTTGTCCTCGAGAACACATACGAGATAATCGTGAAACTAAGGAACAACTAATCAGATTAATATTTACGAAGTTTCCTGTCTAAAAATGTCTGGACCAGTAGCCTTGGGCTTTGAGTATATTGCACGGAAAGGGCGTTTAGATCGGAAATCTTGAGTCCATGAGTGTCCGGGTGAGGTATGGTTGTTTTCACCATGTGATTATGGAGAAATTCTCTCTCGCAGCACCATTTACCGAAATTGCTGAATCGAATTTTTTTACTGCAGGTTCGGGGAAAGGTATCCGTTGCAGAAGAAAAACTACCAAATTTGGGGTTTTCAAAGTTAAAAAAAAATAAAGTAACTAATATGAATCTCGAACCTCTTTAGAATTGAAAGATAATTTATATCCCCTATTTGAAATGCTTTGCCCCATTGGGCATTTCATTTGCCTGTAATAATAGTAATACGTGTTGTCTGAATACAGGCTGAACAACCAGAAACCCCCGTTTTTTATTTTCAAAAATCAGTAACTTCACCGTTTTGTTCCGGGCATGTATTTCCTGAATTTTGACGAAGTGAAAACGACAATTTCAATTCTAAAAGTTACATATTTTCTTTACAGATCTGCTTTAAAGTATGTGCAAAGCATTGTTACAGTCAATATAGTGTGTCTATTATACTAAAATGTGTTTAATTCTGCCCAGAATTCTGGAACGAGGCATGTCGATTTGACTTGTTAAACACCTGTAGCCTCGTAAAATATTAAAGATCTAACCCTCCACCCACCTCTTGCTAATGAATAGTATCAATTATACAGCCAACGTGTTGTGTGAAGTGCGACAATTTTTAATGAAGGTCAATTAATGATGTTCTACGCGTGATTGAATGTTTTGCGTTGTTTACTCATTGTTTGATAATTCGATGCAGGCGTTTTACCTTCAATACTTTTCGATAAAAAACATGTGAATACAAATCTGCAACAACCCTTTTTTATTTCGTTTGAATTGTTTTATTATCTTTCATAGTATTTTTTTACTTTTGTGTCTAATAGAATCTTCATATTTTTCGACTTTTCGTTCTGTTGTTAATGTATGAAGTGCCGTTTAATAAACACTTTTTTCTTCTGTTTTGTTTTGAGTAAGTTCTTGCATTGTATTTATTACTAAAAAGCGAATTGAGGAAGGACATAATTAAGTGAAAGTCTGATACGAACCTCCGATATTCACCTGAATTTGTTGAAATAAAATCAAGGAAACGTCCATCTCGCTCAACAAATTTTATCTAAGCTGTAACGTCATGAAACCCCAGTTACAACCGGTATTGAAAATTCTGCATCTTCGGAAATCAAACATTGTACTTACTAATTTACGAAACTACGAATGGACATTCGCGGCTGATGGAGTTCAAATATCTACTTTCTCCTACCTACTAACAAAAGCATAAAATTTCATGCATTCATACGAATGAAACAATCGAGTTTCAGTCAATATAACTCGGTTTTCATTGTTAGTGACCAACAGTTGCTGTTTTCAAACGTTATTAAATAATTTCCAAAATCATGATAATCTTACAGTAGCCGATCGCTAAAGCAGTAGTGCCGTGGCCATCTCGGATAGGAGGATCCCAGGTTCGAGTCCCGTCTAGGGCATGGGTGTTTGTGTACGTCTGTATGTGTGAATGTATCCTTCATTATAATTATCATTCCACGTTCCATACCCCCACGACAATCCTAGGGGATAAAAATTGGATTTAGCATAATATTGATCCCAAGGAATCACATACACTTGCCATGAGATAAATGTAACAGAGCCTCGATAAGTGCAGGTGTATGTCCGCGCGGTCCTAGATGGGCTTTAAAAAGGTTTTGATTCACTTTTTTTAATTTTATCATCGAAATATTTCGAAATATTTGCAAAAAACTGAAAGAGTGCGCTCTTCTTAGAAAAGAGGAATACAACTAATGTTTACGAAATCTCATGTAAGCGATAATTTTTCTCTTGTTTGGAAGTCCAAGTGAACAAATTTTCAATAATTTTGAAGAAAACAGATTTGTATGGAAAATAAACAACTATTCTTATTTTTACATACGAGAATAAATTAGAAAAACCTTGTCTAAATTATACCCCAGAAAACACAGTGAAAACCGAATGGAAATCTGTTCGGCCGCCGTTTTAGAAATAATTTCGGGTAGACCAAATATCGTAAAAATAATTCTACTAGTTTTTTATATCATCTAAATAAGCGTATGAGATTATTAAAAGACATTTGTTGTAAAATCACAGACACTCTAATTTTATTTAAATAGATATTCAAAGCACAACCAAATAATAATGAATTGAGCGCACTGGGTCTTTAAAAGACAACATACCCTCAAAGCCCAAATCGGCAGAAACACAAAAATCCTCCAGTCGAACGCGAGAATTATTTAGTTAAATGATGAATAATTAATTTGATTTTCATTTATAATGGCGCTCCATGAATAATTTATTACATAATGAAGACCGCAAATTTCGTCGCGTTGCATGCCGGATGGCTCCAACGCGCACAGAAAAAAATGCTGAAATACAAATCGAATAAATGAAGGTAGGAAATCAACCATTTATTGTGTATTCCAGCAGACCCAACTGGAAATATATCTCGCACGTTGGGCGGAGTGCGATTGGCAAACTACAGTTTTTGATGGTGGAATGGGAATGGTGACGGATTGTTCTGGAAATGGTCGAGAATTAGATTCTAAAGCAGATGTGCGATTTATTCAACATCATATTTATTTTCATCAATCAGCCTATCAGAGCTATTTGCTAATATTTTTGCATTAAGCTAATATTTTTTCATTAAGCTAATATTTTAGCATTAAGCTAATATTTTAGCATTAAGCTAATATTTTAGCATTAAGCTAATATTTTAGCGTAGTTTTATACTTACTTGCTGTTTTAATGTATTAAATATAAAAATATAGTTTTATAAAACAATTTATAAAACAATTTATATTTATTAAACATTTGTAATAAAGAAATTATTATATTTATGGTTACACGATTCAATAATCGACCGGATTTGTTGTCAATGGATTCCAGAACGTGTCACTCATTTCTTCATGGGTACTAATTTTATCCTTTTAATGACTTTCTCTATATAATATTCCAATCTCAATCGCTTTGAGGTGAAATATTGAAAAAAAGGAATGCATGACTCTTAATTTTTTTTTTCAAAATCAATTCGAAGAATGCTTGGAGCATTACAGAGAGAGATGATTTTCTGGAAATTTTCAAAGTAGTACTAGTCTTCATCACCTCACAGGAGTAAGAGAAATACCCGAATTTTGAATGTAGAACGGTCTTTTCATTTCTAGGGTTTTCAATGTTATGATTTTTAATATACTTTTTTATTATAACCCACAGAACAAAATGGTTAGTGGCAAAATTAAGAAAAACATATTATATTCTGACATACTTGCCATTTCTGACATGGGGTCATCGGTCTTCTTAGTAGTTCGTTAGGAATATGTTATATCTTAAATCAGAATTTCTCTTTACACGTATCTAGAGAAAATAATGCATTAAAATAATTCGTGATATTTGGAAGACTGTAACATGCCCAACTTACGTATTCAAAGTTTAATTGTAAATTTAGTGGTTTAATTGCATTGCCCTCTTTGTGTTGAGAAGTTGCAAGTAGTCTTGATAAGATAATGGTTATGTCACATATTCAATCGTATATTTTTACCCTATTAAACGTAACCATTTTCCTATATCTGTGATTTAAATGTTAATTTATCAATTTTATATCACGTTTGTTTTCCTAACAGTTTACTTTTCTTATTTTCAGATCTTCAGTTAAAGCGAACGTGCTGTGTGTGAGGTATGTAATCAGTTTTCCTTCCGTTACTTGATTATGATTTTAAAATCAATTTCCCTGAAATTATGCAATTGACTCGATATTTTCCATAAAATTTTAAAGATAACTTCCTGCATTTTTTATTGTTGTATTCTAAAGTGCGTTTCAATAATATTTCACGACTAGTATATCCGAATTACTTAGTAATTTTACATTTATTCTCCAATACCGCAAGATAGAAAAGAACAGCAAAGATTGAAAACTCAACAGGATTTATTTGAATTTTTGTTTCATATGAAATTGATTATATTTGTTTCTGGAAGCTTGTGAATGCCAAACTGTAAAAATCCATTATCGCAAAACACCGGACTCGATGTTTCGAGAGAAACTACCGTGTTTTTGCTACTCGAGTGAGGTAATGACGAGATATTTTGTAAAAGATTTCCTGTTGTCTACTGGACCTCGCGCGATCTGCATTGCAAACTTCAATATCAGTAGAACGCGTAACTTCAAGCAATTGAATATTTTTCCTGAATCATATTATATCCTTCTGCGCTTATCGAAAGGAAATGTATATAACTTTACCTATCACCAAAAATTAAAGAAATATAGCCCATTTTTATTGTGCATAATTTCTGGGACTTTTTCCTTTAACTGCATATTTTAATGAATGCGGCATATTTAAATGCATATACTGAAGTTTGTGTGTATATGGGGTCGTAGTCAAATATTTTAGGGTTTTTATCTTCTGAAGAAAAACTGAATTAAGCCATGTCAATGCTACAATACCAACATAATATTTCCGATAATCTTCTGATAAGACTTTTCACCAGAATCGATTTACGTCCTGTAAATTTATTCGTGCGCATGAACATAGTGAACTAAGCTGAATGTTTCGGCATCTTGAAACAATGCTAATGGCTCTATAGTTAAGCGAGAGAACCAATACTTTACTTTTTTTGTTTATTATAATGATTGAAAATATATTTTTATTTTAAGCGTTTTCTACTACAGTGTGAAATGAAGATTACTTATAAATAAATGTTAACGTTTGGTAACTATATTTTTGTTTAAGGCTTATTAATAGTTTTAAGCTGGATATTGGCTATTCGTGTATTGCCAATTTTAAATGCATGGTTGGATGCATATTTGTAACTTTTTTAGTGCATGAAATTCCGGGATCTGAATATCACAATGCGAAAATACTAGCTAACTCAAATCTCGTTCTTTTGGTAATTTGTTTTTCCTTGATTACGATTGACAGGAATTCGAATATTAAAACGCGAAACCTGATTAGGTTCACTTCCAATAAAGATCGCGTTTAACTTGATGATTAACTAGTAAATAATATACTAGTGCTGATAACTAACTTTGACTGTTGTCAGCTTTTGATTTGTAGCTGATAATTTCGGCTTTATTAGAGATTTTCTTCCTCTTTACAAGGATTACTTCGCACATAAAGTGATAAAATGTGGTGTGAGCTGACTCAAGGTGTCATAAATACATTTTAATTTTCGAAATGGTTTTGAATCTCTCTCTTACGGAGAAATTTCTTGAAGTAAATGATGATTTAATGAATTCTTCCAGACGTTCACCTTGAATGATGATCTATGGATTTTTTTAAAGTTAAATAGTTTTACACTATTATGCTTATTAACAATTACTTCAAATTTCAATGCTGACATATTAAAACGGATCTTATGCTCTTTTGGTAACATTCGAGACACTGTAAAATATGATAGTGTGTGCCTGTTTGTCAAGAAAGCCAAATTATCAAATATAAACCAATATAGTGAAAATATAATATAAATTTTGTTCTTTATAATGTTTTCTGCCGTAATAGTGGCGTTTTGGAAAACGTTCATTTATGAGTGTGGGAAAATGTATGGTTAATGTCGCGCATTCTTCCTTCTTTTCTCTGCTGGTGAAGAATTTTAAACAGTGTTAATTGTACGAATTAAGGTAAGATAAATTTGACTTATTGGAGACGTCAAACAGTTATTATTAAGCGTTAAAATATGTTTAAAATAGTGCTCTTCGTGAAGTAATTTAGATTTATTGGCTAAGAGAGATAAGAACTAAGTGTAATCGATTTATCTAGCTAACGGTGCACGATATCATTGGTTTATGGTTAATTGCATTTGGATGTAATCGATGAATGCTCGCGGATTTTTTTTTCAATTGACAATTTCCCTCCGTTTACTATAGCCAAGGAAAGCGGAAATGCTAATTAAGTAATTCTGCGCAGTCAGAGCGTCAGAAACCAGAGGAAATACGAAGCCAGAGACGGACGCGAAGGAATTCAAAGGAAGTTGAAGAGACCACAGACAAGGAGGAAGAGTATAAAATCGTATTTTATTTCGTATAAAATTGCCGAGGCGAAGGCATAGGTTGAGTATTCAATTTTTTTTCTTCAAGTTTTTTTCTGCAATTATTACTGCACCAAGAGGTTATTTGTACAAACTGCAATCGATGATTTCTCTATTCACTGCAATTACACGCAATTCCGACCACCAAAACAGCACCGGAAAAATTAAAAATTATTTGAAATATTTTCAAGTTTTTTCCAAAATTATTCAATACCCATGTACACAATTACCTACACTCTATGTGTTTTTACGAAAAATAATTAAAAAAACGAAATGTTCTCATAGAAGTCTTCGAATACTTGGAAGATATTTAGTTTTTTAGAGTTCTGAAAACTCTAATCTTTTCTTTTGAGGTATGAGAGGAAGAGATCAAGAACCGTGCAACTTCGACGGCAATACGAGTGTTCCAGCACAGATGTACTATATATTAATTAATTCTGACTCCTCCAAAATTACAGTTGCTTCTTCGTAACACGGCAGGTACCACAGTAACTTCCTTTTGAAAATTATGTAAATTTTTATCATTTTGTATTGTAATTTATTGCTTTACTTCAGAGGGGCAACCAGTATTCTTATGTGCGTAGAGCTACAGGAATAATGTCCAACTGACGTGATATTTCTTAATAAGAATTTTTTCAACTATGCTGAATATGAAATATACTTTTATTTGTTGACATTAATAAAATATTGTTAATACATTGACAATTGACCGGAAGAGATGGCTCATGGGCATCAACTGATGTCACTGCAGTTCCTGTGACCGGGAGGTCCTAGGTTCGAACCCCGGCGGTGCCAGGATTTTCGACATGAGCTTGTCAGGTAGGTAGAATTCAGCCACTGTCTGGAGAAGAGTTCTAGCAGCCAGCTGCTCTGATCGGTATTTTTCCGTGGTTTCTCCGATCAACACGAGGCGAATGCCGGAGGAGTACCCTAACAAACGGGCCACGGACCGCGCGCGATCTTTCCTTCCTCTTTCTTGTCCTCTCCTCTCTTCTCCTCTTACACACACTTACACTAACATACACTACACTACCACATATGCCTAGAGACTGGTCGAGAGCTTAGAACTTGTCCTCGCAGGGGCGGTGCCCCTCTGATGGGAAATACCTGGTTGAGGAAAACCCCACTCGCCGACGGTTGGTCGGAGCCGGATCTCGCCCGAAAGATAACCGCCACCTCCCGCACAACACATGCACTACACTTACAGGTCCTAATGACCCTACTAGTTGATGCGCCCGGAATCACTGCGCCCGGAATCAAATCAAACGTTAACAATTGATAAATAAAATGACTTTCGTTCGTATAGAAAATAGTAAGAGCTAAATTCCTGAATGTAGAACATAGACTTTGTGTAGGGGGGGGGGAAACGAGGCCCCGAAGCTCTCCTCTCGTGTGCGCCATTACTTTACTTTGTTACAGTAAAGAGATTTATATATTATAAAATTTATTACTGTTATGTTCATAAATTAAACATTGCACGCATAATTCACAATGGTTTATTCACACATATGTACAATTACAATCGGCCTTAACGCCGTTCACTGACAATCACCAATGCCCTATTCCCTGCATCCCCGGGCAAATCCCTAATGCCCTCCGGGTGCTGCGTCTGCCTCTTGGACGCTCCATGCTGCTGCTGCTTGTCGTTAACCCATGACGGCTTCCGTATGGCGGCTGACTCTCCGGACCTGGCTCGTCCACTCCCTCGTGCTCTCAGGGCTCGCTCCCAACTGCAGACTGCCGATCAGGCTGTCGGCTGGCTTCCTTATAAAGGGCCGGTGTCCGGCGGCGAGACTCGCTTCCCGGCTCGAGTCCGCCGAACCGTGGCTGCAGCCAGTTGCTGCCGCCGCCGGCTCCCGCCAAGGACGCGCTGCCTTGGCGCTAGCGCGCCACATCCAAAGTTATGTCGCGCCTGGTCGCGGCGCACATAACAATTACATTTTTTAATGATTACATATTCTGCAATTTCTATTAAGACTATACTTCTTTATACACTGTACTTTTAAGCGTATACTGAACTAGTAACTTTTTTTAATTTTTTTAAAAAATTTATTTATTTACGGTCGCTTTAAAAACATGTGTGCTCATTAGTGCCACTATTGATTTATACTAGAGATACTTTTTTTAAATTTAAATTTTGTTTTTAAATTATTAACTTCATTTCCTTAAAATAGATGCATTTCATTTACACAACACCACTGCCTACTGCGTTAACGGTACTTTCGTCATCTTCGCCGATACGACAGATCCTTCTCCCCGCCACAACGCTACCCCACTCAGCCAGGGGGTGGGGCGGGAGGGCAATAAATTAAGCCTACGCCCTCTAGGGACCGGCGCTCACAATTCGCGGCGAAGGCATCCGTCTCCCGCGTCGCGCTTTATCAATTATTGCGCGAGACAGTCCACGCAGCACTTTCGGACGGGCTGAGTAATTCGCTACAGCAAATTAGCTATGCTCGGAGGAAACGAGACGAGAAAGATTGGGGGCTGAACATTATAATACTACCGGCGTGGCTTGGCGTCTCCTACGGGCGTTTTAATATACTTTAAACAAATATTTGTGCTGTGGTCGTTGATAATTAAAAGAAAATTTTAACATAATTATTTACCTGGTTCGTTTTTTCTTGTGGTGTACATGCATTAAGAGCAATTGATAAGAATACTTTTTTTCAAAATTTTGTTTCATTCCAAAATTAGAATAAATTGTCATCTGACGAATAGGTTGTAACAATTCTTCTGAAGCAGTATAGTAGTTTACACCCGTTTTTAGATGTCTATTATTGAACAACTATATCCACGCAGCACTTTTGGAAGGGCTGGGTAATTCGCTACAGCAAATTAGCTATGCTCGGAGGAAACGAGACGAGAAAGATTGTGGGCTGAAAATTATAATATTACCGACGTGGCTTGGCGTCTCCTACGGACGTTTTAATATACTTTATACAAATATTTGTGCTGTGGTCGTTGATAATTAAAAGAAAATTTTAACATAATTATTTGCCTGGTTTATTTTGTGGCATACATGCATGAAAATCTATTGATAATAATACTTTTTTTTCGAAATTTTGTTTCATTCCAAAATTAGAATAAATTGTAATTGAATCAGGTTGCAACGATTCTTGTGAGGCAGTAGTAGTAGTTTCACACCCTTTCAGCATTTTAGATGTCTATTATTGAGCGACTATGTTCACGCAGCACTTCTAGATAGGCTGAGTAATTGGCTACAGCAAATTAGCTGTGGTCGCAGGAAACTAAACGAGGAAGATTGTGGGATGAATATTATAATACTACCGGCGTGGCTTGGCGTCTCCTATGCGCGTTTTAATATACTTGTTTTTATCTAAAATGCATTTGTTTTGGAACAATAATACTCTTATTTGAATAGTAGGATTAATGATGTTTGTTTTGCTTAAATTGCAATTGTGGCCATGTGACCAATGATAGGAATTGAATTTGGTTACTGGGTTTCATCTCTGGTAGTTCTGATACAGTGAGTTTTCAGATAAAAACATAATGACTTTGTAAAGAAATGAGGAAGTGAATGGTAATAACTAAATAAGTGATATTTGCAGTTTAAATTGACTTTACTACATGAATCTGAATGGCAAATGAACATATAAATTACAAAAATAACACTTACTTTTCTTTGATGTACAACATGTTATGATACTTAAAATTAACATACAATCGTGATTCTTGATTTCAAGATGAGAAGTTTTCAGTTGTTCTTTCCGTTCTGCTTCGTTTGAAGTTGATGCACACGCACAGTACTTAGTATGTGGTCACAACACAATTTGGATATGATTGAACATTTACTGTAGTTGAAGTTTGACACGTTTGACTGACTATGACACGTTTTGTACAAAATACCGATGAGAACAATGGTTTACGTAAATTGTGAGCGCACGGGCTCGCTTGAAACATGTGGCCTCGGCGGTTGCCTGCCAAACACTGCCTGCGAACACAGTAACGGATTTTTACGCCACCCTCCTGCACGCTGTTGCCGGAGCGGTGTCGGCTCGGCGTGGCGTTGGTTCGGTGTTGCCGCTTTGAGTTTCTCAGCGCGATTTGTAACATGCTGCCCCCGTCAGTGCGTAGCGCTGAAAAATCGATTATTGTTACGAATCGCGTGTTACAAATGGCTGTCTTGGGTTTCTTGTGGTAAAGGACAAATGTTGCTAATGCTGCGCTTGTAGATTCCTGATGTTGTAGTGACGTCGACTACTCTTACTTTTCCGTCTCTTCCTGGGTACGTTTTGCTTATTCTTCCTAACTTCCATGTTGCTGGTGGTAAATTGTCTTCTTTAAGGAGTACTATTGTGTCTTCCGTGAGATTGGGATGAGATGAATGCCACTTATTCCTCCTTTGTAAGGTTAAGATGTAATCTTGGGACCACTGTTTCCAAAATATTTGTGTTAAGTTTTGTATTTTCTTCCATCTTGAAATGTGGTCTAATTTGATTTCTGAATCTTTTGATGATACAAGTAGAGATGGCCTTTGATTTAATAGGATGGCTGGTGATAAATAATTGAAATCTTGATGATCCTCAGTTAGTGGAACCAACGGTCGTGAATTTAGTATTGCTTCTATTCCACATGCTAATGAAGTTAGTTCCTCGTAATTAAGAATTCGATTACCCACTGTAGGTATGAATATTCTTTTGAAACTTTTGACTGCTGCTTCCCATATTCCTCCAAAATGAGGACTGCGTGGGGGAATGAAGTTCCACGTGACCTTTAAATGCGCAGTAGCGTCTTGTATTTGATGTTGTATTATTTTGTTTTCCAGGAAGCACAGTAGCTCTTTTAATTGCTTTGACGCTCCCTTGAATGTCGTTGCATTGTCAGAATACATGTGAGACGGAATGCCTCGTCGATTTGTCATTCGAAAGAATGCAGCTAAGAATGCTTCTGAAGTTAGATCCGATACTACTTCTAGATGTACTCCCTTTGTTGCTAGACAAATGAAAACAGCAATGTAACTTTTGGTAAATTTTCTCGATCTGGGTGTTCCCAATCTAGTAGTAATTGGACCTGCGTAGTCTATTCCACAATGCGAGAAGGCTGGTGAAACAGTTACTCTTGGAGCTGGAAGCTGGCCCATTAATTGTTGTGGTTTCAGTTTAGATTGTTTGAAACATGGTATGCATGATCTGATGACACCTTTTGTAGTGCGTCTAAGAGATGGGATCCAAAATTTTTGACGAATCTGTGACATAATTGATTGCGTTCCTGCATGAAGTAGTTGTAGATGCACTTGTCGAATCAATAATTTTGATAGTCGGTGAGTTGATGGGAGAATGATTTGATGTTTGGTATTGAATGGAAGATAGGTGTTGTCTAGTCTTCCTCCTACTCTTAATAATCCATCAGTATGTAGTTCTGGAGCTAATGACTTGATTTTACTTTGATGATGGATGGGCTTGTTAGCCTTTAGTGCTGTCAATTCTTGTTTGTAAATTTGATTTTGAACTATCTTACAGATAATTTCTTCCGCTTCTTGCAATTGTGCCGGCAATATGGGTGGATTTGATGCGAGCCTTTGGGTACCTTAAGTTGTGAATGAAGCGTACACACAGTGCGATGCTTCTTAGAACCTTGTTGTAGCTTGAGCAATTTTCAATCAGTTGCAGTAATTGATTCGATGTTTCCCTGATTAAGAAGTCTGCTGCCCCGAATCATGGGTGCAGACAGTAAGATTTGCTATTAGAAGCGTAGTGATGATCTTTGGGTGAGAATTCTGCAAAAGAAAGGACGGTCCTTGCCACCACAGTTGGTTGTCTCTTAGTTGAGATAGTTGAGTTCCTCGTGAAATGAGATCAGCTGGATTATGATTAGATGTGATGTGATGCCACTTACAATGATTGGTGAGTTCTTGAATTTCTGACGTTCTTATAGTCACAAACGGTATTCGTTTTTATGAGGTGACTTTATCCATGCACAAACTGTAGTAGAGTCTGAATAAAGATGTATTCGATTGACGACTATTGGTAATCTTGGCACTACCTTTTTGACTAGTCGCGCTAATAGTAGTGCTGCGCACAATTCCAAATGTGATATTGCTCGTTCTCGTACTGGAGTGACTCTTGATTTGGCGACGAGCAGATTGCATTGTACCTTTCCCTTCTCAGTGGTTGTTCGTACGTACAAACAAGCTCCGTATGCTGATAAACTGGCGTCCTGCAAATCCATGGATTTGAATTTCTGTTGTGTCTTGATCCTTTCGTACACTTCTTGGAGCTGTTAGTTGATTCATGTTTTGTAGATCATTGAATATATGTTTCCATTCGATGAGTAATTCTGGCGTTAATAAGTCGTCCCATTCAATCTTCGTTTTCCATATTTTTTGCAATAACATTTTTGCTTGAATGATTACTGGTGCTGCAAGACCAATAGGATCATAACATTTTGCAATGCAGGAAAGTACCATTCGTTTTGTGAACTGGTGAGAATTTGAGATTTGTTGGTTGCTGCAAACTAAATGCAATTTCGTCATCAGCGATGTTCCACGTTAATCCCAATGTACTTACACCTTCTGTGAGAATTGTTGACGTTTGAACTTCTTTACTTTCGTTTGGAATGATATCCATCAATTGTTGAGAATTTGATAGCCATTTGTGCAAATGAAAACCACCTTTGTCTAGAACTTTGGTTAATTCTTGATAATGTTCAATTGCTTCCTCAGGTGAGTTGGCTCCTGTGAGTATGTTATCTACGTAGAAACAGTTTTGGATTTTTTCATGAATGATTGGATTGTCAGCTGCTTCATCGTCGGCTAATTGATTTAATGTTTAGTTGCTTGGTATGGTGCACATGCGGTACCATATGTCACCGTGGATAATTGAAATTCTTGAATTGCAGTTTGAGGATTCGGTCTCCAAAATATTCTCAGAAGATTTCTATCAGATGGATTCATTATTATTTGTCGATACATTTTGATGATGTCCGCGGAATATCCAACCGGCCACATTCGAAAAGTTCAGCAGAATATTTAATAGGTCTGGTTGTACCACTGGTCCTACTGCCAAGATGTCATTGAGGCTAACCTTATTTGACGTTTTTGCGGAGGCATCGAAGACAGTTCTCAATTTTGTGCTGCTTGATTGTTCCTTTATGACTCCGTGATGAGGTAAGAAGAAATTCCGTTCATTTGTGTTGATTGGAGGAGCTGGCTGCATGTGTCCAAGCTCTTTATATTCATTCATGAAACTCTTTGTACATTGTTGCGAATTGAGCATTGTGCTCAAATTTTCTCTCTAATGCTTCGTATCGTTTGTAAAGCTTGTTTCCGCGAATCACCTAATTCTGGAGCTGTTGGCTTGATTGGAAGTGAAACGATGTATCTGCCCGTTTCATCTCTGCTTGTGGTAGCTTTGAAATGTTCTTCGCAGAAAATTTCTTCCGGAGAATGCATGGCTTCAGATGATAGTTCTTCCAATTCCCAGAACCGCGTTAATTCATCTTTTACTTGTTGTGAATCAATAAAGTTGGAAATTAATGGTTCCCTTTGTTGTTCTTCTGGTTGATAGCTTCCCATGAACGTCCAGCCGAATACTGTGTTGATTAATGATGGTAGCTTGGGATGCGTCCACTTGCCGGGAATGAAGACATGTGCCGTGATGTCTGCTCCTAACAACATATCTACATTGTTTGGTTTGTGAAACGTTGGATTTGCAATCAGTATGTTTTCGGGTATTATCCATCTTGAAATGTTGATGTTGGTTGAAGGTAGCTGTTTTGCGATCTTGTTGACTACAACATATGTATTTTCTGAGGACCATGATGAGAATTTGATCGAATTTTTGCGTTAACTATGGATGATGCTTCAGTTTCATTGTCTGTAATCGTTTGGATAGTAAGCTTTGTTGGTTTTGTTGCTAGCTTGAGCTGGTTGGCTAATTGTTGCGTTATCAAATTACAATTGCTTCCGCTATCTAACAAAGCGCACACCTCGTGAGCCTCATTGTTTTGATCTAAAACAAGCAACCTAACAGTTGGCAATATTGTTGGTTTGATTGATGATCCTGCTTGACATGCCATGATTTGTTGTGGTTGCTGATGATTTTGACTAATTGTTCCTCCTAAAGACATTGAACCTTCTGAAGGAGAGACTGGTAATTTCTCTGAGTCTGGATTGTTGGATGTACAGTAGCACGTTTTTGCTACGTTAAGAAAGATAGAATTCTTTATAAATGAGTCATGCAACAAAGTGTGATGATTTTTGTTACACGTTTTGCATTTCGCTGTACTGCAGGTATGATTTACAATATTAGCTCTTAGGCAATTGTAGCCAAGTCGATTCTTTTCATGTGCGCTAGCCTGTCCACTGGATTTAGTAATTTAATGATTGACATTGAAAAATTGAATGTGATTCCTTGCAATATGGGCATTTTGCGATTTTGAAAGTTCGCCGGTAATCTTGGTTCCTGACCCACTGTTTGGGATGTCGTTGGATGATTCCCGGGTTTGATAAGGAATTTTCTTCGATTCGGAACAATCTTTCAAGAAAGTTATGCATGTCCCTGATTGCTGGATTGGCGTTAGTTGCTACCTGTTTCTCCCATTCTCTAGCTATTTCTGGTGGGCAATTGAGCTACATACGGTGGATGACCATAAGTTCGATTGCCGGTACTTGTAACGTTAATGCTTGCAATGCCTTGTAATTGGCCATGTAATGATCTGAGAATCTCTGAATTGAATGGGGGTTCCTTTAAATTAATTGCTGGAGGACATTCAAAATTAGCTATGTACGAAGAGGCTAATCTACGAGGATTGTTGTATCTTTCATTCACTAGTTGCCATGCTACTTGGTAATTTTCTGAAGTGTTGGTTAGATTGCTAATGATTGATTGAGCTTCGCCTGTGAGAGCATTTTCCAAGTAATGAAATTTTTCTACATTGGTCAAATGTACATTTTCATGGATTAGTTTATTGAATATATCTCTAAATTTGTCCACTGTGAAAATTCACCGTTGAAAGTTGGTGCTTGCAATGCTGGAAGTCGTAATCCTAAATGAACTTCATTGAGTGGAAGCATGCTTGAATTAGTTGGCACAGTTGGGGGTGGAGTGTTTGATGTCTGCCTATCGAATGGTGAGTTTTTTATGCGTAGTTCAACTTCTGTTATAAGGTCAATATGTTCATTTTCTAGTTGTAGAAACTGTTCTATGGTAAGTTCATCATCACTAACAAGAGATTCTTGAGCCACTTTGAGTTCGTTCCACGATTCTTTGAGATTAGTTAATAGATTGATTAACTTGTAATGTGAGTTTTCATCTATGATGGTAAAGTTATGCAACCACGTGCATTTACTTTTGAAAATCTGAAGTGCTACGTTTCGCCTATCAACAAGATTTTTCCTAGCTAGTCTTTCTGCCTTCGACATTTGACCACAGTGTTTTTAGTATTTCTACACTAATTGTTTTAATGATTTAAATCACCTTCTGTACTGCCCCCGAAGAAGTACTGAATGTAAATAATGTCTGATGTTTAATAATGTTTGTTAATAAGTTGAATTACTGCTTGTCTATCAGGGGACACCTTGTTGACACTTTACCTCTGATAACACTGATAACTGTTAGTCTGATACCTTATAACACTGATAACACGTTCAAATAACTTGCCTTAATCTAACATCACCTCACTTACAAATCAATGTTACATGCTGAAGTTTACTAAATACTAATGAACACTATGCTGCTGAATTGAAACTGTACATGTATAACTTATAAATGAACATTTGACATGAAACCTCAGTCATAAATAAAGTTAGTAAACACTGTTCATGTACTTTGATATTGTATGCATGTGAATTGCAACTTTAAATGTTGACTGATTAGTTTAATGAATGGTGATGAACACTATATTGCTGACTTGAAGATTATACATGCATAAATTATAAAAACACTTTGACATGACCCTTCATTTACCAATAAATGTTACTTGCCACTTTTAAAGAATACTAATGAATACTATACTGCTGGATTGAAAAATGTACATACATAAATTATAGAAACACCTTGACATGAAATTATTATCACAAATAAATGTTACTGAACACTGATTATGATTTGGTATTGTATGCATGTGAGTTGTAACACTTTTAACATGTTAACTGAATAGTTTCATGAATAGTAATAACACTGTACTGTTGTCTTGAATACTACATGCACATTGTAAAACACTCTGATGTGAAATCTCAGTGGAATTATTTCGTTATGATTACTGCCATTCACTGAATATAATGATATCTGATTCACATCCGATGCCAGGAGGACCAATGTTTTTATCTAAAATGCATTTGTTTTGGAACAATAATACTCTTATTTGAATAGTAGGATTAATGATGTTTGTTTTGCTTAAATTGCAATTGTGGCCATGTGACCAATGATAGGAATTGAATTTGGTTACTGGGTTTCATCTCTGGTAGTTCTGATACAGTGAGTTTCAGATAAAAACATAATGACTTTGTAAAGAAATGAGGAAGTGAATGGTAATAACTAAATAAGTGATATTTGCAGTTTAAATTGACTTTACTACATGAATCTGAATGGCAAATGAACATATAAATTACAAAAATAACACTTACTTTTCTTTGATGTACAACATGTTATGATACTTAAAATTAACATACAATCGTGATTCTTGATTTCAAGATGAGAAGTTTTCAGTTGTTCTTTCCGTTCTGCTTCGTTTTGAAGTTGATGCACACGCACAGTACTTAGTATGTGGTCACAACACAATTTGGATATGATTGAACATTTACTGTAGTTGAAGTTTGACACGTTTGACTGACTATGACACGTTTTTGTACAAAATACCGATGAGAACAATGGTTTACGTAAATTGTGAGCGCACGGGCTCGCTTGAAACATGTGGCCTCGGCGGTTGCCTGCCAAACACTGCCTGCGAACACAGTAACGGATTTTTACGCCACCCTCCTGCACGCTTGTTGCCGGAGCGGTGTCGGCTCGGCGTGGCGTTGGTTCGGTGTTGCCGCTTTGAGTTTCTCAGCGCGATTTGTAACAATACTTGTACAAATATTTGTGCTGTGGTCGTTGATAATGAAAAGAATATTTTAACAGATTTTTTTTTATCTAGTTTTTTCATCTTATGGCATGCATGCATGAAAACCTACGTAAAAAAATTAGTATTTTTTCAAAACTTAGTTTCATTACACGAGTAGATTTAATTATCGGAAATCTGATGTATCATGTTGTAACGATTCTTGTGAGGCAGTATGATAATTCACACCATTTCAACGTTGTAGGTGTCAATTACTTCGCAAGCAAATCCATGCAGCACTTTTGGTGAGACTGAGTAATTCACAACAGCTAATATACTCGGAAGAAACGAAACGACAAAGATTGTGGGCTGTGTCTATCTCTGTGCCCATCACTGTGTCTATGTCTTTGTCTATCATTGTCGCTATCTCTGTGTCTATCTGTATCTCTCTGTCTTTACAAATCCACCTTTCTATATATCGACTGTTGATGCAGTAGTGTTGCGATGATAGTAAGGACAGTGGTATTAATTACTGCGTGTAGTAACGATACAGAGTGGAAGGGACAGGAAGCAAATGCTGCAGGAATGGCGATAACGAACCGGGTGAAGCCGGAGCGGTGATGAGGTTACCGCGCCGTTAGAGAAAGTTCGTGAAGCTCTTGCAACGGCATGCTTCCGCCTCCCGCGTAGAAAGGCGTGGTGGTGAAACTAGATAAGAGTGAAGAAAACCTTGAAGGGTAGTTTGTCTTTAGAAAATCGTGCAAGACGGCGAACTTACTACTTTGTGGATAATAATTTTCAGTGGAAACATCTGGTACCCTCTACCGTCCTTTTACAACTCTTGTTCTAGAAATTATGATGATATGCAGAAAATGTTTTAATAGAGAAGTAAAGGTTTCCTTTTTTCAGTTTGCGTTAATATATTTGAAAATGTCGGTTTTATAAAACAATGAAATATTTACTACACAAACATTTGATTTGTTATTTAAGACGCGTATTAAAAACTTTTATAAACATTTCATTCTAATACTCACTTTCTTTGCTAATAACCAATTGCATAATTCACAAGTTATTTTGTACGTTTTATATCTTTTTTATTGAAGTGTTAGCTTTAATTGTGTAGTAAATAGTGCCAAGGATGGATGGAAGTAACCATTTGAAATTACACAGAAATAAGTTATTACATAATGTACTAACAGTTAAATAATTCTCGCTTTTGTATTTTCTAGAATATTTTTAGTTTGTTTGTTGTGAAGTAACGTCTTGACTCATCACCAAAGAAATCACACTGAAAACAGAAAAATGATTTTTTCAGATTTTTAAACATTCTGACAGTTCGTTAAATAACACCACGATCGAATCTCCTCAATTGGGGCATTTCAACACTTCCTTGTTGACCCCAAATATTGAAAATCAGTGTATATCTTCCTCAATTTTTCACATTAATTTATTATCGTACTCTAGCAGGGAAAATTACTTGTCCCTGTCACTACATGTTCCATGATCACGCTATTTTGGGGCGTCAAAGCAGAGCCTGATCCATAGCGCAATAAAATGAGAACGGTAATAGCTTCCTTTCCCCCAGCACACAAGTAACACGGATATTTCTTATAAAAACGTCCTGTTGGAAAGCAGATTTTAAACCAATGAGTGCTGACAGTATTAATTTTGTCATTTCAAAATTCCTCTCTTGCACGAACCCAGGACGACGCTTTAAACGTCTTTCTGGGCGATTTTCCATCTCTCTCACAATAAGCCATTTCGACGCTTTAACATCTTGATCGTAAAGAATTTGTGTATGTAATCTTCAAGAGGAAATTAATTACTACCGAAGATCCTGGACACCGCACATTGAAAGGATGCAAGACAACCGCCTGCTGAAAAAAAATCTACATACCGCCCACAAGGAAGAAGAAATCCTGGTCGTCCGAAGAAGACATTAAGTGACCAGATGGGAACGGAGGCGTAACGGAGGTAGTGCCTATTTACCTGAAGGAGAGGAAGAAGAACATCTTGATCAGAAAATGAAAATTTTGAATGCGTATCTTCCCTTTCTATATTTTTACGTATTTCCTCGTTTATTTTGGTTCATGGTTTGTGACATTCCTTCATGTCACTACTCACAGACTCGTCCTTCGCGAAAGGTAAATCGTTTCGATTGTGCGGGAAAGAAAGTTCCCGTTTTTCTTTTCTAAATGGCGTTCCTTCCTTCGGAAAGAGCAAGATGTATTATACTCTCTTTTTCTACAGCTTTTCAAAAACGTAATTCAACCTCCATTCTTTCTCAAATTTGGAAGTTTTCGTTTTTTTTCTCTTCTCCTCCCAATCCCTCCATTAATCTTCAACCCTTCCGTTTTCTCTCGCAGCCGTTCGCAGCAAAAAACAAACTTCTTCGAACCACGCTGAACTGCTGCCAACTTCCGGTCATAACCCCAATCTCGCGGGTTCTTTACCCCTTTGCACCCCCTAACCCCCTGCCTGTCTTCTTCCATTTTCCAATTTCCGAATCTCCATTGACGCCAACGTGTCACCGCTGGAGCTTCAACTCGGCACCACAATAATTCCTAGCCTCCTTCATTCCGTGACCCCGCTCACGACAGGAAGGCCCCCCAAAAAAAGACGAAGGAGGAAGGCGGCGGTTGAAAAGTGTCGCCCTCTGAAGCTGTTGGTAGAATTTGGTCGGATTACGGCGAGATTCAACTCGAACACAATTTCTGAAGACGTTTACTGGATGGGCTTTATTGGTGGCTCTCCTCCTGCCACTATACGCGCTCGCCTTTAGAGGGCGAAAGCTGGATGAGATGGTGAAGAGTGAGTGGTAGAATGGTGGTCGATATTTTCGAGGTCGAGAGGTCGATTGCTTCTGGGTGAGAAGCCCCGGGGAACGTGTGGCAAAAAAATGAGGTTCAAATATGAATTGTTGTGATTCATTGAAGTGAGAAAAAGTGTTTTACGATTCGATCATACAATTCGGCTTCGTGATATTCAGATTCTTTATCTTTGGCGTAGGTCCCGAACCTCTGTGTGTCAATATACGGAATAACCCGACCTTTTTTATTACCTTTTGGATTTGTGAATTTCAGGTTTGGTTGTATAAGTTTCCTTATCCGTTGTAATAATGCACGGATTTCTGTGATTTTTCTTTTAAAAGGGAAACCTCGATAATTCGAAATAAGAAAATTGTTTTGACTAATTTGAAGTGAGAAAATTTTTTAAAACGATTCGATTTTACAATTCGACTTCCTGATACTTAGATTCTCTATTTTGCCTGGGATCTCGAACCACTGAATGTCGAAATAGGGAATTACCCGCCCTTTTTTTATTCCATTCCTATTCTTGATTTTGAAGTCCTGTTGTATAAGTTTTGTTAGCCATTGTAATAATGTGAATTTCTGTGATTTTTCTCTCAAAACAGGAACCTCGATAAATCGAAATACGTAAATTGATGTGATTCAATCGAAGTCTCTTACGATTCAATCATACAATTCGGTTTCCTGGTATTCAGGTCTCTAACTGGGAAATCGGACTTCTATATTATATCAAAATACTGAATAACACGCCCTTTTTTTATTACTTTTCCTTTTGGTGATTTTGAGATTCTGTTATATAAGTTTGGTAATCCATTGCAATAATGCAATGGATTTCTTTGCTTTTTTGTTCAGCACAAGAATATCGATGTCTAAAAAATTAATTTCATTTTTCTTTCTCCCTACGAGTTCATGTTTTCCGGGTGTCTGTGTTATTCAAACGTACCGAAGATCTTTTGAAAATTTGACGCATTTATTTTGTTTTTCTTTAAGTACTGAACTGCGTGAGATCTTACGAAGAATGTGGCCCTCCCAAGTCTACATCCGCTCTGTACGTCTTCGCCTCTACAGAAACCGCCATGCGGTACAGGGATTTTGTGTAGAAGCCGATATTTCCGAGGTCGAAAGGTCGATTGCCTCTGGGCGTGAAACGGCGGCGACAGTTTGGCACAAATCTAGTGAGTTAGATTCAATTGATATTTTCGTGTTATGGAAGTCAATCGCTTTTAAATGAGAAGGTACATTGGCAGTTGCCATGCATATGTGTAGGGCTGAATCATCGAATTTTGGGGATTAAACTGAAGCGCGAAAATTTACGTATTGTACAATTCAGATTTCGGAATGTTAATTTCTTCTTTGATCCTGTTGGACTTTGAACCTCGATAAGTCGAAATATTTTATAACACATATCTCTCTCCTCTTTAGTATCGAGATATCTAAAATTAGCGGATATGTTTTTGAAGTTTTCTTTATCTGGAATTTCGATGCAATTGAGTTCGTTGTTTGTGTATCTATATTTCATGATACTTCTACGAAGTCTTCATCCTTTGCTTTAGCGCGAACATTTTTCCGTTTCATATTGTTTTGTTACAATCTTTCGTTTGGTTTCGTTATGTTAATTTGCTCCTACCTCGCTCGCCTCGTTAAAATGTAACCTCACTTTCATTTTCGTGTAGGTTATTTTTACATCTCGTTTTGGGATAATACGTTTCATATTTTCTCCAGCATGCGTACCATTTTGTTTCGTGTAATCGGCTGGATTACACTTCATTTTATTTCGTCTTGTCTTACATTTCGTTTCGTTTCGTTTCGTTTCGTTTCGTCTCGTCTCGTTTTCTTTCGTCTCATCTCGTCTCGTCTCCTTTCGTCTCGTCTCCTCTCCTCTTTTCACGAAGATACTTGTTTCGTTTCGCTTTCTATCCGTTTATTTCGGGTTGCTTTGAGTGAATGGTCCCTTCCAGACATATTAGCGGGTTCTATCTTTCCCATCGCCATGTGCCGATCGGGTATCGTGAGGTGGAGGGGGCCCACAAACATTTTCAAAGGGGTCCCGTAGCCAATGTGATAAAACGTCTTATTTCTGTAAATAGTTTCAACCCCTCCTGTTCTCCTTTGTAACCTCACAATTAGGAATTGTTTAAAAATTGTATTTGTTTTAGGCCGCTTTAGTAGCAGATGAGGTCATTAGCGATCTCTATTGTTGTATGTTGAAATAACACAACAATTTACAGCTTTTAATAAACACGGAATTATTAATCAGAAAACATTGTAGAAAATAATTTTAATTATTTTGTGGAAACCAGTAAACTAGGGATTTGTTTTATAAGACATTCGGGAAAGAGGTCTTCCAGGCCTGACAACAGTGTAAAATAGTTGAATACAAAATAATTTGTGTATTAATAGTTTTTTTCCCCCTAGAGCTTTTCTGCAGCCAACCGTCAGTTACCATTTACTTCCCAATGGGACGTATATTCGACCACACACTAGACACCAACGCACTTGCGGTCTCCTGATCTACGATCAGAAGAACGCGAGACTCACCGCTACAACACGTACATGAGGGACAAGAGACAAACAACCTTGCCCAAGACGGGACTCGAACCCGCGATCCTTCTCACCGAAGCGTTGAGAAGGTCTACGCCCGTGGTGTCAAGGTCTTCTACTGGTGGTAGTAGCACGCGTCGTGGCTCGATACCACGCCACGAGCTACTCTGCGCAACTAGCGTCGGGTAACGAAATTATTAGTAACCCCGCCGTTTTACAATAGAGATGACGTTGTCTCTGGTGGCGGGGTGACGAACTGTGTGAAGGAGCGATTTCGTCGTGGCACTCGTGCCACGGACTCCGTCTCGTGGCACCGACCTTGACCACCTTGACCACACTGCTCTTAGCCAGCTCGGCCATCCAGGTCGGTTATTTATTAATAGTAATCATTAAATTTATAAAATAGTTATCTTCGTAATACATTTTATTCATTTTCTAATAAAATATGTCATGTAAAACATTTCAGCGGAAAAGGACACACCAGAAATGAAGTTGCCTTCCACTCCTCTACTGTTTGAGGTTTACGCACGCCAATGATCTTTCCACTTGTCTCCCCGCTAGGCCGCACTCGTCGCCAGCAGAGGATGTGCAGCCCTGGCCGTGGCCACGTGGCCTTTTGGGGGAAGGGGGGACGAGAGCGGCGGGCGGTCGCGAGGCTAAATGATTTGGCGCGGGCGGCGGTGGCGACGACACCAGCGGCGGGCGGCAGCCAAGCGACACTTTACCGCGGGGCGAGGAACGGGTACAGGAAGAGGAGGAGGAGGACAATAGAATGGAATCAAATGGAGGAGTAGCTGAAAGAACATGGTGGCCAACGGGAATCGGAGATTTCTTGATTGGACAGTGCTCACCTTGTCCAATCTAACCAAAACCAATGTGTAACCAAAACATGTCATTTTAGTGCAAATGGGAAAAAAAATTGGATGGACGTCACATGTTTGTCAAAAATGAACTAATATTAGCAGTGCATGGCTCAAGACTTACAGGCGTTATATGCAAATATGTCAAGCCAAGAACGATGAGTGTCTTTGTGTAGCGCTTGGAAATTACTCATACACAGGGGATAGAATTCGCCGAGAGAAAAGAAAGAAAATAACGAAGAATTTTAGGATCCCTAATCCTACTCAGGAATACAAATGAATGTATTTGGTCTTTTAGGGTCATAAATCTGACATTTGCGTAGCCAAACTAGAAATATATAATCAAAAACTTTCGGAGTATTCTCAAACTTTAACGTGCCTATACTAAAGTTTTCAAGTTTCGAATCTTCCTCAATATTCCTGACATTAAATTAACGATAATTCGTGGCAGGCGAAACGATATTTTGAATTTACATTTGCTTTGCCGACTGTATTTTCGTAACATAATGCGTATTCTACTGTATAGAAGAGTACATTCTTCAACGAGCGTAAAAACATAGCTATTATTCAAGAGTTGATACTGCGAGAAACATTCTCGCACGGCTTGTGGAATCTCATCTTTAGTGTATCCGATAACGTGCAGAAATGCGTACGTTCTGGAGTAGTCGTAGAGAAATAATTCTACCTTAGTCTATCCCTAGAACACAACCGAGTTAAAAAAGGAAAGGTAATAAGGAAGGAAAATGAATGCTTTCGTATTTTATTTAACAGGATTCATAGGATTTGAAAAGAAATCTTAAATATTGAAGAATACGGAAGCGTCGTACCTTCATTGAGATAACATTAGTGGGGAATTTGAAGTCTGGAAATTTTCAAAACTCTACAATTCTCGAATTATCACAAACTCTGAAATTACGAAGCTTTCAGTTTCTCAAAACTCTAGTACGTTCAAACCTCTCGAATGCTTGAAACTCTGCATTATCCAAACTATAAAACTATTTTAAATGTTCAAACATTTTCTAATATCTATTGTCATTGTTGTGTATGTGGCTCATTGACTTGTACATATAGAAGACGATATACACAACTAGAAATCCGCACCATGCCTAGTAATTCCATATTCACTTCCTTCTTCTCGGTTTAATTTTCTTGTTATTCACATCTAGAAATTCAAAGAACTAGTAATTTCTCTCGTGCTCTCGGAATCGTTATAATATTGCTTTGCTAACCTCACTTCTGCCTCCATTTTGGGGCATTTCCACAACGATACTACAATTCCTAGCCAAAGAGACGCATTAATAACAAATCGTGAAACTCTTCAAGTTTCGAATCTTCTCGGTGATTTTCGAAATGCAAGATATCAAATGTCTTACCCCGAATATATGCATCTCGTAGACATACGCTTATTATATGTAATTCGAAACATTAATATCACTCCCGCATTCACTTCATACCTCCGAGCTCTATTTCCTTACTACTCACGGTCCCTCCTATTCCCCATTCCCATCTTCCTCCCACCCGGAACGGAAATCGGCAGGAGGGAGAAAGGAAGAAGCAAAAAAAAAAAAAAATGAAGGAACTCTGCGCGCATCCCTAATCCGAAGCCAGCCGGAGGTTTTTGCGATGTAAGCCGACCGTGCTGCTTCCAAGCGGTCGGTCGCGTAAGCTGTTTCCGCCCCCCCCCACCCGCTACCCCCACCCACTCCCTCATCCCCGCCCTCTTTCTCTAGCTAATCGCCTGAAACAGCGCCTAAACAAATTTGCCCCAGTGACACGAATTGGCGCACTACCAGCGTCCGTCCGCCCGCCCGCCCGCCCGCCCCGCCTGTCGCTTTTGCATGGCCCTCTCTAGGAGGCGGAACGTCCCATTGCTGCAGTCGCCTGAACCCCTCGCAGAGGTGAATGAATTGCTCGTAAATATTTTCAGCTCGTTTCTGGGGTGTACTGGCTGAGGCGGTGGCTCAGGTCATCCGCTGATGTCACTGCAGTGCATATGGCAGGGAGGCCGGGGAGCGGGGCGGGGCGGGCGGAAGGGGAGCGGGGAGCGGGGCGGGGCGTGGAGCGGGGGCGTGGAGCGAGGGCGCGGAGCGGAGCGTTGAGCGGGGGCGTTGAGCGGGGCGTTGAGCGGGGCGTGGAGCGGGGCGTGGAGCGGGGCGGGGAGGGGGCGGGAGCGGGGCGGGGAGCGGGGCGGGGAGTTGGGCGGGGAGCGGGGCGGGGCGTGGAGCGGGGCGGGGCGTGGAGCGGGGCGCGGAGCGAGGCGCGGAGCGGGGCGCGGAGCGGGGCGGGGAGCGTGGCGTGGAGCGGGGCGGGGAGCGGGGCGCGGAGCGGGGCGCGGAGCGGGGCGCGGGGCGCGGAGCGGGGCGTGGAGCGGGGCAGGGAGCGGGGCGGGGAGCGGGGCGGGGAGCGGGGCGCGGAGCGGGGCGCGGAGCGGGGCGGGGAGCGGGGCTTGGAGTAGGCAGCAGGTGAAGGAAGCAAATGATAAAAACCTGTTTTATTGAGAATTTTCTTGTACCTTAAAAGTCGTATCGACTCAGGTGGCTCAGTGCATCATTCGATGTCACTGCAGTGCCTATGACCGGGAGGCCGGAGGGTTCGACAGTGGCAGGATTTTCGACACTAGCTAGGCCGAATTCAGCTCTGGAGGAGAATATTAGCGACCGGCGGCTCTGATGGGTAGTTTTAGCAGTTTCTCCGTTCAACACCAGGCCGATGCCGGAGTAGTACCCTAACAAACGGTCCATGGACAGAGCGCGATCTTTCCTTCGTATTGCACGTTTTATCCTCACCCAGTACCTATTTACACGTACATGCACTCCGTTATCACACATGTCGGGAGTACAGTAGGTAGCTTAAGCTTGTCTCGGCTGCGGCAGTGCCTTGCTGGTAGGAGATACATTGTTGGGGAAAACCTTGCAAGCAGTTACCAATTACCTGCGAGGTACATTACATAAACATTATCATGGAGCAGATGTAAGAGAGATCATGATTTCTGTATCATGAATTTTTAGCTTTAAATCTTATATTCACATATCTAAAGCAATGTTTCCTCAGTGTGTCTAGCTTCTATATGCAAGGCAAATAACCGTTAGTAAATATGTTAATTGAATTTCTCTACTTAATTTTTACTTATTTCATCATCAGCTAAAATATTTATTATATTCTTACATTTCCTTACAAAATTGTACCGATAATGCATTTTTATCTGAGCCAGATATGGTTATTAATCAGTTTGAGTTATCAGTAAGTATTAAAAATAAATCGACAATTATTAATATATTTAACATATATTGCGCAAAATACCTTTGTATAACTAAGCGAAAATGTATTGCATAGATTAAACAGCATATACATATATATAATTTTTATCTTTGTGATGTGTATCTACCGTGGATTTATCTTTTAGATGAGACGTTTTTTATATAGTATCTCTCGTGAAGATACTCTGTGTTACAGATTTATTTTGTTTAAGTATATCGAAAAGAAAATCTAGAAAAACTCTAATATTCTAATCTCCTCTAATGGTTCGCATCACAATAAAAATTCCGACGTACATTAAATCATGTGCAGTCGTACATTTTGGAAAGAAATATCGAGTTATCTAGAGTATACTTGGTCTCGCATTTGTCATTTGTGCGGCATTTATTGGCCATTCCTTTTTTTAACAGAAAAAGAAGGCTGTAAATTGATACTGATCCCGGAAAAGAAAAATGAAAAAAAAGCATTAGAGGTAATGGAAAATAGAAGAATGATAACAACTGAGAAAAATGTGAAATAAGGCCGAAAAAAACTTTATACACTTTTAAAGGTGTAATGGAGAGAAGTCTGAATTACTTAGTTCTAATCATCTTAGAATATTGATGAATTTTGTCATGTAGGGGTGATTTGATAATTTTGAAATTTCATCCTAAATGTATGGATATATTATGTTTGGAAGAATGTATATTATTGTAAACTAGTGGTAATACAGAATGTCAAAGTCTTTCTCAGAGTAGTTTTGTTATCTCTTACAACTGGGGTAGATTTTTGATTTTGCCTCACCTCTTTCCTAGCTTCCATCTATGGGCGACTATAAAGAAATGTATAAAGCCTATAAGAAAGAGAGTTCTAAATACTTGAATAAAACTAGAAACCTATGGTCCGATTAAAATAAGTTGGTGATTGACAGTTGCGAACGGAAGGGAGCGACGTTGACAGTTTGCGTACCACTGAGCACGTGCTCCCGGGACAACAAAATAAACACTTGAAATAAATACTTATTAATGTAAACAAATCATACACTCGTATTGTATGAAGTTACAGTTTCAGAAGCACAACCAACTTATTTTAATCCAACCATAGGTAAGAAATTTTTTAGATTATACTCGTTGATTTCTCGTAAAGAATCCAGCTGTCTGGAGGAGAATTCCAGCAGACAACTGATCTGATATGTAATTTTCCGTGGTTTCTCCAATCAACTCCATGTGAATGCTGGAGCAGTACAAACAAACACGTCAGGGATCGCACGATATTATTCCTTCCTCTTTCTAGTCCTACACTCTTACACATACTTACACTGACGTGCTCTACACTACCACCCATGTAAAGAGACCAGTCGGGAGCCTAGAGCTTATCCCGGCTTAGACGGTTTCCCAGGGATGGGAGATACCTGGTTGGGGAAAACCCCCGCTAGGCTATGCATAGGTCAGTGCTGGATCTCACCATCCAACAGGGAAAGATCACCGCCACCTCCCGTGATGTAAACGTGCTACACTACGGGAATAATGGCCGTAGTAGTTGACAGATCCAGAAACTCGAAATAATCAATTTTAAAGAATTTCCTTGGATTTAAATTCGAGGAAAATATTCAAATTCGTCGCACCTCCACTTTTCAACCTCCACGAAAGTCTCCGTATTCCGCGCGTACCAACGGCACCGCGTTTCCAAAAAGGAAAGGGTGGGGCGGAAGAGGAAGAACGAAGAAAAAAAAAGCTTCGTCGTTGGTGATGAACGAGAAGGAAAAGCCCGTGCTTTACCGCCGCACCTTCGAGATCTATCGAGATTTATCGATTTCCGTTGCCGGCGGTGGCTCCGTCGCCTGCTCGCGCGCTCGTCGCTCGTTTTCTGAAAAGCGAGAAAAGTTTGGGCGAACAGGAGATTAACCTGACCCAACACCTCCCTTTCCACTAATCACGTAGGTGTCAGCCCGTACACTTTATCATACAGGAACCGACGCCACCCCCCCCCACCCCGTAGTAAGGTGTGGGGGTTGGAGGGGGGGTGAAGCGAGCGGGATTTGGGAAGTGGAGGGTGGTTTGTCTCAAGAGCCGCTTTGTGACACCAGCGCCCCCCCACCCTCAACCCCCTCTTTTCCTTCCGGTTGACGTCAGCGTGAGGGGAAGGGGGGTTGAGGGTGAGTCTGCAGTTTCGTTGCGTGCGTAGGGTTGGTAATTATCTGCGAGCTGATGCTCGAGAAATTTTGAAGGCACGCTCTTGCACTGTATCGTTATCGCGAGGAAGAATGTACACCTTTTTGATTCTTTTTAACCACTAACATATCGTTTCCTCTTTCCTAAAGTCTCCCCTCATTCAACATTATTGCACAAAGCAATTCTCCCTCCGGGCCGCTTCATGTTTTATGAATATGATTCTGAAAGTCGAGATGTAAGGAATTCTCGAGAGTTATGCGGTAATACATTCTTCCTTATTAGTATAACTGTTGGTAATGTAGATACTTTTTTCAATAAAGAATGAGACACTGATGTTGTCTGGTATCAAAATGTTTTACATAAAGCTGAAAGATCTTACATAAAAAATTTTGATTTCGTTCTCCGCCCTGATTTCGTTTTCCGACCAGAGGCTGCAAGGTAACGATCCAGTTAGCTTACGTATCAGGCACCAACAATTTTTTACAAAAACTTATTTTTGTTAATAACCTTTTGTAATGCAACTTTATTTTCAAAATTTTGTATGTTTTTTCAGATAGCTCTGATGATGATAGCCAAGCTATCGAAAAAGATCTTTCAGCTTTATATAAAATATTTTGATACCAGACAACATTATTGTCTCATTCTTTACATTCTTCCTTCTTGTCGTCTGGAAGTTGTTCAGGGCATCGACTGATGTCATTTCAATGCCTCTGACTGGGAGGTCGTAGGTTCGAGTCCCGAACGTGGCAGGATTTTCGACACCAGCTTCATAGCCAGGTCGGGATCAGCTTCTGTTTGGAGGAGAATTCTAGCTGTTGACTTCTCTGTTTGGTAGTTTTCCGCGATCACGGTAGTTTGCAATGACATCCAGCATAATCGTAATGTTGGTAATGTGATTCTTAAAGACGTGATAGATCTTTCAAAAACTTTACGTTAAAACAGCATCTTGGGTTTCGAAACAGAGATCGGACTACAAGTGATTGATTATAGGTAAGATTATTTGTTCTTATGCTTTATGAATTAATTATGTTCATTGACCATCTTTAAATGCAGTATTTATCAAAATTATATTAAAATAAAAAATTAAATTTTCAATTACTGATTTTTTCGTATTTTTTTCTCCATTTTCTTATTGTTAGTTTGCGTATCTGATTAGCCCATAGTGATAATTATGCAAGATTGGCGGCAGCAACAAGTATGGAGAATATTTGGAGAGCAGTTTAAGTGTCAGTGCGTTAATGAATTAATTTTTTCGGTAAACCTATGCTATGAAGTGTGATATCTCTCCATGGCATTCGACCATCGCAATCAAGAAATTATCATGCACGATGGGGCATCCTACATACTTCAAAATTTATCATAAGACCACTGAAGTAACGCATCAAAGTATTGGTCTGGCCAGAGAACTATCCAGACCTAAATCCCTTTGAAAGGATATGGAATATTACGAATAATGAAGTCAGTAGTCTAATGATCACTAATATTCCTGAACTGAAACGGCATCTGGAACGACTATAGCAACAAAATGCGGCTATTGCGGAATTTGTGACATTTGTGACACCAAGTTTCAACAGCATGCCAAGACGCATTATGGATGCTATTAACCACTTACCATAAAAGCCCAAGTATCCCGGAGGTTTTAATTTTTTCAAAAATTTAAAAGCCCAAGTATACACGTGTTCTTTTCCAACATGGGGTAGAAAATTGGAAATTTTTGGACCGCCTTTCGTTAAATAATTAGGGAGTTAAGGGGTTAAAGAAAAATATGGTGCTACCAAGAAATAGATTGCACATGTAATGTGAAAATAAATATATTAGTTAATAAATTTGAAATAAGATAAGAGATTTGTAAATGTAACATACAAACTGAAAAAAAGCAATAAAATACAGAATGTTTCAAAAATAGGGGACATACTTTCAGGTATGTATTCTCAATATATAGATAATAAAATAGTTTACTACAACATGTGTCCGGCAATACTTCACTTCCGAGCTATGGTCTTCAGAACGCTGAAATTCACGCTAAAATCAACGCTTCTGTGTTGCTTTTTTCTCTTTATTCCTGATACATTCTAGGAATAGGATGTATATTATTTATGTACTTGGCACGACAGCCCATGAACGGGCTCAGGGCTACCGGCGACGTCCCTGCCTCGCGGCCATGGGTTAAGGGGGTACGTGTGGTTAGCACCTAGACGACCCCACGTCGTATTCCGTTCTTCTCAACATGAGTAGTGAATATTCTCAATCGTCACTCAGCAACATATACTGGTTCATTACAACAACATACTGGTTCAACATATACTGGCTCAACGGACACTATTGTCTTGCCTCGACCGGGAATCGAACGCGAGGCCGCGAAGTGGAAAGCGAGAGCGCCTGGAAACAGTAGATTTTGTATATTGTGTTATGATTAAATCAATACTTCAGCTGATTTTCAGTAACTAACAGTTTATTGTAACGTTCAATATTACACTATGAACATATCTGTACCAGTACATTCCATCAGCTGTCACTCTCTTGTGGATCTAAAGTCAATAACCTGCAGGTACCCTAGAAACTCAGAAAAAACATCGTTACATTGTTACAATACGTTAACATTGATATTGAAGTCTCACGACATTCATGTTTACAAATAATATATTGGAGGGTGGTTTGGTTCGTGCATTCTTTGCAAACACTTTGTACTTCGTGTCTCCATTTTGTGGAGACACATTTTCAATGAGTCGGCTTCCCTTGTGAAGGGATATGGGGTTGTTCTCCGTACGCACAAAATCTAATTAGCTCTCTGCCGAGGTAGAGGGAATTTTCGCGTGTATGTTCTCTGTAGGAATATCCATAACTCAAAGCTGTGAAGATGTGGGGATTTTGCTCTAGAAGAGTTAACAGCGTCGATATGTTTTTGCGAAATTGTGTAAAATTTTCGGAATTGCGGCTGTATTAAATATTTTAAAGACTAGAATGTAGAAAAATTAATAATTCAAAGTAAAATTATTATGCCAACACTTTTCAACGCAATGATTGTTATTTTCTTTATAAATAATTGTAATAAACTATGTTTTATATTCCATTTCTTTAAAAACTCACAGATCGCATTACTAAAACCTTTTCTTGATAATATACACATTTTTCATAATTTCGTTTTTGTTGTTTTGTTTACTCTTGATATAGGTTAAATCACTCTTTAAGTGTGCAGGTTTTCGTCTGAAAAACTCTGCTCATGAGTGCGATTTAGGAAGGTTCTAACAGAAATTCTTGCATCGGGGCTAAAATATTGTTAGCTATGAGGTGGCCGCTTACGAAATGTGTCTGAGAGAGGTTTCAGTGTATTTGTATATTGCTGCTTCGGTAAAAGTATATTCAGATGTTTCCATTACATCATAAGTAAAAAATCATAGTGTTTTTAAACCAGAATTATTTTTATTGGCCTCAGTACACTAAACAACCACAATGATGTGGTTTTTCAATGTATTGATATCGATTAACCACATTGTATCGCGTAACGTTTTGTTTTTTTAGTGTATTGAGGCCAATAGAAATAAATTTGTTTCAAAAAGACACTTGAGGTTTCTCTTTACATGTTTCAGGAAAGCACAGTTTAAACTGTTATAACAGTTGAGGGTGGTGTTCCTGCCCGCGAGTACATTATATCCAGTGCCGACCTGCACGCAATCTTGCGGGATCTCCCCCCCCCCAGCGGTCTCCCCCAGTGGGGCACCTCCCCGGCCAGGACTCGCTTTACCACTCAACACTGGCCAGTTGCCACTAAATACTCGGGTTCACATACAGTTGCACTAGCTGGTACAACACCATGCGAAACCCATACCGGGAGAGGTGACTCAGTGCATTAACTGGTGTTACTGCAGTTACTTCGAACGGGAGGTCCTAGGAACGAGACTCGACCGTGAGAGGATTTTCGGCATTCGCCAGTTAGCTAGATCAAGTTCTGTGACTGGAGGAGAATTCTAACGGATGAGGCTCCAATCAGTAGTTTTTCGTGGTTTCTACGATCAACCCCAGGCGAATACCGGAGCGATACCCTAACATACGGGCCACGGACCGCGCGCGATCTTTCCATCCTCTTCCTTGCCCTATCCTCACCCCTTACACACACTTACACTAACATGCACTAAACTACACACACGCCGGGAGACAGGTCGTGGGCTTAGAACTTGTCCCTACTGGGGCGTTACCTTGCTGGTGGGAGATATGTGGTTGGGAAAAACGTCACTAGTTGACGTTAGATGGGCACCGGATATCGCCCACCAACGGGAGAAGATCATCGCCACCTTCCGACGAAAAAGTATGCTCTATGTTTACGGGACGAATGATCTCAGTACTTTACGCGTCCAGAATCATGAACAATCAAGCAAGCAACGAACTAACCAAAACCCTTATTGAAGTGCATCACATTGAAGTTGTAACGAATATTAGAAATAGGATTTTCGAAATCTTTTGCATCCGCTCTTAAGTGACGTCTGGGCCACCGTTGCATTGGCAGGGCTAAGCACGTTTCGAGACGTCAATCATCCCGTGCCGTACTTCCGAGCGCACTCGACCGTTCAAGTCGATAGAAGAAGATTGATTCACTCATTCATTAGTGATTCCGTGCACGTCAACTGCTAAGGTCTTTAGTCCCGTAAGCATGCACTTTTTCATCGCTTGTGGTAGCGGTGATCTTCCTCCGCTATATGGCGAGATCCGGCTCCGACCTACATGTCTGCTTCCGAAATTTCCGCAACCAGGTATCTCCCACCAGCGGGGCACCGCTCCAGCCGAGACAAGTTCCAAGCTCCCCACCGGTCTCCCGGAATGCGTGGTAGTGTAGTGCATGTAAGTGTATGTGTGTGTGTGTAAGAGGTGAGGATATATCAAGGAATAGGATGGAACGATCGCGAGAGGTCCGTGACCCGGTCGTAAGGGTACTTCAAAAGGGAGATCATATAGGTTAGTTCCTTTCTATGTATCAGTGCACAGTGACATATGTTCTGAAAAATACTACCGGTATGTTTTTAGGATGTCCAAAATCAATCTTTACTGAAGAAAACTGAAAAAGCAACATACGGTGCACTTGATTTCATTTTGTAATTTAGTTACTATTTTTTTCTTGGCACTTGTACAAAAATGTTTCGATGGCAAATATGAATGAGATTTATGTTCTTATTTTAAATTCATTTAATTATTTTATATTAATTCAAATATTTGTTTTATTATGATCATAGAAAAGAAAATGTAAATCTAAAATCTTACTCTTACATAAAGAGAATCTTTCCAGGAAACGTTTGTCTCTACAACATACTATTTCAATTATTGAAACGTGTGTTCGACATTCCTGACTATCCGAAATAACCGTCTTCGTCACCGTACATGTCGTCCAAGGTAATCGAGACCCTGACGACTGAGAGGCTGATAGTTTCGTCGCATCGTGACGAAGTAACGGCCACTGGGACGGCAATTTCCAGCCACAAGCAGTGAGGTCACGAAAGGTCTGAATAGTAATTGTCACAAATAAAAACTACTTGCTTTGTTTCAAAGCCCTTAAAAATCTACTCATATACATTTTGCACAGTGCTGAAGTGCCAATTTTGCACTGCTGAGGTGGCAATTTCATATCAATCCGAGAATCCAACACTCTGAATGTTACGTTCAAGTAAGCTTCAGACTGCCGATTGTACGATTAAGTGCCACTTACGGTTAAGTTTAATAGAAGAGACAAGTGGACTAGGAGGTGGAAGGAAAGATCGTGCGGAATCTGGTTTTTGATTGTTATGGGACCACTGTTCGTACATTCTCTCAGTGGTGTTAGTGGAACTACGGAAAAATTCCGATCGGAGCAGGCTGTGTTGGAATTTTTCTCGGAGAATGGTTTAATTCGACATGGTAGCTACGTAGTTATTGTCGAAAATCCGCCATTTTAGTGTCTCAAACCTTGGAACCTCCCGCTCAGAGACTTTAGATCCATGTTAGTTGGTTATACAGGATTAGGATTGTGTATGTTGTAATGAAAACATGAAAAATAAACACGCGTACCTTTTCATTATTCTTATTTGACTTATTACTACTCTTTGGAAACTTCTTCTAAAAAGGACCAAGAAGAACAAGAACGTTTTATTAAATAAATTCTACAGCGGGCACTTTCTGAGTGGAGTAAAGTTAAAAGCAGTTGAGATATCATATGCAAAAATGTGACGCGTAATTTCGTATGGTCGATGAATATATAAAGCACAAATTTTGTGGTGGCTATGGACAACACAAGCAGTCTACCAGAAGGCTTTGGGTCCTGATTGTCCTCTGTTTTATGAACTTAAAAATGCATATCTCTGGTACGCATTGTTGCACAGACGTAAAAACATGGGCGTCGGGCTTTCACCTTTGGACAAGTTGCAGCAAAGGCAAAGAGTAATTGACCAAATGGAAGGGATTAAAACGCGTACATGTCTGCATCATTTCAGTAATTTGTAGAAAGCTTTGTGCGAAAGCCGAGAGTATATTTTTGCTTTGAAACGCTTTTGGAATTCGCATGAAAAGGGCGTATGTGTTATTTCTGTGAAATTCCTTTCGCACGTTCGTTGTATTTATTTCTGAAAATTATATATATATATATATATATATATATATATATATATATATATATAAATACATATATATATATAAATACATATATATAAATACATATATATATATATAAATACTGACTTTGCATTTACCTTGAAAATGTCTTACCATAGTTGGTTTTATTGGATTGTGCTTACCTACATTATGGAAACTCTGAAATATTTTCAGAAATTATCGAGCAATGTGAAGACTTTTGCACGCCTCATTCTCTTACGAAACTTTTCTTGTGAAAATTTGTGCAATTTTAGTTTTCTCTTTATTTTAGATGGACTAAAGAGATGAAATGTTGTCAATTAACACTATTGATTTTAAATGTAATCATTCTCAAGTTTTCCAAATATTTCTGGCTGTGCCTTTGGTTGTTTAAACAAATTTTATATTTTGTTACCAGAATTTCTATCAAAAAGAAACACACGTAAGTATAAAAATGGACGTCTAGTTCTAATTTTATATAGTACAGTTATATTATTTCGTAGAATGTTCAGTATAACTCATCAAAAGTTTTCTACCAAATAAGCCAACATGATTATGTAATATCTTATTTTTATAAAACTCGTATTGTAAAGAATAATCATTCTTTTGCCATTTTACGGAAGGTTTTATTTCCAGATTGTGTGATAGTGAAGTTAGGCATTAAGAAAATATTTTAGTGGCGAAGGTAAGTGTAGAATGACATATCGCGTTCACTTTTACTTTAGTTCCAATATAATTAATAAAAAATTAAAAGTTTCTTGGAAATGTTATTGACAATTTAAATCCATTTATTAACATTATTAAGCTTGTTTGAAGTAGGATTATTAACTATAATCAGGATGCAATGCCAAAAATTCGTGTAATCGTAAAGGACATTTTCTGTCTCTTTATGATGTGTTTTAACACCATCGTTTTAATAGATTTTTTGTCAGTGTTACAGAGCATTGTCTCATTTTAATTAAAACATTCCCTCTTTTCTATATTTACTTTTTCCCCTCGAGGTTTACATGCAAAAGAGCCTTTAGTCTTATTACGAAATGCATCCGTTGGTATTAAAAGATTTAACCAAACAAAACGACGAAATTTTAATCCTGGGGCTATCGAGCTTTTTAAACAGACGCGTAACGATTCACGTGGTTTGAATCGGACGTACGGTCACAGATACATTGTACCAACATAAGGTATTTTGTTTGGGATAGGACGTGGTTAAATCTATTGAATCCTACCTAGATATAAAGAGGGATCATAGCCGGTGAGTTTCGGAAATTCCGAAATACCTAAAACTCTATAACAACGTTTTGCACACATTTTAACGAAAATGTGAATTATTTGAGTAAATTCGGAAAAGCAATGTTGCACAATATTGTTGATGGTAGGTGCACAGTAGAAAAGGGATAGGAGTAATGAAAAGAATGAAAAAAGGAAGAGAACGGTTAGTTCGAAGGGGGGGGTTTCACAAATAACATTTAAAATTCTTCCTTTTATACTAGCACTTTTATATTTTGATACCCAATTTTTTATACACGGCTACAATTCGTATGTGTCCAAAGCACTCACCGTAGGGAAAGTCTCTACCATTACAGTAATGTTTTCTGGAGAATAATGGTCGACTGCCCATATCTAAAATCACGAACATAGTGAGATAAAACTCATTTCGACTGAGTCTACCAAAGAATGCAATATAGAGGATTGCTTGATGCCTGCTGTAGTGTTATACGTCATATTATTGAGTAGACGAATTTCGGGTATTTGATTGTTATTGTTTTTCTTCCTAAATATTACATAATATATATTCCAATCGTATGCATTCTCAAAGATTTTTAAACATTTCGCGATCAGTACACCTCATTATAACTTTTCTACTGTGTTTGCTATTTTCACAGTAACACAGCGTCATCTTAAGAAAAGCGCGATTTTCCTAAGAGTGAAGAACGTTTACACATTTCAAAATTGGCGATGCTCCATTTCTCGTCAGAAGTTACTCCATGGAAACTTTTCACCTTTTAAGAAGTTGCTAATTAAAAAAAAATACGGCTTGTAAATTGAAGGAAGGACATCGATCCGGAAAAGAGGACCGAATAAAGACGAGAGATGTGAAAAGCAGGAGAAAGGTAAAGAAAAGGGCGTAATCAGCCTTCTTTCCTTTGTTGGTAGAGCAAACAGAGACGCTTAATGTGGTGATGTGCGACGTGGGGGAGCGAAAACAAATGGAGTTTTTTAGAAGGAAATTGTCGGCACTCGAGTGGGCTAATGAATGGATAATTATAGAATTATACGAGAATGATTTTCGGAGGTGACTGAGGGGAGAACATTCATAGGCCTACTAGTCCCTTTTTTTTAGATATTAATACTGCATTCATGAAGAACTAGATACTATTTTAATCAAGAATATGTCGTTCCCTTTTAAAAATATCTAACATATGAGAAAAAAATTCTCTCTTTAAACAAAAGCTTTAAGTTTTCCATTTCATATTTTCTAAAATACATTTTTGTGTGTTTTTTCGAGAAATAAAAATATTGAAAAGAATATAAAGTCCCTGCGAAGAAAAGAATTATCCAAACGTAAACAAAGAGAACAATTCTGTTACAATTGTGAGAGAAAAATATAATAAGCGAAGGATGTGTACATCCATCACAAAAAACATAGTACATCTGTATAGCTTTATAGATTTTTATCAATGTATACGATGCCTGCGTAAATTGTTTCATCCTGGTTATTTAATTTGTAGTTTAGCAAATGATACGCAGGAATGTTATTTTATGTAAATGTATGTAATACAGTAGTACATACATTTATATAAATAACATTCCTGCGTATCATTTGCTAAATCAAAATTTCTTAGTAGTATTACTAACACTGCTATTGATACAAATTATTATTAAAAAAACTACTCAAAATTATCTATAAACGTTGAGTTTGGTGACACCAGTTAATGTTATTTATCTTATCCCATTTGTTTATTTACATATTCGGAATAGAATATAGACTGCTTATTACATACAATCTCATAAAGAGTAAAGCCGAAGTCAATATACAGTGGGATTTGCGGTACAATGGGATTTTGGGGTACGACACCTCATCGTGCATAAATATAATACATATGTAAGACAAACGTTTTGTAAATAATCTGGATTTTCAAAACGATTAGAACATTTTAGTTTTAATAATGGACATTACTCTAGGACTATGTGTACTTGAGATCAACGTAATTGCAATCTAAATTGTTTTACACATTATTTGCAATTATATTTTGTTTAAATATGTATGTATAATTTATGGTACTATTTTACTCGCAACCTTTCTCAATAAGTAATTACGTATTCAGAGTAACCATTTCATTGGACCAGAAATTCAACACAAAATTTTGCAACTTCTTTAATTAAAATATGGGGATATTTCGAATTTTTTGTTGATCCCTTTAACCTTTCTTTACCAAAGACCCACTGTAATACCATTAAACATACAATCTTGAAAGCACAGGGTAGAATGTTAAAAAGGCAATCGGATAAGTTAAATTGTAAATAAGAAATGCTGCCGCTCTCGAAAATAATTAACTAAATGTATCGGTTGTTATGTGGTCTGGGTTATCCGAGATGAGCCGCGTCAGCTATTTGGTGGCTGACGTTTCGGCCAACATATTGTGGCCTTCCTCAGAGCGTACTACATGAATTCCGCTACGCAATCGTATCAGTTGTATATTAATAATAATTAAATATTATGAAAATTTGTACCTCTCATTTTCTTTTATATTTTGAATGAAATAGTAGGAGGAACACGAATTAATTCCAAACGTACCAAAATAAGGGGTTATCCACCAACGGCCGATTCGAATTTCTACCAGAATCAAATACTCTGTCGGTCCCGCCTGACTTCTCGTCACCAGCAGCCAACCTTAACCACTCCCGTGAGTCCTATACTCGCCCAATACGCCCTCACATCCGCTCATCACTCGTCATAAACGGCGAATAAATATCCCTTCGACTTAATCCTGGCGTTGACACGCGAACTGCGTTATTTTTAACCTACCCACCCCCCACCCCCGTCCCATCGCACCGTCGCGATATCCCAGCATGCATCATTCATCGTTAGAGCATTGTAAAAATGAGATTTATAACCACGAGTCCGCAGGAAAAAAAAAAGTACTCCGCCGTATTCTGTCTCGCGCGCACTCTGGTGACAACCAGAGGCACTTCGCGCTCGCGCAGGCTTTTGTTTCGTGTTTGGTTGCGAGAGTCGAAGAGGACAGTGCGAACGGCCGAGAGAAAACTGGCTGTGTGTTAAAAGTTTGCTTTTGGGTTTCCCACGAGTACAATACGATGTTTTATAATACATCGAACGAACGTGGGTCAGTGGAGTTCTGATGAAACACGTTGATTGTGTTTGGTGAAACGGGGGTTGATTTTTTTGTGCTCTTTATTTTCTCCTGAATTTTGTTGTTACCGATTCTCGTTGTCCGCTTTTTTTTACATTCGTTTTCTCACTTTTTTGCAGATTTCACCAAGTCAAATATTACCTATTATTTTGCTAAAAGCCATTTTTTAATACAAGGAATAATAATAATGTATTACATACACGCGTGTCTATATTCAGAGTTGAAACATTGTTATTTAAACCTACTATTTATGCTTCCTGTCTGTATATAACTTACAAGCTAATTATTACCTAATTTTCTCACTATTATCTAACTTATAACCTAACTTCCTATGTATAGATTATAACCTATTATTTACCCTTCCTATCTATTAAATATTGATCAATTACCTATACTTGTTCCAAATCATTTATTACCGGAGACTGTTAAGATGGTTAGATTGTGAAGTACTGTTAAGAACGTTTGCATTCTAAAATTGTATGGACATTACATATTCTTTCATTTCTATTTGTTTCTATTTGTTTGACACCAGGTTATATTTGGATTATAGTTGCTAAAAAATATGAAATGCATTGAAGATTTGAAAGAAAGCAAATATCTACAGACTTTGTCACGTTTGGGACACCTACGGAATTCTCATCTCTTTACTATCCATTGTTTTGTGGCAGCGAGCAATAGTGAATGATTTCTAGGCACAGTATCGCCTATGATGCCATCATCAGAAACAATGAGAAATTTTACTACATTTTTTAATATAATGTTACAATCGTGTGTAGTTTTGCTTCTGAATACTAGGTGTTTTGAATAGGTTAGAACAAATAATAGTAAAAATGGATTTTTTAAAATACGTAAATGTTTTGTTTTAAAGAATACTTCAGAATTCAGTAGTCAAGTTTCATTGTAATAATAACTGATTGTTAATGTAGCTCATTTTAATTTATATTCCATAATTTTGGGGGTAGCATGACGCAAAAACATTTTCTAAATATGTAAATCGCAGCCAAGCAAGTACTGGAAACCAAAACGCACGTTTGTATAACATTGTCATATCGTCGGCCCACTAAATAAATACAATTATTTGAGTGAACCATCGAATCTTCGGGAAAGTAGTGAAAATACACGCCTGTTGGTATCTTGAGGAACACTAACATTCAAAGTAAATCATATGAATAAATGACGTCCGCTACTGACATTACGCATCTAAAAATTTTTAAAACGCAAAGAATGTTACACAATATAGTTGATGTTGTTAGCACGACTACTTTCCTTTACTTCTGCAAATGTATTCAGATGCACGAGATCATCTAAAACGATAAACCGGCGCCTGCCAGGTAGGCCACCCATTAAACAGTGGGTGCCACCCGTTAAACAGTGGACCAGTCTGTGCCTGGTCGTCAGTCTGTGCCTGGTCGTTGTAGCGAGCGGACGTGCCTTGGGGATCGCTCTCGCGCAGGTAAAGGGATAATGGGCTGCGACGTGGAAATGTACCGGGCCCGCATCGGCGGCTGGGCCGCCCGCGTGGCGTGCGTGCTGAGAAAGGGCAGCGTCCCTGCTCCCTCTCTGGACGCCTTTGCACTGCTAGTTATAGCAGTGATGTTAGTAATTGGTGGCGTGGAGATAAATCCTGGCCCGGTATCTACGCGACGTGGTGCACCAGTGGATGTTTCATGGAGGTGCGTCGAGTGTTGCAACGGCGGTCTGCGAGGTGAACTGTCGCGCCTTCGACAGGAGTTCTTGCAGGTTACTGCTAAGCTTGCAGCGACTCAACAGGAGCTGCAAGTTTTGAAGGCAGCAGCAAGAGTAACGGAGGTGGAGGCGATAGCAGCTACTGCGACGGAGGAGGCAGTGACGTTGGTGGCTCAGCCGGCCACAGCGGTTCTGCCAGTAGAGGTGACGTCGCCAACTCCGGCGGCGAGTTCCCCAAACGTGGTGTCCACGGCGGTGACGGCATCAACCACATTTGCATCGGTTGTGAAGGATTCAGCGGCAACGAAAAATTCTAAAAAATGTGTTGTGTTCGGTGACTCTATTGTGCGTCACGTAGGTCACGCAAACCTACAAGTTAAATGCTTTCCGGGAATCCGCGTGGAACAGCTGAAATCGCAAATTGAAGCTAGTGACGTGGAAGCCCCGGAAACTGTTATCATTCACGGAGGCTCCAATAATTTACGGAGATGTCGCTCATTTGATCACCTCATGGGCGACATCTACGAACTTGGGGTAGCAGCCAAAACGCGCTTTCCATCCTCGCGTATAGTGCTTAGTGGCGTCATTCGCCGCCGGGATGTTTGGTCCCGTAAGGTGGCGAGGATAAATCGGGACATGGACTTTGTGGCAAAAGCTCTCGGATTCATGTTTGTGGATCCAAACGGGTGGATCTCAGAGAGCTCACTAGGTCGAGACGGCGTCCACCTCAACCGGAGGGGCGTTGCGGAGCTCAGTGGCCTCTATACTAGAGTAGCTGAATTCTGCACACGCCCTCCCGTCGCCCGTTGACGCTGTGAGCGACCGCCGGTCTCGCGTTCCGCGGCCAAATTAAATCTACCGGCAGCGGCGATAGGAGCGGGGGCTGTTGGTTTCACTCCGGTAACGGTGGCTTCAGCGGAGACGTGTGTGACGGTGGAGAAGGCGGGGACGGAGGAGACGACGGAGGCGGCGGACACGGCGGCGGTGACTGAGCTGGCGAAGGAGACGGCGGCGGCTGTGACGGCGACGGCGGCGACTGCGGTGTCGTCGGCGGCGGCGGCGGCGGCGACGGCGGGCGGCGACGACGGCGGAGACGGCGGCCGCGACGGCGACGGCGACGGCGATGGCGGCGGCGACGGCGACGGCGACGGCGACGGCGACGGCGGCGGCGGCGGCGGCGGCGGCGGCGGCGGTGACGACGATGACGACGGCGACGGAGACGACGAGGGCGGAGACGACGGCGGCGGAGGCGACGACAGAGGCAGCGACTTCGAGGGACGCGCCCTTTCAAGAACACTTTCGGGTGAGGAAGGGGTTCCTTAGGTTGTTGCAGGTGAACTGTCGTAGTATAATCAATAAAGAAATAGAGTTTTGGAATCTAGTTGATGCCTGCGATCCCGACATAGTGATAGGGACTGAGTCGTGGCTAACTGAGGAAATCGGGTCCTCTGAAATTTTTCATTCCCATTACAAGATCCTTAGGAGGGATAGGAATTAGCAGAGGGGGCGGAGTCTTTATTTGCGTCAAAGAGGACATTAATATTAGATTAGAGTGGGTCAGTAGAGAGTTTGAGATGATGGGAATAGAAATTATTACGTCAGGAACTGTTTTAGAAATTATTGCATGCTATAGGCCTCCGAGCGATGGATATGACATTTTAGATAACATCATTCAGAGAACGGGAAACGAAAATGGCCATGCTATTGTTATTGGAGGCGACTTAAATATTCCGAGCGTAAACTGGGAGGGAACCGTTAGCGAAGGGAAAGTCCAAAATTTAGCAAACGGGCTGGTCTGGGAAGGGGGTTTTATCCAGGTAGTTCGGACCGGGACGCGACAGGATGCGATTTTGGATGTCTACCTAATTAGGCCGAAAGAACTTTTCATATCTTGTGAAGTTGTTGAGGGTATTAGTGACCACAAAGCGGTTCTTCTTGACTTAGACGGAATTATTTCAAGGAAAGGCATTACAATAGGAACGAAAGTATGGCAATACAAGAAAGCAAATGTAAGCGGGCTTCAAGGCTTCTTTAGGGAACAATATGACCGCTTTCTAAGAACAGAGGGCGGTATGGAAGAAATATGGGGCGTGTTTAAAGATATTATATACGAAGCTTTGCAAAAGTTTGTTCCGTGCAAAATTCTAAAAAATAATCCGGATCCAGAATACTACAATGCAAAAATTAGGAGAATGAAGAGGATAACGAGAAAGGCATTTAAGAACAGAAAGCGTAGTAGCGAGCATATGAATATTTTTCGAAATCATTCAAAAGAATTGGAGCGCGAAAAGAAAATTGCTCAGGAGACATATTTAAAGAATATTCTAGGTGGGAAGGGAAATAACTGGACAGGCTTTTATAAATATGTTCGTAGAAGGAAAGGAAATAAAGAGGATATCCCAGTTATTCGCGAAAATGGGAAACACGCTAATTACTGACAATCGGGCAAAAGCGGATGCATTTAATAAGTATTTTAGTTCGGTTTTCAAAAATAGTACGGACCATCCATTTATTCAAGGGCCTTCGGTTGCGAATCAGTTTAATATTGAAGTAAACGTTCTATGGAATAAAGTAAAGTCAATGAAAAATGGTAAGTCAAGGGGTCCAGACGACATTCTACGGATTTAATTAAACTGGCAGGAAAGGCAATATTACCGTACCTAATTAGAATTTTTCACGTGTCTTTGAATAATTCAAAAGTACCGGAAGATTGGAAATTAGCCTTTGTCGTACCAATTTTTAAAAGTGGTGACAAAACTAAATTATGCAATTATAGGCCGGTAAGTCTTACGTCAGTGGTGTGCAAGCTTATGGAGCATCTAGTTGGGAGTTACATTAAGAAAGAATGGGAAATTAAAAAATGGCTCTACGATGGGCAACACGGGTTCAGGAGTGGTTATTCATGCGAAAGTCAGGTAGTCACGCTATTTCAGGATCTAGCAGATGAAATTGACGCGGGCGGGAGAGTAGATGCAGTAGTTATAGATTTTGCTAAAGCATTTGATGTCGTTCCACACGATCGGCTTGTACAGAAATTAATGAATTCAGGCATAGATCCCAGGGTGGTGGCGTGGATTAGCGAATTTCTGCGAGATAGAAAACAGAAAGTCCGAATTGGACATAAGTTATCTTCCGGGGCAAGCGTTACGTCAGGAATACCGCAGGGGAGTGTCATTAGACCCCTTCTATTTCTAGCTTTCGTCAATGATCTGCCGGCGCAATTAACCTCAAATGTTCGGCTATTTGCAGACGATTGCATAATATATCGTAGTATTAACTCGAAAAGAGATGAAGAAATACTGCAAAAGGATCTTGATGCGTTACATTACTGGGCGGAAAATAACGGAATGTCCATAAATAGCTCTAAAAGTAAATCCATCACTTTTGGCAGGGGTCATAATTACAGTGAAACACATTACCGTTTAAATAATGACATTATTCCGAGAGTTTCCTCGTGCAAGTACCTAGGAATTCATTTCGATAGTAAATTAAGTTGGAAAAAACACGTAGATTTTGTTGTAGGGAAAGCCTGGCGATCTCTTCACTTTGTAATGCGCATCCTAAAAAGAGTACGGCAAACGCGAGGGAAATTGCTTATTTATCTCTTGTTCGTCAATAATGGAATATGGAACAATTTGTTGGGATCCGCACAAGATTATGCAGTGTAAACACTTGGAAAGGATTCAGCATAGGGCAGCTAAATTTACTTTCAGGGACAAGAAAACGGCAGGGTGGGATTCACTCAAAAACAGGCGATCAGTAGCAAGACTCTGCGCCTTGTATAAAGCTTATAATGGTCATCCAGCTTGGAAAGAAATTAATCGGCGGCTATGTATTCCTACATACATCAGTAGAGTGGATCACAGGCACAAAATAAATTTAAGACAGCAGAGAACGGATGTCGGGAAATTTTCTTTTACAAATCGAACGATTACGGAATGGAATAGATTGCCTGCAAAAACCTTTGAACCCTTTCCTCAAAGTGTTCAACAGTTTAGGAAATTAATTTAGGGTATTATTAAGTAAATGAGGGAGAATAGTGGGTTATATAGCGATGCATAAGTGTTCTATTGTGAAGTGAGGTGTAGTGCAGTGTATAGCAGAGAAATAAAGAAGGAAATGTTTTCAGGTCTTAGTGAAGTGAAGTGCAGTGTAATACTAATGCAGTGTGTGTGTGTGTGTGTGTGTGTGTGTGTGTTTTCTCTCTTAATGTAATTTAATGTTTTATGAATCTGTCAGTTTTTAATATTATTATCATTATTTTACCATTATTATTACTACAATTAGTATATAATTTGCTTCTTCTTCTTCTTCTTCTTCTTCTTATTGTTGTTGTTGTTGTTGTTGTTATTATTATTATTATTATTATTATTAGTGGTTTTGGAGTTCTATATTACAGAAAGGCTGTGTATATTTATGTTTTTGTAATTAGCTGCCACCGGGTTATGCCCAATTGCAGTTTAAATAAATCTAATCTAATCTAATCTAAACACGCAAGGGCGTTGTGATCTCTACGGTCTATCTCGAGGTATGGAATGAACCCTAGGAATATGGCAAAATAAAAGTTTATCAGTTTTAGATTTTATAATTAGGGCTCTGCTTGTTGCAAAATATGCGTATGCGTAATTTTAGGGAACGTTTCTCATGAAGGGCATTTATCGTGAGTGACGATGTGATATAATGTAAATTAACTTTCAGAATTCTAAACATGTGACACATGTGAGCATTGTTTTTAACTTTGTTATAGCGTTTTTCTCTTTTACTGTCTGGGAAAAACTGTATTTCTCATTTGACTTTATATATATACAGGGTGAGTCACGTAACTTTAGCACCTCCTGTAACTTTTGAACGGTTGAAGATATTGAAATGCAGTTTTCACGGAAGTGAATGACGGAATGGAGCTAATTCATATGTGTATTGATTTCTCTTTCATCACTTGTATTTTATGAGATATTTGAGGTAACATTGTTTTTCCAAATGGGACTATACATATTTTTTCAGTCTATCACGACAAGCGTAAAAAGACGAATCCAAAGATATAAATATTGTCATATGTTAGATAAGCATTTTTTTGAGTAATTGTGATTTTTTTGCGACTAGTGTTTAACGGAAATTTCATTGTAACTGTCAGCCCCACAAGGTCACGCAGCGCTCCCCCAGCAAACACGGGGTCGGGAAAGGGAAGTACTTGAGGATACGAAAAATATTCACAAAACTGTTGCATTTTTTCCTGAACTCTCCTTTCCATCCTAATCCATTTTCAGATATTTTGTGTTTCTTAGGGATTGAAAATACGGATTTGTCTTAAGTAGTATTTATTGAAATACGATTATTTCTATCCCTAAGTTATTATTATATTCTTATTAACATTGAAATTGTTTGCTCAAAATACGCAATATTTTTTGTACAGTTTTAATTATTTATTCTTATTGTGCTTTGTTTCAAGATCCCATCAATACGTATCTTATGAAACCCCATTAAATGGAGTTGAAGTTATAAACAATTTTAATACGATACTAACTAATGACAAATCCTTATTTTCCATCCTTTAATTCCTTCAATCAAAGAAAGTCGATAATCTGAAAATGCAGAAGGATGCACAGTTCAGGAAAAAACTGCAATGGTTTTGTGAATATTTGGAATATGTTTCGTATCTTCAAATCTCCCTTCCCTTGCTCGGGCGCGCGTTGCTGGTGGAGCGCTGCGTGACTTTGTGTGGTAGACTATTCAAAATGTCCGTTAAACCCCAGTCGCTAAAATCAAAATTAATCAAAAAACGCTTATCTAACATATGACAATATGTACATCATTGGATTCGTCTTTTTACGCTCGTCATGGTGGATTGAAAAAATATGTATAGTTCCATTTGAAAAAACAAAGTTACCTAAAAAATCTCGTAAAATACAAGTGATAAAATAGAAATTAATGCATGTATCTATTAGCCCCTTCCCCTCATGCACTTCCGTGAAAACTACATTGCAATAACTTCAACCGTTCAAAAGTTACTGGAGGTGCTAAAGTTACGTGCCTCACCCTGTTTATATATATATAAATATATATATATATATATATATATATATATATATATATATATATGTATATATAGAGAGAGAGAGGTATATTTATATTTAAAGTGTATTTGTAACTAAAACGTCAGAGAATTGTTAGTATTTTATCCAAAGAGTGGGACGAAAAAATATTAAAAATGAAGCCGTTAATAACTTTACAAGAGATCAATTTTTGTGATGTGGTGATGGATAACTCATGTTTTATTTATAACGCTATACATTCACTGAAATAGTAAAAATACGTTTGTGGGACATTATTTGACACAATGAAGAGCTTGCAAAATTCAAGAAAATTTATAACACTCATCCATAACTCTTGTACAGACAGGGTTTTCGTAATGTGTGTCGGAAGGTGAACAAAGTAATAATCTATTGTTAAATGTAAGACACTCAAATGATTTCTGAAAACAGCCTTCTCTTTACTAGTTAATGAATTTCTTAGCGATATACAAATTTATTTTAAATCTTCATTTTAATACGCGACGAAAAGAACATTGTATCCGCTCATTTGATGCACTGGTTATTCCCCACCTGCCGTTAATCCTGATTCTTCCTCTTCAAAATTCTCCTCGGAGCTCCAGTACCTATTAGCCTTCAGGTACTATCGCGGCAGAGTAATAGCAAATTTCTGACCCAGATTCGTAAAACTGGGAATTTGCAGTCTTTCAAAGTAACGTATGTACGCCCTTTCACAGGGGACGACGAGCACACAAACTTAAAAGTTTTATGCGGGTGTCCGTCGTGAATTTTACGCAGGTCGCTCTCAGTTCCGCTCCGCGAACATTCTCAATGTGAGGTAATCTGCGAAAAATGAGGGTGCTGTAGACACAGAGGCTTCAGAGTAAATGAGAGCCACTTGTAAAGGATTTACGAGTCTCTTATACTACATTAATAAATGAAGTACAGTTGATGCGGGGTGAAATGGTAGTTTTATTATTAGAAAAACGAAGAAAAGTGTATACCACGTTGACATTCGCATTTCGATCAATGTTGTTGCTTTCGCAATATTCCGTGTCACAACTCGCTGAACACCTTTTTTACGATCACCACCAACCAACTCACGAAAGATGGAGTGATAGAGAAAGTTGCTAGTGAACTACAGGACGAAAGCTGACGCAGAGTCCGCTGGTGATGTGACATCGACAACAAAGCATCGATATTCTGTAATATCGATATTCAAAATTAGAATATCGATATTTACGAAAACATATACCTTTTACGAAAACATTACGAAATCATTATACTTTATTTACGAAAACATTATCGTCGATTTTAAAATGGATTAGTAGCCTTGAACATTAATTTGGCGCGAGTGAAATTTTAACTTATAAGTGGCTTTATTTATTTATAATAAAAGAATTAACACACCAAGTAAAGTAAAAGAAATTAATTAACAAAAGTAAGCCTGCGATCTTGAGAGCTCAGAGTCATCTCAAGTGGTCAGAGATTCCTCAGTTCGCCATAGAAAGATACGGAGAGAAGGGGAGACCCGAAACCTACTGTCGCGTCTCCGCGTGCGAAATACGAGGATATGCGTTGGAAATACCAGAGTATCGGGGTCATCTCTCGGGCGAGAGAGAGTCCGCTCAATGAAGGTACTATAAACAGGGTTCGCTTCATTCAAACACATGAACTGACAGTGATGTCATTAGTTACAATTCATGTTTTAAAGATGGGTTATGGGATGGTTCATTTCACAAACAAAACATCAGGCACATAAAAAATGATCCCTAGGTTTCGATGTTAAAAAAAATTGTATCAAATCTATATTAAAACCAACTTCAATGCCGCATTCCTTGAAACGTACGATTCACCATTCCGTAGGATTCTTCTTTCTATGCCTTCGCATCATCCGTTGGTCGAACGATACGAAGATTCACAACCCAGATCTTCTCTCCCTCGTCAGCTCTCCTATTTGCTAAGTCGGCTCAGAGCGTCTACTGATGACACTGTAGTGTCTCTGACAGAAAGATCCTAATTTTGAGTCGCGACTGTGGCAGGTTTTATACACCATCTACGTAGCTAGATCGAATGCAGCAGGGTCTGGAGGACAATTTAATGACAGGTGCTCTGATCAATCTCTACTGAATGCCGGAGCAGTACCCTAAGATACAGGTCATGGATTGTGCGCGATCTTTCCGTTCTCTTTCTTGCTCCTCTTTCTTCTTCTTATTCACTATTACACTTTCTTTTCTCTAGCTTGTCCTATTTACTCTCCTTACACGCATTACACTACCACACTTGTCCGAAGTCCAGTCGGGTGTTTAGAGCTTGTCCCGGCTGGGGAGAAAGCCTCTCCAATCTGGCATGAGGCTGGCGATGGATCTTCCCATCCAGCGGGGCAGGAACATCGCCGTATCCCGCCGTAAAACATCCACTATACTGCGGGGATTGATGATTATAGCAGTTGACGTACCTAGGAAAATCAATGAAACCAAACTCGTTTCCGACCACCTATATTGAGGCATTCATTTCTTACGAACTCAAGTCAGTCTCTCTCAAACGAACTTGCGTCTACAGCAGCCGACGCGACATCTCTCAATTGTCTCGTACGCGTTGACACACATGTACCTAGTTTTATATGTTGATATAGTAACAGTAACTTAAGAGCGCTAAGATTTACTTTCGCTATGAGTCGCCTCTTCATAATAATCAAACACTCCATCCCTCGACTTTCGCGCGACATCAACAGCACCCACCACCACCACCACCACCACCACCACCACGCAACCACGCATCGCAGCGGCGAAGTGGTAATTGTTTTTAGAGGGACCCGTCCACACCAACCCACTTCCTAGAGAAGAAAAGTAGAAAGAATATTCTTTAGTAACACTTTGGATGTGGTCAGTGCCATGTTCAGAAAGTTTCCTCGAGTGTTCCACCGTCTAAACTTGCCTTTGTAACACAACGGGAGAACAGATTACTCACTAAGTAACCTGGTAATGTAACAAAACGAGTTACGAAACATCTTGTAAATGGTGGATAATAAAGGACTATCATAACATTGGATACATTGTATTATTAAACATATATATTGACATCCCTCCCATGATGGTGGCATGTTGATGGAAGTGGTAACTTATGAGAAATCAAAGTTGTCTGTAGTATCGTTGCTATGGCTCGCCTCTGCATAGAAATCAATCACTCCATCTCTCGACTTTCGTGACATCCTCGACACCAACACCACCCATCACCACCACCATGCATCGCAGCCGCGAAGCGGTAATGGCTTTTAGAGGGACCCGCCCACACCACCCAACCTCCCATCACGGTGGTGCGGTGTTGGGAGTGGTATCTTATGAGAAATCTGAGAGATATCTAGTTTCTTTGCTATGACTTGCCTCTTAATAAAAATCAAACACTCCATCCCTCAGCTTTCGCGACACCCAACCGCCCATCACGGTGGTGTGGTTTTGGGAGTGGTTTCTTATGAGAAATCAAAGATCTCTCTACTCTCTTTGCTATGGCTGGCCTCTGCATAGAAATCAAACACTCCATCCCTCGGCTTTCGCGACATCCGTCGGCAGCAACACCGCCCACGACCACCTCGCAGCCATGCATCGAAGCGGTAATGGCTTTAGAGGGACCCGCCCACACCACCGAACCTCCCATCACGGTGGTGCGGTGTTGGGAGTGGTATCTTATGAGAAATCTGAGAGATATCTAGTTTCTTTGCTATGACTTGCCTCTTCATAAAAATCAAACACTCCATCCCTCAGCTTTCACGACACCCAACCGCCCATCACGGCGGTGTGGTTTTGGGAGTGGTTTATTATGATAAATCAAAAATGTCTCTACTCTCTTTGCTATGACTCGCCTCTGCATAGAAATCAAACACTCCATCCCTCGGCTTTCGCGACATCCGTCGGCACCAACACCACCCACGACCACGCAACCATGCGACGCTGCAGCGAGAGACTGAAGCGCTAATGGCTTTTAGAGGGAGCCGCCCACCCAACGCACCCACCCACCCACCCCGCCCGCACCACTCGGCTGGCTCGCACTGGCTCGCTGCCCCCCCCTCCCTCAGCGGACACGGCTTTTCCAAACATTTTGCAGTTAACAGCCACGTCGTCCCTTGTTTCCGTCCCCGACCACCGTCCGGATGGACAAGTTGGACTGCGCGACCCGCTAACAGTTTAAGTCGTCCTCATCCCCTCCCCCACGTCACCACCCCTTTAAATGGGTCTGCTGCTAAGTCGCGTCGACAGCGTTCAGGCGTCGGCCCCGGCGACGGTGGCGGTGGTGGTGGTGGGGGAGGAGAGTGACTTTTGAAAATGAGCTTGGAAGTCCGGCGAGCCGGACGCGGAGAGGATGACCGGGCGGAGGAAAAAGTTTGACGCGCGCAAGTTGGCGAAACTGCTGCTGTTGCTGGGTCGTCGCTGCCGGAGCCGGAGCCGTGGACAGCAGTGGAGGAAATGGGCGAAATACGAAGACGTGTTCGTCTTGAGGAGGAAGGTGTTTTGGGGCGCAGGGGGGTACTCTTTCCGATGAAAGTGTTTGAGAGGTGAAGAGGACGCTGGGTGGGGGAGGGAGGGGGGAAAGGCAGTTGAGTGTTACGACAGTAGTAGGAGAAGATTTTGCTGTAAGAGGGCGAGAGTGTGATGATGTGAGTGAAGTTCGGTGGGTGGATTTTGGGGATGGGATGGGCTGGTGGGAAGAGAGTGGGTGGTGAAGAAAGAGTGGATGGATGGGTTAGTGAGTAGGGAGTATTTGGGTGGATGGGTTCGTTGGAGAGGGGAGGGATGTGTGAGTAGGGGGATGTGTGAGTAGGGGGATGTGTGAGTAGGGGGATGTGTGAGTAGGGGGATGGGTGAGTAGGGGGATGGGTGAGTAGGGGGATGGGTGAGTAGGGGGATGGGTGAGTAGGGGGATTGGTGAGTAGGGGGATGGGTGAGTAGGAGGATGGGTGAGGAGGGGAATGGGTGAGGAGGGGAATGGGTGAGGAGGGGAATGGGTGAGGAGGGGAATGGGTGAGGAGGGGAATGGGTGAGGAGGGGAATGGGTGAGGAGGGGAATGGGTGAGGAGGGGAATGGGTGAGGAGGGGAATGGGTGAGGAGGGGAATGGGTGAGAAGGGGAATGGGTGAGGAGGGGAATGGGTGAGTAGGGGAATGGGTGAGTAGGGGAATGGGTGAGTAGGGGAATGGGTGAGTAGGGGAATGGGTGAGTAGGGGAATGGGTGAGTAGGGGAATGGGTGAGTAGGGGGATGGGTGAGTAGGGGGATGGGTGAGGAGGGGGATGGGTGAGGAGGGGGATGGTGAGTAGGGGGATGGGTGAGTAGGGGGATGGGTGAGTAGGGGGATGGGTAAGTAGGGGAATGGGTGAGTAGGGGAATGGGTGAGGAGGGGAATGGGTGAGGAGGGGAATGGGTGAGGAGGGGGATGGGTGAGTAGGGGAATGGGTGAGTAGGGGAATGGGTGAGTAGGGGAATGGGTGAGGAGGGGAATGGGTGAGGAGGGGAATGGGTGAGGAGGGGAATGGGTGAGGAGGGGAATGGGTGAGGAGGGGAATGGGTGAGTAGGGGAATGGGTGAGAAGGGGAATGGGTGAGGAGGGAATGGGTGAGTAGGGAAATGGGTGAGTTGGGGGTGGGCGAGGAGGGGAATGGGTGAGGAGAGGGATGGGTGAGTTTGTTGGTGAGTGGATTGGTGAATGGGTGATTAGGCGCGACGGTGATTAAAAGGATGGGTGAGTATTTGGCAGGGATGTGGGTGGGTGAGTAGCTGCATGGATGACTAGATATGTTAGTGCGTGAGTGAATAAGTAGGTGCACGGGTGACTGATGTGGAGGGATTTACCTTTACCGAGAGAAGAAAAACTCTTTGAAGTGCGATTCAAGTGTTTTTCGTTGTGATCTGAGGAATTTTAAATTCAAATGAAGCGGCTCTTGATTGATTGAATGTTCATGATTCCGGGCGCGTCAACTACCGAGGTCATTAGTCCCGTAAGTGTAGTGCGTGCTTCCTCGGGAAGTGCCGGTGATTTTTTCCTCGCTGGATGGCGATATCTGGCGCCGACCTACCGTCGACTGTTGTTTTTTCCCGCAACCAAGTATCTCCCTCCAGCGGGGCATCGCCTCAGCCGGGACAAGCTATAAGCTCCCGATGGGGCTCCCGCATGTGTAGTGCATGAGAGTGTGTGTAAGGAGTAAGGATAGGACAAGGAAGAAGAAGGAAAGATCGCGCGCGGTCCGTTTGTTAGGGTACTGCTCCGGCATTCGCCTGGTGTTGATCGGAGAAACCACGGAAAACTAACGATCAGAGCAGCCGGCTTCTAGAGCCAGCGACTGAATTTCCTCCTGACAGCAACTGAATTTGATCCAGCGGAAAAGCTAGTGTCGAAAATTCTGCCGCCGTTGGGTCGCGAACCTAAGACCTCCCGGTCAGAGGGACTGCAGTAACAGTAGATGCACTGAGCCATCTCCCCCGGTGAAGATTCTTCCGATGCTATTATTTCCGATAGAAGTGTTCGGAAGATGGAAAAAATGTGGTATGAAATAAAGTGACTGAATGTGATGATCAGACGCCTTTACAACTGAGAATGTAACATGTTTATAGTATTGTATACTAGGTTTGTAGTAAAGTACTTTCTATTTGCGGTACCGGCAGGGTTACGCTTTAAGGCTTGGCTGCATTAGCTGAGAAATTACTTTTCGGAGGGAGAAGTAGGGAGGGTGTCGGGAAATGCTACGCTTTTCAATCAAAGGCTTTGAAAGATTGCAAGGAATTGTGGGGAGCGAAGTAGTTGGGTGTTGCGACGGTTGTGCGTGAAGATTTTCCCGAAAGAGGGCGAATGTGCGATTGAATTGAATGTATGGTTGGAGGGTGAGTGATTACGCAAGCTGACGAGAATGGACGTCTTTACTGAGAAGAAAGAAAAAAAAGTTTACAAGTGATGTGATCCGTTTATATAACATTCTTTCCTTTTAGTGCCGCGAGGGTTAAATCAGAAACAAGATATACTTCGCTGGTCCGAGGAGCACGAAGAGAATGAATGCAAGGAGGAGATACTCTTTCCGGCGAAAGTGTTTGAATAGTTGTGATGAAGCAGAGGGAAGAAGGAGAGAGATGGTTGAATGTTGAGACGAAGAGCATGAATATTACGCGGAGTGAATGAAGTGTTGGATTGTCTGAAGTGAAAATTGTATAGGCAAGTGCATGTCTGTACATTCCAGGGTGATTAGAAGTGATGATTAGACACTGAGTAAGTAGGAGATTTAGAGTACTCATCTACACTAAAGAGAACTGGTGATAGTTGAAAAGTGAATATCATACTGTATCTATTACTACCCTGTACTTACCTTACGGCTGTAGTATTGAATTATAGTTTACTTTATTGTATATTAATAAAAATATCGTATAAAAGTAACTTTACTTATTTGTTTTCAATTTTTTCAATTGTGCTGAGGCTTTAATTTTCTTTATAAAATACAAGGAAATCAGTACTGTAAATTAGGGCTATTGAACACCTACTTCACTGGAATCTAAAACTTGCTTCGGTTGGTATTAGAACCTGAAATTTCCCACTCCGCAAAAGCTTCAGTTACTGCCAATATACAGTTAACGTGAACGTTATGCAAGTTCTTTATGTGATGAAAATTAGGCAGACCTGAATTTAAAAACTCCATCAGCGAAACCCAGCATGCGCCAATGAGTGTGGGATGTTTCTGACTATTACATCGCCAATAATTAGCTTCCACGGCGGCATTCACAATTATTCATGCACTGATCACTTCGTTGAGCTTGGTCTCATTATTCTGTTTTAAATTGTCATCAATAGAGAGGAGAGGAGAACACGAAACAATTGTATAACTGGAATGAACAGCCGTGTTTTGTTGCACAAAATGAGAAGTCTGCGTTTTTCTATCTTATTAACTTCAGTTCGAAAAAAATGTTATATTCGATTACAATAAAACTAGTGAGAACCCGTGCGATGAAATCGCACGGTTAGTCAAATAACCAAACTGTTTTCTGCTTAAATTCCTTTTTTGCATTCCAGCATTATAAACGACCTAACCTCACTAAGATCACTAACCTCTCATATTTCAAGATTTCTATTCAATGTAGAAAATCACGTTCACGTGCTTACACAACCTACACTAAATTGAAACAAACAAAAATGCTTGAGATTGCATTTCCCGCCACCGTCCGAGTGTAATTTTCTTCCGATGGATCGCGCGGCAATCAGATATTACAGATCCCGAATTACTACTTTTTTTTAATATTTAAGTATTTTTAACGCCCTTTTTCAATACGAATGTCCCATGTGCAGGTGAAAAGAAACACGATTTTTCAATCCATTGCTACTTTATACAGATCGGTTTCGTATGTCGCCCAATTTATTGAAAAGACCAAACAGCCCTTTGAGAAATAATATATAAGATTCTATTCGACTTCCTCTTTTTAGTCTTAAGTTTGAATGTATTTTTGTGTAGTTTATAACCACCAAATAACTTAAATTATTATGTAAGTGCAAGATGTATATGCAGTTCTTGAAGTAAGTGTGTCAATTAATTTCAAAATTATAATCAAATGAGTTACACGTAATCATGAAGTATTAATTTGCGGACAAAGAATTACAAAACAATTGTGAGACTATTGATTCAAAATTGTGCTGAAAAAGACAAGGAGCAGAGATTTTCCGTACGTAAGTAGTAATTTATATCTGTAATTTTTTTTCATCAATGTCAACCAGAAAACCAAAACAAATGGAAACAACTTTACGGACCTGACGGAGAATGGAACAAATAATTACTGACAAACAGTTGTAAATTATGTAAATTATAAAATGGGATGTGCATGAGAGTATTTATTAATAATCTCGTCACATCCTAAAAGGAGAGTATAATAATGAAATCCTCGAGAGACAAATTATTGAACAAGATGCAACACATTAAAAAAAGTTGAAGATAAACAGGAGTTTCTGCCTTAATTATTTATTTGTTTAGTTATAATTACTTTCTTTATTATTTGTATCGTTTCGTATCGGGTACTGAACTTGCCCGTGCTTTGTCGGATTATGAGCCGGCGTATGCAGGAAAAAGTCTGGCTAGTATGCGTGAAGCAATTGTACTCTGCTAACAATAAAACTTACATGTAAAACGGCAGTACAAACAATTCTGTGCATGCAACTGACAAAGGACACTATCCCTAATCCTTTACACATAGTGCAAAGAAACAAAAGGCTCTCTGACGATACAGATAGATTTTGCTCGTGTTTCCAACCGGTGGCCTAAAGCAAAGCATTGTGCGCTAGGCTATTTCTATTTAATCCTTGCCAGGAACTCTGCGAATTGCAGAACAGGTGTTTGTTTCATGCGATCTGCCAGAAAAGGACAATGTAGGAAGGTACAAACGGACCTGGGAGTTATTTATTCATTGTTTAGTCTAGTCTAGCACAGTACACTAAGTCCGTGTATCATTTGTTAACACGCAGTTTAAGGCTGACCAACAATTCCGTTCGTTGAAATTCTATTACATCTCCATGACCCGAACGTTATATTCTAAAGCACAATTAATTTTTTAATCGTTTTTGTGGTGGTTTATAAGTAACTTCTTTTTGGAATTTGTGGAACAGCTGTCAAAACGTATTATCTACAGAATTCATTTACCTTTATTTTTAAATTAAATTCTTCATAATTTATCTTTCTAAACATACGCTGTATTAAAGAATAGTGAACTGCCGTTAACTTAGCTATGTGATGGTGAACAATATTTTGTAGGAATAGAATATGATGAAATAGTGTAATGATAAATAAAGCACAAGGTAATCGGGAAAACAAGAATGTATACCTTCTAAATTTTAGTAGATATTTATTTTATAAAATACAGGGTTGCTTCGTTGAAATTGTGTTACAATGTGGACCAACACCATTTCACCACATAACATTTTGTATCATAAATCACAACGTAGTCTTTTATCATGTTCAGATTTTTATTCCAGAAATTCTTAGCATTTCTTAGAACTAATAATTAATTATAACTATTACAAACATTGAGGTCCTTTGGTCGAATGCAAATTCTTATTTTGAAATCACATTTTCTGATCTCAGTGATATCTGCGTTCTCAATATATTTTTGTCTCAAGTAAAGTATTTATTTTATTTTTATAATTTCCCACAAGCATGAGCATCTACATTAAAAAACGTTTAACTACAATGGTTGCAATAATTACAACAATAGTAATAATAATATTAGTAATAATAATAGTAATAATAATAGTAATAATAATAATAGTAATAATAATAGTAATAATAATAATAATAATAATAGTAATAATAATAATAATGCCAATGTGATCGCATTAATCAATAAAATTAATTTTCATTGCCCTATTTGTTGAACCCTGGAAGAGAGGCACCTCAAACATCAATGTCTAGGTCAGAAATTACAACGAAAAACTCTCGATTTTTATGTCTTTTCCAAATCATTGCCTGACATACGAGCTTTCGAACCAAGTTCTGGGGTGATAGCTTTCCTAATCCATCCGTTACGAAAATTAACCGCTCCGCTTGAAAAAAACTCGCACCGAAAAAAAGAGAAGTCCCTGCCGCGAACACCCGTTCCCCACAAAATCCGGACGTCATAGGTCTCTATAAAAAAAGACCTTAATCGCGTTGGCGCTGCACCCACCCCGGCTGACCCGATCAGCCACTCCCCGCCCCGCCCCCCCCCGCTCCGACTCACCCCGCTCCGCTCCACTCCACCTCACTCCGTTCTTCCCCGCCACGATCTGTCCACTGGATGAGATGCTTAGGGCATCAGCTGATGCCAGTGCTGTGCCTCTGACCGGGAGATCCTAGGGTTCCACTCCCTGCCGGTGGCAGGATTTTCTACATTAACTTGTCAGTTACGTCGAATTCAGTCGCCGTCTGGAGGAGAAATCTATAGCGGGCTGGTCTTATGGCTTTCCGTGGTTTCTCCGATCAACACAGGCGAATGCTGGAGCAGTACCTTAACAAACGGGCCACGGACCGCGCGGGATATTTCCTTCCTCTTTCTTGTCGTATCCCCAACACTGACTTGCGCTTATATGCAGTACACTACCACACATGTCGGGATCTTTTCTTCCTCTCCCTTTGTCCTATGCTCTCATATCAAACATTTAAGTCGTTACCTCATGACTTTTGACCAATCATCAGTGGAAATCGGTTACCCAGTCCTTCGTTACGACTTAAAGTTTTGGTATTGAAGCTCCTGATGAGGTATGCGCATAACAGCTGTTGCTCTGTAAGAAATCTCTCTATTTAAATCAAAATATAGCGGTCCTCATAAAAGGGTTGGGTTTTCTTCTTCTTAGTAAAGCTCAATAACATTATTTGGTAATTGTTTTAACCTGTTTAACCGCATTCTTCCATTCTTTTCTGTTGTTCACTTTGCTACCTAGTTTCAAATTCTGAATGTTCATTTAGAGATATAATGAGTCTTAATGAAATTTGTCCTGGTTAAACACATTTACTGTTGTTTTTATTTTATTTATGACTTCCTCATCATCGTATCTTCAGCCAAGAGACAATACTTTCATTCTATGGACATGCACAAAGCAGCTTAGCCCTAAAGCTCTAATACAGTTAAACGCATTTTTGTGTTCAATTGTAGTAAATTTTTATTCAGACTTTATCAAATACAATTTCTAATACAATAGTTAACAATTAAAGAGAAATATTTAAAAAAAATAACAAAAAGTTAAAGGTTCAAGAAGAAAGAGAGAGAGAGAGAGAGAGAGAGAGAGAGAGAGAGAGAGAGAAAAGAGTTAATAGCTAAAGAAAAAGTTTAAATGTTAAGGAAAAATTGTCCGGCTCCAGATTATACAGCTCCAGATGTATTTTATTCGCCGTCAAATACCATTTGCTTTGGGTCATCGGGTCATATCGCCCCCGCATCTCCCCGCGGACCTCCTCCAGCCCTTGCCGCCGCGCCGTTCGGAGCAGTAAATTCGGGGGCGCGCGTGGCGCCCCTGGTGGGCGATCGTTCAAGCGCGCGAGCGGAGAAATAAGTGAGCGGCGGGCCGCGCAGCGCGCGAGATGAAGACGGGGCTGGGAGGGAGGGAATATCGGTCACGCGTGCGCCAGGGGTGGGGGAAAATGCGTTCGACGGACTGTTTCTGTTTTTGAAGCGCGTGAATGCCTACTCTAATATTGGGTTGGAGTGGAATAGGAGGTTTCAAGCTGAACTTTAGACTGTCTCTTGTAAATTGTTGAGTTTATTAAAGTTCCAAATGATTTTTAGACAGTCGTAATGATTACATATATTTATTATCTTGGCCAAGATAATAAATATATGTAATCATTACGACTCTAAAAATCATTTGGAACTTTAATAAACTCAGGAATAGGAGATTGTTGAAAAATATACAACAAACCATACTGCGATTTTTCTAACTTTGCCCCTCAAGGCCCGTCTTCACGATCGAACTTGTCACGGGATTTCGCGACGTTCTCAGTCGTGCCGCCAGGTAGCGCGTGATCGCAACCGCATCAAGCAGGGCTTGTGATCATGCGACTTCTAGCGGTACGACACAGGAAGACACGAAATGCCGTGTGGCCATAGGGGCTTGAGGGGCAGAGTTAGAAAAATCGCACTATAGTATAGCGTGGCAGGTTTAGTAGCGTAGCGTTTAGTTTGGCGTGGCTTGAATGCTTTATTGGTGATTCCGGGTGAGTCATTTGAAAAGGTTATTAGTCCCGTGAGTGTAGTGCATGTTTTTATCGCGAAAGTTGGCGGTTGTCTTCTCCGGTGGATGGCGAGACCCGGCGCCGACCTACTCGTAGGCTAACGGAGTTTTTCCCAACCAAGTATCTCCCAGCAGCGGGCACCGCCAAACTGTAAGCTCTCTAAATATACACTAAGTGATCAAAAGTGGCTGAAAATGTCTTACCAGTTTGTGGCGCCCTCCATCTGTAATGTTGGAATTCAACAGGGCCCTCTCTTAGTCTCGATGACTCCACTCTCGCAGACATACCATACTTTCAATCAGGTGCTGGAAGGTTTCTTGGAGAATGGCAGCCCATTCTTCACGGAGTGCTGCACTGAGCAGAGGTAATGATGTAGGACGGTGAGGTTTCGCACGAAGTCGGCGTTCCAAAACATCTCAAAGGTGTTCGATAGGGTTCAAGTCAGGACTTGATGCAGGCCAGCCCATTACAGGATGTTATTGTCGTGTAAACACTCCGCCACAGGCCGTGCAGTATGAACAGGTGCTCGATGGTATTGAAAGATGCAATCGCCATCCCCAAATTGCTCTTCAACAGTGGGAAACAAGGTGTTTAAAACATCAACGTAGACCTGTGCCGTGATAGTGCCACGCAAAACAACAACGGGTGCAAGCCTCCGCCGTGGCAAACGCGACCACACGCATAACACCACCGCCTCCATCTCGGAATACTTTTGATTCTAGTGTGTATGGTAGTGTAGTGTCTGCAGGTGTTTGTGTAAGTAATGGGTGAGAATAGGACAAGAATGGGGAAGGAAAGATTGCGCTCGGTCCCGTGGCCCGTTTGTTAGGGTACTGCTCCGGCATTCGCCAGGCGTTGATCGGAGAAACCACGGAAAATTACCGACCAGAGCACCCTGCCGCTAGAATTCTCCTCTAGGCAGCGGCTGATTTCTACACTGCTGTCTACCTAGTGTCGAAAATCCTAGCACCCTCGGGACATAAACTCTGAAATATCTCAAGGGCGATCAGTGCCATCTTTGCCGGTAAAATGCATTAAACCTATTTGTGTTTTTGAAGTATTGTAATGAGAGTGAACTCTGATAATGGTTTTAATGCTGTTCAAAGTTATTAAACAATGTACAAGACTAGTGCAGCGTGACACCTCCTGCTGGTATTTTTATGTTAAATAGTTTTTATTTGATCTGTTCAAGATAAAAGGAAAAAGAAAGAAAGAAATATAAAGATAATCTAGTTGCCTGGGATGTCCGTTCTCACGCGTAGCAAATTATTAGGAAACGTATTGTTAGAAAACTTTTTATTGTTTCTTTGATTATAAAATTAGGTTATTTATCGTGCTTGTGATAAATCGAGAGCTAACAAATTTTTTGCGGGAAAGTAGTATATTTATTTATAGCATTCCACTATTGTAGGTGCCTTACCCTCCGCTCCCCAAAAGAAAAAAAAAAACTTTTCTGTAAAGTTCTTTCGGAATGTTCTAAAACGCATGCCACTAAAATAATTCCAATGGAATTTTATTGCAACCTAATAGTATTACATACGCACTATACGGAAAATCGAAAACCCAAAAATATCGATGGTATACATATATGGTTTTATTTTCCAAAACTGATTAAAGAGAGGTTGGCAAGTTCTGGAATAACACAATCACTATTAAATGTTAACATAGAATAAACATATTTATGAAAATGAAATTGAAATACATGTTTACCTTGGCAGCCTGAAAGAGAAATGTCTTTAGAAAATATTGATACGTAAAATTAAACACAAAAGAAAATAGACAAACATCCCTTCCTGAATAAATTACGCAACTGCAGCATAATAAATAATTTTTTGAATGTTATACTTTGAAAAAATTCCGAGTGTACTCTCATTTCATAAACAGTATTGTAGGTCCAAAATATAAGACAATGTAGTTTTGAACTCTCGAATCCTCTGTATTTCGTTTGCAGACGCTGTGATACATCGTATATGTTGTGTTCAGATGTTGAGGCTTACAGCGTACACGTATTATATTTCTATATATTGATTTAAATGATTTCATAAAAAAAAGTGTGATCTTCGTGAAAAAGCTGACGACAGCCTTGTTCTCCCCTAAGTTAACGCACCCGGTGCCAAAGATATTTCATTCATATTAAATCTCTTCACGGAATAAAAACTACATCTGGGCTCGGCGGGTGACGCTGCTGTCTTCGCAGGTTGTCCAACCCTGCCGGAGTGGATCGGCGGCTCCGAAAAAAAAAATCGTTGAGTTATGACGATGGAGTCGGGACTGCGCGGGCGGCGGGGGCGGCGGGGGCGGCGGGGGCGGCGGGATTGCGCACACTGGTTTGAACTCTGGCGAAAAACGCGCATATGCAAAAATTTTTTTTGTAAGGAATTATTTGTTAACTACGAAAACCCGTCAGACGTTGTTCTGCCCTTCATCTCCCTCTGTCTCCTCCCATCTCCCTTTCTCACTATCTCTCCCTCCTTCACTCACCCTGTCCCTGTCTGTCTGTCTCGGTCTCTGGGTCTCTCTCTCTCTCTCTCTCTCTATATATATATATATATATATATATATATATATATGCAAGTAAATGTGAATGAGAGGGACAGAGAGCGCCATATATATATATATATATATATATATATATATATATATATACATACATACACACACACACAGTCGACTCCGATTATAGTGAACTCGGATATAGTGACTAGTGACCCCCCCCCCCGGTTACAGTGAACTCAAGTCACTGGTCGTTTTTCACTTAAAATACAAATAAGTATAAGAAGATTCGGTTATAGTGAATCTGAAACTGAACCTCCTGAAAAAAAAATATATCGCATCAGTGCCACAAATTTCAATACTAGGCAGCTTGAAAAAAATATAGGATAAAGGTCATATTATGGAAGAGTGAGACTTACAACAGTGCAAGACAAATTGATGCAGATGAAGACTGCATTACGATTCTTAGAGACAGTGGAGAATGCAGAATCAAGTGTGGAGAGTAGCACGAAATTTAGGGAAGGATCTAGATAAATTCTTAAGAAAAAAGTTTACGAAGTGAGCAATTGAAAATAAGTGCTTTGTAAGACATATAAAGATACTGAAATTTTCAGTTAATGTTGTTAATGTATTTTGCAGTATCTCTATATTAATAAAATCACTAATTGTGGAGAAATTCTATTTAATTTTGACATCATCGGATATGGTGAACCTCTGTTATAGTGAACCAAAAATGTTAGTCCCCAGACGTTCACTATAACAGGAGTCGACTGTATTAGCTCAGCACCTCAACAACCATCGGCTGTCAATTCTCTTAAATACCGATTGATGTTTGTGTGTTGCAAGCTTTCTTGCCGTAGACTCTTGGAATTGCCTAGTGACTTTAATATTAGCTGGAACACTGAGAAGAATACGGAGGGGGAGGAGGAGAACAAGAAGTAGGAAAAGCGGAGTAGAAGATGGAAAGATTTCCTCTCCCCATACTTCAATACAGTTTTTACTGTTTTTTGACCAAATAAATTAAAATCAAATAAAAAAAAGTGAAGACGAATAAATGCAAAGAGAAAACATCTATAAAAGAAGAACGTTGATAAAGAAGCAAGTGGTTTTGACATGGCAAATATTGGGAACCATCGGGAATATCCATTTTGGATAATAATCTGTTTACAGTTTTGACCCAAGTGTTGTCCACCGACGGACGAACGGTCAGACAGAGGTTAAAAATTCGTTTTTTGGTAACAGAATCCCACAAAACGTGAATTTATATAAAAATTGTTTGATATTTTGCATCCTACAATTCTAACCCTATACCATGCATACCATGCATTTTGCTTCAAGTCCCTTGTAGTGAAATATTTTCGCCACATAAAAAGTAGTAACTATTAACTGTTGCTCTTATGTGTGTAATAATGTAAAGTATTTCTAAATATGTCATGATTGAGGTAAAGGTTCGTTCAACTGGTAGTGTATTAATATTGTAACCAATGGAGTCGCTAACAACGCAGTGTATTAATATGGCAGTGTACCAATGGAGTCGCTAATAACATCTGTTGTTGATACATCTTAAAATAAAAAAAAAACTAGCAGGAATTTAAAAAAAATAACAGGTTGTTGTAGTGATGTGTACACGGTTGGGCCCTTTTCAGAACACTGTGCTGTGGGCGAGACGAAGAAGAGTTTCGCGAATTTTACGGCCGACGAAATATCGGAGTCTTAGCGCATGAGTTACTAGCGGGGTCTTTGCGTCGACCGAGGTGGCTGGGCGACCGGCTCGGAAGAGCGGGACAGAGAACCGGTCGCCAGGAGCGATGCAGTACAGGGTTGCCAACTCCTCGAAGAAACTAGTAGTGCTACAAAGCACACACTTTCTCGCATTATTTATAACGTTTTGCAAGTTTTTGAAAATTTGGAGATTTTTAACCAAAATGAGATTGCGCCATCGATTTATGAGTCCTTTACTCTTTCCGAGAAGAAAGAATCATAAAATAATTTCGAGTCATTGTTCATTGTTGAGAAAGTTTCATGAATGTAATTTAGACTCAATGTGAACTACTCGGAGTGTCGCAGTGTCTTGTTTTCCTTCAGATCGATCGGGAAATCCCAATTTTGGAGACTTATTTGTTAACTTTTAGTTAATATTTATAAATAAACAAGGAATATAATAAAAGACTAAAAGTTGTATTATTTAATATGTATATTGGCTTCGAATATGTGTTGTTGCTTCGTTTTTTCCTATTCGCTCCGCAGCTTTCGTAGCCTTTTCAACAACATTTCAACACCTAAACTACATACGAGTTGTCAGCAGACCTCAATTTGAGAGGCAATCTTACATTGTAATGGATTGCCTTTCCCAACTGTACTTAAGAATGAAAAAGTGAAAATTTATGGTCGAGTTCTTTTATCTAGTGAGAGTACGTTGGCAGCGACGATTAGAAGTTGCAATAAGCACAATAAAGATACACTGAGTTTATCTATGTTTTTTAGATAGGTAAAGCAATATAATTCTATCTCTTGTGATATTAGTAATTTTGTTGATACCGCACACCATCCCTCCACTTGCTGCACATCGTTTCGCTTCGTTTCAATGGAATTGAAGACGCTGCTTTACCTGTCAAACACCGGTGACGTCACATGTAATATGTATGTTACATGACGTCATAGACATCACATTACGTCGCATCACGTCATATGACGTCATCACGTCACGTCATTACGTCACATGATGTCACATTACTTCACATGTAGTCACGTTACATGAGGTCACATGTAGGGCAAATGTCGCATGTAATAATTATGTGAAATTACCTTCTCATGTTCATTGGCGAAACGTCATCAAGTTAGACATTTTGTACATCTTCTAGAGGTTTATAACAATAGTTTTGAGACATTACGTTTAGAATGAAATTACGTTCTTTACTCATTACCTTGAAGCATTCAGTTAATTAGCTAAAAAATAGATTGTAGTAATATAATGAGAAGGAAAGTCATTGACAGCGACGTAGAAAATGAATCTTCAGCGTAAAATTCGTAATTATTTCTCACAGGATATGCATTTACGATCTTCTTTCGTTTGCTCTGCGACCTTTTGCTAAAATCAAAGAAACAGTCCTTCAGAACACCCTGCATTCCTTTTTATTTGTGGATAAATTATATCTTTCCGCGAAAGATGCTTGTTAGTTTCAGCAAAACTCTTTCTCAGCGGGAGATACCATTAACCGACCTACCGTCTTTCTCTCTAGAGAGCAAAGGTTACATCAGTTTTACAAGTTCGTGTTTCCTCCAACTTGTCGCGTCGACGTATTAAATATGGATCTGTGAGCTTTTCATAAACTGACTTCCAAAGGTGCTGCATTGCAATCTCTGTGGAATAAACCAGAGTTCTCGTTTTTTTTGAGCCACGTGGTGCATTATGTACAATATCGGAACAAGAATAGAGGCCCTGGTGAAGACATTGCGAAAAAACTTATTAATTATTCTTGTTTGTTCAAGTTTGATGTTCCAGTTTGCGAGATTCACGTGGGTGTTCCTTCACCTTAAGGAGTGTTTAGGTCAGTGAATGTATTTACAGGTTGAACAAATCCTAAATTCTCTGCTTTTCAAACACTAATATAAATTCTATAATCGTCACGACCTTTCAAATTCATCAAAACTCTTGTTCATAGTATCTCTTACAAGATCAGACTTGTCTTTTCATTTCCTATCTCACGTGCTGAATTTCATACGAGACAACGGAGAGAATGAACCTTGTGAAACACTGACAAAACAACACATTCATTATTCTGTGAGTTATTCATAGCTCTGTTTTCTGTCAAATTTCTCCGTTCAAAATTCTTATTCGAACCCTAAAAGATTGTTAATCTGTTGAATCCATCAAATCATTTTTCGAATTTTTGTTATCCTCCAAAATTTTTTGTCATCTTTGCTTGCACCATGATCTAAATTTTAAATGTGATCATAACTCGAAGAACGATTTCGTTAACATTTTAATACTATAATAAATGGCATATATAAAAGAAAAATATAATGAAACAAAATTGCAGTGAACATGGTAAATTGTGCGACCCATTGTTCTTCAAAAGGACATTTTGTATTTTTAATAATTGTGATATATTTCTACTGTATTTTTAATTGAGCAATCATTTACATTTTATACATTCATACAAGATACATTTCTTTGTATATAGAAAAAAATGCGTCAACATTTTTTTCTCTATTTTCGTATCTAATATCATGAGGTGACATCTTCCTCTAGTAGATAAAGTATTTCTCTATCGTTTACCGATTGAGTTTAACTCAGCGTCAGCATTGCTGCTACTCTGTAGGTCAGTTGTGTCAAGGTCTTCTACTGGTGGCAGTAGCACGCGTCGAGGCATCGTGGCATGCCACGAGCTTCTCTGCGCAACAAGCGTCAAGAAAGGAAACTATTAGTAACCCCGTCTTTTTACAATAGGGAAGGGGTTGTCTCTGGTGGCGGGATGATGAACTGCATGGAGGGGCGATTTCGTCGTGGCACTCGTGCCACGGATTCCCGCTCGTGGCATCGACCTTGATAACACTGGTGTAGTGACTCTGTGCGGTAGGTCTCGGATTCTAGACCCAATTGAAGTTTAATAGGATTTTCGGCAGTAGCCAAGGTCCAATTTAGCCGCTGTATGGTAGAGCTTTCAAGCGGACTGCTCTGATCGGTAGTTTTCCTTCGAAAACGATCATTTGTTGGTACGGTCAACGGAGTAACTATATTCTCAACAAACAAGCCTTAGAGAATACTTGCAAAGAAAATGAAGTTATATTTACAGTCCAGAAGCACAATAAGATGCTATCTCAGCATTTGCTCAGTGGGTCAGGGAGACTGGTCGACAAAAATATTATATACAAGCACATGTAATTTGCACTTGTAATTTGCAATGTAATAACAACAAAGACTACAGAAAACTAGAACAAAAGCAATACAGTTCATGATTCTGGCACGCATGTTATTGCGATGGAGAGAGAGGGGGAGGCAGAGAGCGAGGCAGAGAGAGCGAGAGAGAAAGAGGCAGGAAGAGCGAGAGAGAGAGGCAGAGAGAGCGAGAGAGAGGCAGAGAGAGCGAGAGAGAGGCAGAGAGAGCGAGAGAGAGGCAGAGAGAGCGAGAGAGAGGCAGAGAGAGCGAGAGAGAGGCAGAGAGAGCGAGAGAGAGAGGCAGAGAGAGCGAGAGAGAGGCAGAGAGAGCGAGAGACAGAGGCAGAGAGAGCGAGAGACAGAGGCAGAGAGAGCGAGAGACAGAGGCAGAGAGAGCGAGAGAGAAAGAGGCAGAGAGAGCGAGAGAGAAAGAGGCAGAGAGAGCGAGAGAGAAAGAGGCAGAGAGAGCGAGAGAGAAAGAGGCAGAGAGAGCGAGAGAGAAAGAGGCAGAGAGAGCGAGAGAGAAAGAGGCAGAGAGAGCGAGAGAGAAAGAGGCAGAGAGAGCGAGAGAGAAAGAGGCAGAGAGAGCGAGAGAGAAAGAGGCAGAGAGAGCGAGAGAGAAAGAGGCAGAGAGAGCGAGAGAGAAAGAGGCAGAGAGAGCGAGAGAGAAAGAGGCAGAGAGAGCGAGAGAGAGAAGAGGCAGAGAGAGCGAGAGAGAGAAAGAGGCAGAGAGAGCGAGAGAGAGAAAGAGTCAGAGAGAGCGAGAGAGAGAAAGAGTCAGAGAGAGCGAGAGAGAGAAAGAGTCAGAGAGAGCGAGAGAGAGAAAGAGTCAGAGAGAGCGAGAGAGAGAAAGAGTCAGAGAGAGCGAGAGAGAGAAAGAGTCAGAGAGAGCGAGAGAGAGAAAGAGTCAGAGAGAGCGAGAGAGAGAAAGAGTCAGAGAGAGCGAGAGAGAAAGAGGCAGAGAGAGCGAGAGAGACCGATAGAGAGAGAGAGCGAGAGGCAGAGAGAGAGAGAGGAGCGAGAGGCAGAGAGAGAGAGAGAGGTGGGGAGGGTATCTATTAATTTCTCGATCGTGCCTCCCATTAAAGGGGGCAGAGTCCGTGTCCGAGGCAGACGCGCGCCGGGCGAGCGAGTTACCTGACTGGCTACAAGCGCGCAATCTGCCGCGTGAATTGCGCGCCGGGGGAGGCGCGCCGCCTCGTGCGCCGCCCCGATAACTTTCTCCAGGGGAAGCGGCTGGGCGCGACGGCGCCAAGCGGAGCGGAGCCCGAGGGTGGTCGACTGAGCGAAGCGGCTGGGCGAAGCGGATAAGGAAAAAGGGTGAGAAAAACGGCCAGCGAACTGAATGAGGGAAGCGAGTGAGTGAAGCTGATGGACGAAGCTGGTGGGGAAGCGGGTGAGCAAAGAGGGAGGAGGAAGTGGATAGGTGGGTAATGCAATTGAGCGAATCGGGTATGCGAAGCGGATGGAGCAAAATGAGCGTAGCCGGTGAGCGAAAAAAATGAGCGAAGCGGGTGAGGGAAGGAATGCGCATGGAAGGGTTACGTGAATGTATAAGCAAATCGGTAAGCGAAATGAGATCGAATGGTTGAGCGAAGGGTTGAGCGAAGCGAGTGCGCGAAACGGGTGTGGAAAGCGGGAAAGCGAAATGGATGGGTAGGTAATTTGGCATTTGAGGTTATTGGGTTTGCGAAGCGTATGAGAAAAACGGCTACGAGAGGAATGAGCGACGCGGATGGGAGAAGCATTGGGCGAAAGGTGGGAGAGCGGGTAAACGAAGTGCATGAGAAAACACCTAACAAAGCGAATGCGCAAAGCGAGTGAGAGCATCGGATAACCGAAAGTGGGGACGAAGCGGGTGAGGGATTCGATAGAGAAAAGTGAATGAGTGGGTGAAGCGGTTGAGCAAGACGGTTGAGCAAAGCGTAGGAACGTAGCGAGCGTAGCCTGCGGGAGGGTGAAGCGGGATGGCGTGGGGGCGGACGACTACCGTGCCAGGTGGGCGAAGCGGGTGAGCGATGCGAGTAAGCAAAATGAATGGGTTGGTGAAGCGGTTGAGCGAATCGGTTGAGCAAAGCGAGCGTAGCCTGTGAGAGGATGAAGCGTGAGGGGCGGCGACTACCGTGCCAGGTGTGCGGGGTGGGCGAGCGATGCGAGAAAGCAAAGTGAATGGGTGGGTGAAGCGGTTGAGCAAAGCGAGCGTAGCCTGTGGGAGGATGAAGCATGAGGGGCGGTGACTACCGTGCCAGGTGAGCGGGACGGGCGAGCGAGTAAGCAAAGTGAATGGGTGGGTGAAGCGGTTGAGCGAATCGGTTGAGCAAAGCGAGCGTAGCCTGTGAGAGGATGAAGCGTGAGGGGCGGCGACTACCGTGCCAGGTATGCGGGGTGGGCGAGCGATGCTAGTAAGCAAAGTGAATGGGTGGGTGAAGCGGTTGAGCGAGTCAGTTGAGCAAAGCGAGCGTAGCCTGTGGGAGGATGAAGCGTGAGGGGGCGGATGACTACCGTGCCAGGTGGGCGAAGCGGGTGAGCGATGCGAGTAAGCAAAATGAATGGGTGGGTGAAGCGGTTGAGCGAGTCGGTTGAGCAAAGCGGGCGTAGCCTGTGGGAGGATGAGCGTGAGGGGGCGGATGACTACCGTGCCAGGTGGGCGAAGCGGGTGAGCGATGCGAGTAAGCAAAGTGAATGGATGGGTGAAGCGGGTGAGCGAATCGGTGAAGCAAAGCGAGCGTAGCCTGTGGGAAGATGAAGCGTGAGGGGGCGGAGGACTACCGTGCCACGTGGGCGAAGCGGACGAGCGATGCGAGTAAGCAAAATGAATGGGTGGGTGAAGCGGTTGAGCGAAGTGGTTGAGCAAAGCGGAGCGCAGCCTGTGGGAGGATGAAGCGTGAGGGGCGGTGACTACCGTGCCAGGTGGGCGGGGCGGGCGAGCGATGCGAGTAAGCAAAGTGAATGGGGTGAGTGAAGCGGTTGAGCGAGGCGGTTGAGCAAAGCGAGCGTAGCCTGTGGGAGGATGAAGCGTGAGGGGCGGTGACTACCGTGCCAGGTGGGCGGGGCGGGCGAGCGCAGCCGCCTCGGGCGCGGGCGACGCGGCGCGGCGGTGGCGGCGCAAAGCGCGTGGGCGGGGCAGAGGCCGGGGCAGGGCCGAGGTGCGACGTGCGTCACAGCGCTTGGGTTCGACCCCCGCCCGCGCCACCGCCGGAGGCATTCTGCAGCGTCAACGCTCCGCCCCGGCACAATGTGCCTTTAATTATGCTGTCGCGGCGGCGGCGGCGGTGGTGGCAGGCGTCGCTAGGCCCCCACCGGGCGACACGGCAGCGCGCCCCGCACGCCCACGCCCCGGGCGACGCAGCCAGCCCCCTCGCCCTCCGGCACTTGCTCTGCGTTGCACTAAGCGCAGTTCTGCCTCGCTCTCTTCCTTTCGCATTCTCTCTCCGTCTGTTTTCTTCCTTCTCTACTCTCTCGCACTCTCTCCCTCTATTTTCTTCTTTCTCTACTCTCTCCCACTCTCTCCCTCTATTTTCTTCTTTCTCTACTCTCTCCCACTCTCTCCCTCTATTTTCTTCTTTCTCTACTCTCTCCCACTCTCTCCCTCTATTTTCTTCTTTCTCTACTCTCTCCCACTCTCTCCCTCTATTTTCTTCTTTCTCTACTCTCTCCCACTCTCTCCCTCTATTTTCTTCTTTCTCTACTCTCTCCCACTCTCTCCCACTATTTTCTTCTTTCTCTATCCTCTCCCTCTATTTTCTTCTTTCTCTACTCTCTCCCACTCTCTCCCTCCATTTTCTTCTTTCTCTACTCTCCCTCTATTTTCTTCTTTCTCTACCCTCTCCCTCTATTTTCTTCTTTCTCTACTCTCTCCCACTCTCTCCCTCCATTTTCTTCTTTCTCTACTCTCTCCCTCTATTTTCTTCTTTCTCTACCCTCTCCCTCTATTTTCTTCTTTCTCTACTCTCTCCCACTCTCTCCCTCTATTTTCTTCTTTCTCTACTCTCTCCCACTCTCTCCCTCTATTTTCTTCTTTCTCTACTCTCTCCCTCTATTTTCTTCTTTCTCTACTGTCTGCCACTCTCTCCCTCTATTTTCTTCTTTCTCTATTCTCTCCCACTCTCTCCCACTATTTTCTTCTTTCTCTATCCTCTCCCTCTATTTTCTTCTTTCTCTACTCTCTCCCACTCTCTCCCTCCATTTTCTTCTTTCTCTACTCTCCCTCTATTTTCTTCTTTCTCTACCCTCTCCCTCTATTTTCTTCTTTCTCTACTCTCTCCCACTCTCTCCCTCCATTTTCTTCTTTCTCTACTCTCTCCCTCTATTTTCTTCTTTCTCTACTCTCTCCCACTCTCTCCCTTCTCTCTTTCTCTGTCACTCTCTCCCTCTCTCAACGGTTTTCTTCTCTACGTCTCTCACCATCTCACCCCTCTCTCCCTCTAGTTTATCTCTCTCTCTGTCCCTTGTGACGTTGTGGGAACTGTTTCAAGCGGGCGGCATGCCTAAGCCGGAAGCTGTTGTGGAAGGGCGTACCTGAGCTAAAAATAAAGGGATACCAGAAGGTGGCTGCACCAGGGAAAACCCCACACAAACATAAGTGTTGAGAAAGGTTAGTGGCGATTCTGGGACGATTGTGCAAGACCCCTGGAGCTGTCATTTACTCCTGTACGTCACGCTTATTTCCCTCTCTCGCCTCTCTCCCATCCTACCCGTCTCTCTCACTCTCCCCCTCTGCCTCTCCCTCCTTGTCTTTCTCCCTCTCTCGCTCTGTCTCCCTGTCTCTCATCCTCTGTCGCTCTGTCTCCCTGTCTCTCTCCCTCTGTCTCTCGGTCTCTCTCCCCCTCTCTTGTTCTTTTCTTATTTTCAACTTCCTCTGTCCAAATGTTGCTTTTCCTTGCATACTCTTTCTGTGCTCGACTCTCCCTCTCCCCCTTTCTATCTCCCCTTTCCGCCAATCTCATCCCTTCCCAATTATCTTCTTTCCATCTCTCCCCATTATCTCTCTTTTCCTCAATGGTTTCGCTCTCTAGCCCGATTGTTTCTCTCTCTCTCCTTTCTTTTTCTCTCCGACTCTTTTCTTTTCTCACTCGGTCACTGCACAAGCGCACCACTTTCACCGCGTTTCTTCAATGTCTCTTTAACTTTCTTGTCCTACATCCTTTGTATCTAATTTTTCCTTCTGTTTTTTTATTCGTGGATGTCTTCTATTCTTCTTCTCTGTGCTATCTTCTCTCTCTCAAGTTTTTCTACCTTTCACTTTTGACTTTCTTCTTTCTGCATTCCTGCTTCTTTTACTAAATTATTTAATTTTACAATTGTTTTAAATTTACTTTCTTCTTTTTTCATTATTTGTTTTTCGTTCTTCTTCTGCTTGTGCTTTCTCTCTCGTCATATTTCTTTCTTCACTGAAATCCCTTCAACCTTCATTTTTAGAAATTCATTTTATCGGTTTCATTACTCTCCTTCTTTAGCATCTTTGTGTTTCTTATCTGGTTTCTTTTTTGATTTTCTGTCATTGGTTTTGATTTTCATTTGGCTCTAAATTTTCTAATTTTCACACTTTCTTACTTCGAAAGTGTTCCTGTCTGCCTTAAAATTGTCATTACATGGTTATGATATTTTCTCATTATTTTTTCTTTCTCTTTATTTCCATCGTTTTTCTTTACTCCGACCCGTCTTTTCCCCATCCCTCTCGTTCATTACCCAAGATGTAACTTATCGCGTCTCCGTACCATATTTTGCCTCTAAAATATGTCTCTATTATAATTTCTTACACATCCTTGTAGCCCCTCCTCTATCTCTCTCTTTCTCTCTCTCCCTTCCTCTCCCTCCCTCTCACTCCCTTATCTCTTTTTTCCTTCTTTTTCCTCTCTCTTATTCTCTTCCGTTTTTATATTTTACTCTTTCGTAAATCACTATGTAATTTACCTGTTTTGAGAGGCTCGAACGTATTCTGTATTCGAGTTCTGCAAACTTATTCCTTGCAATATGGTTTTTATTGTTCAGTTCTTCATTGAATGACATCGTTTTGAATCTTGAAATTTATTAAGAAGAGTTGCATTGGCTCTTAGGTATAAAATTGATGAAATGAACTTCAAAATGTTATATGTTGCGATAAAAAAACACATAAAAGCTCAGGAAATGGTGGTATCATTTCACAGACAGCATCAAATCACGCTTTCTGATTCAAAAGTAGTAAACTCTTCAAAAGAGTTTTTACGATCACTAGCTATTCGTTATCCATTTTCAGAGAACTACGACAGCGATAACAACGCAACAAGCTTATTTCAATAACGTTCTGTATTTTCTGCTCTTTCAACCAGACTATCGAACAGTTTGACAGCACTCCGAATCATCACAACCCACAGTAATTACAACAGGCCGTGGAAACGGTATCACCCGATTCCGAGAGATAAATGTTACTTCAAATCATGTAATAAATAGCGTCAACCACCATTACGTAAAATTAATTAATAGAGACACATCAGTAATTAAATTGTTAATGAAATTAAATTGATACGGTTATTAGTAGGAGGGCGATTATCATTGTCGCCACGTGGCACAGTGTATTTTTATGTTCAGAGGATGAAGATAATTTTATATTTATACGACATTAACAACTAACGCAAAAAGTGCATTTTATAGTCCAGATGACCGTCCAATGAGATTTCGAAAATATGTAACTAAAGCTTGTGAAATGTGAACTTAAGCTGCCAATTTAAATTAGTTTTTTCTTTGATCGCTGAAATTATACAAAGGGAAAAGAGTGGTAAATTAATCAATCACAGGAATTTTTAGGTAACAGATAGATTAAATAATGGTAAATGAACCAAAACAGGAAGAGAAAACGTCTTAGCTTATCTAAAACAGAATTAAAGTAGATCATTGATCTGAAATGGGGGCATTTTAACGGTAATTTTTAAGCCTTAGTTTTTTTTCGAGAAGGATGAGAGACACTCCGATGGTGATAGGTTTATCTGCAATTCTTAAGAAAAGCGTAGAAGATTAGCACAGGAACCGATAAAGATTTTATTACATGAATATTCTTTGAATCGCTTAGAAATACTCCCTGTCCTGATCTATTCATATGGAAAAAAACATATCAAGTACCTCAAAAGAATTATAATGCACTATCAAAAACATAAATTTCCTCCCTTCATACATAAATAATAACTAAGCACATCAAAAATTATCGTAAACACAGTAAACAAATCAAGAAAAAAAATATGTTACAATTATGTATCTTAAAATGAGTTACCTTGCAGGATTAGCCAGTCGACAACAGTGGTTAGGAATGGACAAACCTAAACGTGATGAGCCATGTGTACTCGTGTATTAACACCCACGGAAGAGCAACCATGCCGAACAGGAAGAATAATATTGAAAAAAAATTACATTTATACGAAAGAATAATTGAATAATGGCGCTGAGATAATAAAAAACGGGTTGAGTGATATTTATGGTGAACTAGCTGTTCATCGTTTTGGGGATCACGTATGTCATTCATATCAGTGCTTAGTAAGGTAACAAAGTTGGAGTTGCTATTACCACTACCTTTTTGGGAGGGAGAAATAATTTAGTGCTTCTGCTTCTCACACATTCTGGATAACGAAAATCCCACAATAATTTGCAGTTTATCGGAATGTTGCGGAAATGTGGGAAGGAGAAGAGGTACTAGCAAGTATTATGATATACGGTTCGTAAATATCATTCTTGTTTGGAGATGGAAGGACCTAGGATGATTTTCAATTCACAAAATAATGGTAGAAGTTGTGTATTCAAAGCGCCGAGAATGAAACTCAAATAACCAGTGTGTTGAAAGAAAAACATAAATTCAATTTGTAGGTTGTCCAACATTCAATTTTACTGAATCTCTTACGCTGCGGACTCTCGTATCTGTTTTTAGAATTTTCCAGCTTTTAATGAATTTTTCGTTCCTAACTGGACATTTATTTCTCTTTCTTTTGGTCTTCTTCGATTTATTCTTTTTTGAATTGGTCGTGATGTTTACCTTGTTTACCTTGTTTGTTTTCCAGCTTTTAATGAATTTTTCATTCCTAACTGGACATTTATTTCTCTTTCTTTGGTCTTCTTCGATTTATTCTTTTTTTGAATTGGTCGTGATGTTTACCTTGTTTACCTTGTTTGTTTTCCAGCTTTTAATGAATTTTTCATTCCTAACTGGACATTTATTTCTCTTTCTTTTGGTCTTCTTCGATTTATTCTTTTTTTGAATTGGTCGTGATGTTTACCTTGTTTGTTTTCCAGCTTTTAATGAATTTTTCATTCCTAACTGGACATTTATTTCTCTTTCTTTTGGTCTTCTTCGATTTATTCTTTTTTTGAATTGGTCGTGATGTTTACCCTAAGAATTATTCACGATCAATCATAGGTTTTACAGATGCGTGGGTTTTCTGAAGCATTGTGAAGTGATAAATAATTGTTTGTAAGGAATAGAATGCAAACCCTCAACTCCTTCACGGAATTGGCACTCAAACTTTTAACAGCTGTTTTATGGTCGTCCGAAGATTATTTAAGAATATACAAAACAAGTGTTGCAAAATCGATTATTCATTTCCGTAATTATGTTTGTTATTAATTGTTAAAAATATTTGAGATGTCTTGTTTTAAGGGTCTACAAACCCTAATTTATTATTTTAAAGATCATCTACTCTCATTTGAAGAGAAAATCTGCTTAAGAATATGTCATTACGATAATCTCTAAAAGATTTATAAGTATTTACTCCAAGGGATTCAGGGGAATTCGTCACAAAACATTCATTAATAAACGTCACTGAAAAAAAAATTCAGCTCCCAACTTGACGCGGCGTTTCTCCCAGAGATTCAGAAATCCATATACTCTCACTGTGCTTTCGAAAGCCCAGACAATCAAGTCATCCCCCGACTATTGATTACCTCACATAAATTGAGTCGGTAAGTTATGGCCTGGCGATTGTGACTGATGGATCCGCGCTGTCTAAGAATAATTATCTCATTCTTGGAATAATTGTTCCATTCAGAGAATAATTGCCCCATTCAGCTGAATAATGCACTGCCCCGAAGACATTACTCAGCGTCCGACTATGTATTGGGCTCCTGAGCTATTGCCCACAGCCACCTGAAATCAATAGTTGATGGACACCAAGGGGGCCCTGCGTTTGGCGTGATTTTTGGCGTTTAAATTTTACGCAGTCTGGTCGGTTTCGCCGTGTGCGGTGTCGTTCACGTGATACACCGTAGCATGTTGCCGGTGAATTCATAACGAACATCCGATAATGGGGAAATCTATTTAATTTTTTAAATGAACGGTAAATATTTGTTAATTTGTTATCACTGTGAATATGACATGAATACGTTTTTCCTGTCAGTAATGATACACCTTAACCTAACCTGTTGTAATCTACTGTCTTCCATAAAACTTAAAATTATATTATATCTCCACTGAAAACAATAATATAATGTTTGGTGAAAAAATTTGTGGGATTTTTGTAAACGTAATTTTAGGCTTTTTGAGTAGTTAATTTAGCCCATTTACGGTTATTATAATTTTTCAATCATATCAGGCTGAACAATAATTGCAATAAATAGCATTTAAATTACTTACTCATTTTGTTCAAGGTTTTTACTTCTAAGCTTAAGCAATGTTGTTCTCAAAAAATCCCAAAACATTTAAGAACAGTGTTTCACCTTCTTCTGTATTCTCTCTAAAATTAGCACTCTAATAAAAAATTAACTTTAAGATGCGCCATTGCCAAGAATAATCATGTATAGTCCTAGAATATGTTAAGGGAATGACTTCCTATTGTCTCCCAACGAACACAGATAACACATCACCTACAGTTCCTATGGTACTTGCTATCATGAAACACCTTCAATGATTTTCATCACTTCGTTTAGTAGAAGATATTCTCCTAATTTTTATAAGAAAATTAGTATTAATACAATTAATGGCTAATGTACTCAGACAACGTTAGATACTGGGTCCAAGCCATCGAAAAATTCCGATCAATAGAAATAAGTTTTCTTAAGTTAACTTTACACAGATTTTTAATAAATCCTCATTTAACCATCTTTAGGATCATAATTAATTTTGGTCGTTTTTAGGACCTATAGAATTTCTCGCATTTGGCTCGGAAAATATTGAAACAGTTATAAGTATTAAAATAATGACGTAAAGGAAGGAGCAGAATAGGATCACACCTAAGAATCCGGGCGTTAGTTGTGAGTTGGAATTTTACAATAATACGACGTTTCATGCTTGCCCGGCTTTTGATTGTTTATAAGGTACGCTGGCACATACATTTTTTCCGGAATGAATAAATATGCCCTGGTTAATCATAAACAATAATTAATTAATATATAATTCATTATTGTTGATATATATAATGAATTATTATGTAATTATTATGATATTATTAATTATTATAAAATGACTATATTATAATTTGTATAATTAAATATTAATTATTATTCATGTAATTGAATATGAATTTAAATTCGAGTCCCTCGAACGTTAGAACAGCCTAAATCCTTGCAATGACAGCGCAGTGCTGACTCAGTCTGTTAAAGTATGGTGCTGTCGGTTTGTTAACACTCACTGTTTGTCTTAATCAGAATAATTAATGTACATTTACTACAAAAGCATACATATTATTGGACTTAAACCTTTTTTTTTTTTTTTTTTACTTTTTCGTATACGTATGTGTATACGGAGTTTAGAGAAAGATACGTAGTTTAGAAAAGATTTGTAATGCCGCGGAAAATTTATTTCGAGATTTCAACGGAAATACACATTTTGGGGTCCCCTGGTACTGAATAAGAGTTATTTTTCAAAACGTCGTGCCCGTCCGTCTGTGAAAAACACTAGCGCCTAAACTATTCGTACATTTTTTCCTACACTGAATACACTGGACTCACTGATCTGGGCTTCCACGAAACTTGAATAACATTCTTTAATATTTGAGGGCACATTACATGAAGCCTCTGGTTTAAAATTTATTATATCGACTCATTTCCCAAATTTCTATCGAATAAATACAGTCTCATTATTTTCCATTCCTTTTCTACATATTTTTTTCTTGCGTTCGTTTATCATCCCAACTCTTGCCTCGTGTCGCAATCGTAGGTTTGTCGCTTTGCGCGTGGCGGTATGGTGATGACGAAGGGACAGCAGTCAACGTTCAGGGTTAATTGGAAGGTCATCGCGGGTCGTTGGGCGGGCGAGTCACCGCTCACCACGTGGCGCAGAGGCGTGGCTGGCGTGGCGGCGCGGCAGACCTCCCGCTGCGCGTGGACCATCCGCTCGCCACGATCGTGACGATCAGGGCCTCGGCGGGGATTTGCTTCTATTGCTGGAAAAATATGTTTTACTAGAAGACCCGGCAAACATTGTCCTGCTCTCTCTCCCCCTCCCCTCCTCTCTTTCCCTCCTCTCTTTCCTCTTTTCCTCTTTCCCTTCTCTTCACTTCTCTTTCCCTTCTCTCCCTCTTTCCTCTCTCTCCTCTTTCCTCTCTCTCCCTCTTTCCCTCTCTCCCTCTTTCCCTCTCTCCCTCTTTCCCTCTCTCCCTCTTTCCCTCTCTCCTTCTTTCCCTCTCTCCTCTCTTCCCTCTTTCCCTCTTTCCCTCTCTCCATCTTTCCCTCTTCTCCCTCTTTCCCTCTCTCCCTCTTTCCCTCTCTCCCTCTTTCCCTCTCTCCCTCTTTCCCTCTCTCCCCTCTTTCCCTCTCTCCCTCTTTCCCTCTCTCCCTCTTTCCCTCTCTCTCTCTTTCCCCTCTCTCCCTCTTTCCCTCTCTCCCTCTTTCCCTCTCTCCCTCTTTCCCTCTCTCCCTCTTTCCCTCTCTCCCTCTTTCCCTCTCTTCCTCTTTCCTTCTCTCCCTCTCTCCCTCTTTCCCTCTCTCTCTTTCCCTCTCTCTCTTTCCCTCTCTCTTTCCCTCTCTCTTTCCCTCTCTCCCTCTTTCCCTCTCTCCCTCTTTCCCTCTCTCCCTCTTTCCCTCTCTCTCTCTTTCCCTCTCTCTTTCCCTCTCTCCCTCTCTCCCTCTTTCCCTCTCTCTTTCTTTCCCTCTCTCTCTTTTCCCCCTCTCTCTTTTCCCTTCTCTCTCTTTCCCCCTCTCTCTCTTTTCCTCACTCTCTCTTTTCCTCTCTTTTCCCTTCGGTCTCTCTTCTCTCCTTTTGCCTCTCCGTATTTCCCTCTCCCTTGTGTGTCTATTTTTCGCTCCCTCTCTTCTTCCCTTCCTCTCTTTTTCCCTCCCTCTTTTCCCTCCCAAATTGTCAATTTTATACATATTGATTTATCAGATTTATTTCCTGTTAAAAGTATCTTTGCGCGTCACGGAGTCTCCTCGTCTGTGAACACGCGACAAGATTTTTTTTCTCGTTGGCATTACCGAAGGCAGGCATGCATGTAATATTTTTTATAATATGCGAGTTATATTTATTGAATTACTTTTTATTTGTCGTACATTATCCTTGGTATTATCGTGATATTTCTCTTGTTTAACGCCGAAGGAATCTGTATCAAATCTGAATTTTATAAAAAGTCTAACTAAAGAACTATTTACTGAAGGAATTAGAAAGGGGATTGTTCATAAATCTTCTTCGAACAAGACATCATCATTTCAATTGAGATCATATTAGGTAGAGAAGAAGAAAACAGCAAAAGAGGCCAAAAACTATCAACAAGAAAGCAATGCTCTATTTGCCCCAATACACTAAAGATGAAAACATACTATTTGTTGCTCTTGTAAATATGCACTGTGTGAAAACATTCGGCAACAATATGTACCAATCTTAAAAGTAATGAAACATGAAAAGTATCTATAAAATATTGTAAAATGTGTTTAGTAATTATATTCGCAATAAATGTTTAATCTGAATAGCTCGAGTACAGAGACGCAATTAAAAAGCAAGTAATTAATAATCATTATTCCCTCGGATCTTTTAAACTATTTATAATAATAATAATAATTATTATTATTATTATTATTATTATTATCAAACTAATTTCACAATGTACAAAAAAATAATTGTGAAAATAAATTAGTAAGACGTAAATCTTTGAGTAAGCAGGCGGAGTCAGTTTGACTCCACGTCTGTAGTTGCATAATAAAAATTTACAGAAATGGCACATTCTGATAAACGCAAGCAAGAGCCAAGAGAAAATATTCACTCTTCGAAGACCACTTGACCCACCCACACTCACTTATCAAACATACATAACATGCGATTCCTGCGAACGCCACGGCAAAATACCTTGGAGTATTACTCGACAGACGACTCACATGGAGACCCAATATCATGTATAGAATAGCACTAGCCCCTAAGCGAACACATCAGTTATATCCCCTACTCAAAAAATCATCCCCACTCCAACTACACATATCCATTCATCTTTACCAAACAATGATACGATCTATATTAAGTTATGCATCTTCTCTCTGGGCCGGAGCATCCAAAACAAACATTCAGAAAATCCAAACATTCCGAAATAAATTCCTGACAATAATCACAAAAGCACCCTGGTTCATCCCAAACTCTCAAATCCATCAAGAACTCGGTATCACACCTATCACTGTACATTTTCCCCTTCTATCCACAAAATTCTATAACAAAATTTCTCAAATACCTTCAGCTACCCACTTCAAACTTGGCAAAAAGAACCCTCATCGTAAACGATTGAAAAGGAAATTACCCAGAGAATTTTTTGACCCTCCTTAAGCAGACTGGAAGAGATTAGCCTTTCCGTATAATATACAATGCTTCTGAAAATGTAACAATCACGAAAAAAGAAAATATCTTGCAAACTTGCTGTATCAAATAAAATCAATTACTGTACCAGTCGTTCACGGCTGCTCAGGGGCCTCAGGCCAAGCAAGAATAAATTTAAAAAATAATAAAAAATTTAAAAAAATTCACATTGTATTTACGGGTTAAATCTGAGTATAATTCTATTAAGAGTGGAAATTTGATGGCAGAATATCTTAACTTTGTATTAATTAAGTCTTCATCAACCAAAAATGAAATCCTCAACTATGTGTTGTATATTTTAACTACGCAATTCTTCATGGCATTCCTCTTCATTTAATCTCATCTCACAGTACTACGCTAAACTGTAATATCTTTCTTCCACATTTATTTCATTCCACTTAACAACACAACAATGCACATACATAATAATTGGTAATAATAATAATAATAATAATAATAATAATAATAATAATTATTATTATTATTATTATTATTATTATTATTATACAACGTACTCTACAGAAAATACTAGTAATTTAACAATAGGGACAACTGGTTGCTGACATCAAATAACAGCATTTTACAATGGGAGTAGAAAAATGTTCTTTATTTAGCTCTCACGATACTCTTCTTCAGAATTTTTGTAAAAATGACAAATATGCCATAATATTCCTAAAACACCCTATATGTTCGGTTAAAATTAGCTAAAAATAAATGTCACTGGATAAAACGTTTTAATTGTATATTTTCTAATGTCTTCGCTTTTATTTTTTTATTCGTTATTCCCAGAAACTGTTTTCGCAATTTGCTTCAATTTCTCTTCTCCCTCGCGTTCAAAGAATGTTGAAGTGTATGAACTCATTTTAATTTGCATATTACGCAATATTTTATAATTTTTTTTATTGCAGGTGAGTGCCGCATTCACTTTCGTTGTTGCTGATTAATTGGTGAGTTATATCATCTACTGTTTCTTTAAAATGGATTCAGTGTTCGTAGTATTTGTTTTAAGTGAATGTAGAAGTCAGCACAGGTTGTAGTTAGAATTCGTAATAATGTTGTGTCCATGCAGTGGATTGACGTACAGAGTACCAGTTTTTGTTTGCTTTTCAAGCGTTTTCTTTGTAAATCCTGAAAGTAATAACAACCAAAATAATAATGACCCAAAACAGAAGTAATAGATTGCTCGAATGTAAACAATTAAGGAACTGGACCATCAAAAATCACGTTAATTATAACAATTTCATTAAATTACAAAACGTACTGATTAAAAGTATAATGTTTACATCGTAATGATGATAATTAGAGCTGGGATGTTCATGCAACTTGCATGTTTTTTGTTAACAGTCGTATTTTCCTGAAACTTCAAATGTGTATGTTGACAAAATACACATACCAAAATATTGAAAAATATTTTGACAGTATCACTGCATAACTTCACAATTTCTATGCGTATTTCAACATTTTTGTGACATATTCGTCCTGCATATTTCAGGGCTAAATGCTTCCATTAACTTCCCAGCTCTAATGATAATAATGCAGTAACTACAGTAACACAGTACAGGAGTTTCCCTTACAGTTGCTCCCATGTTAAAAATCACAGTGATCGCTATGTAACCACGTATTAAAAAGCTGTGTAAACAAAGAAAAATAATATTATTATAGTCTGGGCATAAAATAGCTTTATCAACGAGAATCCAAGGACCCAAATTCCATCTTTACTTTTAAATTTTTATATTTCTTATATCCCATAATTTTCCTTTCTTTTTGGTAACCAATAATTAAATTGTTTCTTCTCTTCTCAACGCCCCTCACTGTTTTCTTCAAATTTAATTTCTTCGCCTATTTCGTCGTACGAGTTTGTTTTCATATTTTTCTCCCGATGACAGGTATGACGGGATTTTCTCAAGGAACCCCGCCCAGAGCAGAGTAAATT
>JAHLJT010005437.1:79521395-79597988 GCA_031308135.1 Acheta domesticus | reverse complement strand
TTTCTGTTGAGCTTTTTATTATGTTTCAGACTTTGAAAATGACCAATTGTTAGTGTTCTCTCCGGGAAACTCGAAATTAGCTAAATTCAAGAAGCCGTTTTGTGCTCCGTTAATAGAGCTCGCACATCTCGTCCAAAGTAATTGAAGCCAATAGAAGGTTAGCTATTTTACGTCCAATTCTTAACCGTAACTCTTCGCTAAAAATTCATTCCACTTTAACCATTTACAAATCTATTCTTCGGCCAATATTAACCTACGCATGTCCTGTTTGGATTTCAGCTGCCCCAACCACATTAAACAAGTTACAAATCTTCCAAAACAAAATTTTAAGAATTACAGTAAATGCCCCATGGTTTGTCAGCAATAAGACCCTCCACAACGATCTTGCAATAGAACCAATTACTTCATTTATTACAAAGCTGGCACATAATTTTTTCAATAATTTAAATCATGTACAAGGAGCAGTCACGTACGAAATAGGAACCGATCAGCCCCCACTTTCCCGCCTAAGAAACAGACTCCCATTCCATATTTTCCTTCAATACCTCTCTGATATTAGATAAGGTAGGAACATTTCTAGCAATTACCTGTCCCTCCCATCGTATTTTCTTTTTAATCCTGTCATTGCTCTAACATAATTCCCTCGCAATAACCTTGGTTGAAGGTACAACAAATGAAATCACTATCAGGGAGGTAACAAAGAGTTACCCCCTTCACAATTTTCTGATGCAAAGTTGCTCGGCCAATCAACTGAAGAGCCTCACGGCTGAACGTTGTACTGTCTTTAAATGTAAAATAAAATTAAAAAAAAAAAAAAAATAGAGCTCGCGAGAGTGCGCTGGCGGCGAAGAGGGACGGGGTAGGCCAGGCCAGGGTCACGTTACACCTCATTTCGCAGAAGGCGGGATCCACCGGAACGCCCGGCGTTAATTGGGTCGCGTTTCCCTTCCCGGAAGGATGAAATAATCCAATATGCAGACTCTGCGAGCGGAAGGAGCAAGAGATCTCCAGACGACGACTACCAGCCAGGCAGACCGACTGCTGAGGAGGATCAAAGAAACGGCGTGAATTCGTTTGAGGAGTAATGTTTTGGTGCGGAGGAAGTTTCTTTAAAGGAATCCTGTGATTGTAAGATGTGATGAGGAAATACGATGCTATTTCAAATACAATTAAAACAACATAACTAGAGATGTTTTTAGACAACTTGAAATATCCTGTTTGAAGTAACAGCGCAATTAAAGAATTGAATTAAAAGTAACGGTTTGACCTCATTGAGAACTATTACAATCAGCAGACATCCCAGTATTATTAGAAATCTGCACAGTTCAAGGGCAGTAATATTTGTTTAAGAGTGTGAAATATTTGCGAAAATTAAACATATTCACATAGAACAGTAAAACAGGTGTCTAATAACATTTTCCATTAGATTTGAAATAATCTGAGTTAGGGAACTAAGATTGTGTTATGTGTATTAATTAGGAAACCATATTTCATTGAACAGGTTGAAGATATCGCGACTAGACTGACTAGACTAGAAGAATGTCTCTTGAGTCTGAACAAAGAAAGTGAGTAAACTAGGATGAATACGGTTGGTAACCGTGGACCCTTTTCGGTCTAAAAGTCTGCCCTAGGTCTTCATCCTTAAACTTCTGCTCTTGGTATCTTGCGCTACCTGTAGGGGTGGTAGATGAGTAATTCATTCAACAAATTCCGACAGGACAAGTCAATTGGTATAGTACTATACAATATGTGACAGAATATTCTGGAAGAACTCTAGAAAAACACGTGTGTGACGGTTTTCACTGAATTTACGATTACGATTGATGAAACGATGTGAATTACTGTCTCTGTTTGCGTTCAAATTTAAACAAAGCGTTACAATTTGTTTCATCGGACTGTCGAAAATTTTGCATAATTACAACAATAATAAACAAAAAAAATAATATTATGGATACTTCCTTCATTTCACTAGCACTCATGAACTAACCGAGCAACGGTAAAATGTTAAAAATTTATTTTTCAGACGGCCACTAGTAAAAGCAGTTAGTTTTAGGGCATGCACAGCGTACTAAAGTTCAATTTTTAGCACTATTGCAAGAACGTGAGACGATGCTCAAATGCTCAAGTTACAACTATGATACTTTTATGTGACCCCATTAGTTACTACGTACATAATATGTCTGGAACCCAATTAAATGATATGTATGATTGAAAATAAAAGTCAGCAAGACTTCTAAAAAATCGTGTATAACACACGTGACAAAAGTGATTTTATTTTGCTACGTTGGATTGTGACACTCGGATTATCGCACTTGTGTCGCAGTCTATTCCACTCTCAAAATAATACGTCACTTTTTCTCTCGTTCCATAAATAACTATTTTAGGCAACCCTTAGTTAAAGGAGTTACTTTTAGCCATGCACAGCGTGCTGAAGTTGAATTTTCAGCATTATACGATGCTAAAGTGTTTTGGGAAAACTATGACTGCCACAAAAGAAACAAAATTACTTTCCTTTAACTGCATCAGCTATTACGTACTCATAATATATCGTAGTGTCCAATTCAATGATTTCTATACTTCAAAATGGAAGTCATTAGGCTATCTAAAATAATAGTATGACACTAATGATAAATGTGATTTTATTTTGCTTTCAGGATTGTGCCACTCGGCCGTATGAACATTTCCTACTTTCACTTTAAAATAACCGCTTTACCACTCATATATTTTTTTAATGAACTTGCAAAGCACAAAACAAATTTTTAACACGAAAATGCGTGCCGGAAGCGCCTAAACTCAAACGTAGTTTCAAGTAATTTCAATGATCGCAACAATATGTTTCGTAGTGTATTCCTCGCAGGGCGACATCCTGACTATATTGTAATTGCCTTGTATTGTACGCAGTGCGACATCTCATTTTGAAGAAGTCATTTAATTGGGCACTAACGATATATTACGGAAAGAGTACAGTAATAGCTGATGAAGTCGAAGGAAAGTATTTTATTTCCTTTGTGACATTTAAAGTTTTGTCTGAACATTTAAGCATCGTATAGTGCTAAAACTTCAACTTCATCACGCTATGCATGGCTACAACTTGCCTACTTTCAAGTAAATCCTGCGATCGTTATTTGTTCCCCCAGTACCTCGCAGTGCGACATCCCGACTGAGCTGGCAAAAGCCCATCACAGACCAACAAGTTTTGCATGTCCTTAAATTAAAATAAAATGAATGTCAGTAAAGCTGTCCAAAATAGTTATTTTAATACGAGTGGTAAAAGTGATTTTATTTTCCATCCGTATGATAAATAACTATTTTTAGACAGCCACTAGTAAAAAGCTGTTAGTTTAAGGGAATACAGAGTGTGCCAAAGTTCAATCTTTAGCGCTAGTGCTCAAAGTGAAACGATGTTCAAATATAACTATGAATGCAAGAAAACAAATTATTTATTATGAATTTCGAAAGCACAAATAAAACGTTCGAAGACGAAAACACCCTCGTGGAGGTGCCACGCTAACCTATTTTCAACTAAATTCTGCGATCGTAATTTGTACCCGCAGTACCTTGCAATGCGACATCTCGACTGAGCTGGCAAGAGCCCATCCCAGACCAATAAGTTTTGCGTGTCCTTAAAATTAACATAAAATGAATGTCAGTAAGGCTATCTAAAGTAGTTACTTTAATACGATTGGTGAAAGTGATATTATTTTTCCATCCGTATGATAAGTAACTATTTTAGACAACCACTAGTAAAAAACGGTTAGTTTACGAGAATGCAGGGTGTGCCAAAGTTCAATCTTTATCACTGGAACTAAAAGTGAAACGATGTTCAAATGTTCAAATATAACTATGAATGCAAAAAAACAAATTACTTATTATGAATTTCGAAAACAAAAACAAGTGTTTAACACGAAAACACCCGCCGGAAGCGCCAAACTAAAACCATTTTCAATGATCGTAACTGTCCCCTTCGCAGTGCGACATCCCGACTGAGCTGGCTGGCTGCGCTGCCGTGTGCCGTCGCAAGGGAGGGGGGACTGGCGCCCTTGTGCCCGCGGGGGCTGATCTCGGCAGCACGCCTGTGGCGTTTGTGTCGCCCCCAAAGGCCCGGCCCAGGCCAATGGGACAGCGGAAGGGGGAAGAGGGGGGGGCAGGAAGGCGCGGCGGGCCGTCGGCCTCCATTAATTAGATGTCCCGCCGCCGGCAGCGCTGCTGTTGCCTCCGGCCGACGGACACTTGAGGTGGCCGCGCCGACAGTGGTTGCGGTGGTGGAGGGGGGGGGGAAGGAGAACGAGGAGCAATGGACGTGGAGGACGGGAAGGTGGTAACTGGGAGGAGTAGGAATGTTAATAGTAGTAACTAGGGATGCGACATCGATGTCCATGTTTTCAAAACATCCATGGTTCTATAAAAATATCGACGTTTTAAACATCGATGTATTGACTTTTAAATCACGAATACGTTCCAACATGATCGCAGCTACATCGAAGGATTGAGTATTAGTAGAGGTACGAGTTTTTCGTTTCAACGATAAATACGAAAACACTGAATTAAAGCAATTTCGAGTTTTCTTGAGAAATTGAGTTGTCGGTACTCAGAATTCACTCTCTTTCTTTCGAGAATTTTCTCGACAAAGTTGCTGTTAAAGCGAAATTGGCGTATTTGAACGATAAATGCGAAATTCATTAACCCAGTCGAGATCACGTCTTACGAACGTAACTTGTCCTCGTGTACCCCAGGGAAAGTATCGTGGATGAAAACTATGCCAATTTCCACTGAAGTTCTTGTTTCTGGCAATTCATGGAGGTCATGTCACAGTGTGTTATCCCGCTGAACGTTGATCCTGCCATCTTGGATTGTGTAGCGCAAAATGCGAGGTTATCGCAAGGGCTCTGTGAGTGAGACGCCCAGCCGAATCTCCTTGGCTTTGCAGACCCAATGTTAACTGTGAAGATCGTTACTGTTTAGAAGAGAGCTAAAGAATTTGTCAATGGAGGTTCATTGATTTCATATCAGTTTGAATGGCTTCAAATGTTCCAGGTATGAGACCAATGATGATTCTATCGTGACCTGTATTATATTATAATTTACAAAGTAAATATGATATAAGAGTAATTATTCACTTATGACAGTATAAAAATATTTCAATATGAAAGAATAAAAAAACGTTTGTCATTTTTTAACTTCGTAATTGTTATACCTGCCCCCATTTCAGTAAAAAGATAATAAACATTTAAAAACTCGATTTTTCTTGTCAGATACTTTCGAAAAAAATACAGGGAATATGACATTGGTTCCCCCTTTTTGCGATAGCATGCGAAAAATATTTACGCGAATTTGAAAAAATAAACCCGAAAAAAACATACCTCTATGAAACATCTTAGGTAACAAGAGATCAAACCCGAGACAAATTGCGTACAAAAAACTCCAGAATCTCCACAACAATAACTGATGTCTTAAATGTTACAGTTGCAAACAAAAGAAAGATAGTGGAGGGAAGAGGTAACTGGTGCAAGTTTCACGGCACTGGCAGTCGTGTTTGTTACATAGTAGTAGATCTTACAGTCCTCACCCATTCCTTTCTGGGTTAATAACACACTAAAGTATCCGTTTCGGAGAATATGAAGTTGCTTCTTCCCGGAGTGGACGAGTCCGCATGAGCGAGAGATGGTGGGGGCGGCAGAGTTGCCAACCGTCCCGATTTAGACGGGACAGTCCCTATTTTTTTGTATTTGTCCCACATGTCGGCAGTAACCTAGTCGGGACGTCAATCGTTTCGATATTTTAGACTTTTCATTTAAAAAGTTAATTTTTGTTAATAAAATTTATTTTTATAATAATTTTAATAAAATTTATTTGTATTCCAACCTTAAAAGCAAAGAAAAATACCTAAGTAACATTATTTTGCCCTTAATTTTCCAAAATTCATACCCCGGACCCTTCGGGTGGTTGGACCTGAGTGTCGATTTCCTCTAGGCCAAAGTTGGTAACCCTGGGTGAGTGGGGGGGGTGGCGCGGGTCCATGTACTCGCCCCGCGCCATTTCGCCTCTCGGGGCGCACATCCGTCGCGGATGGGCGAGTGAGCGCAGGGCGACCGCGAGGCGAGGCGAGGCGGAGCGGCCCGACACTTAACGGCCCCTGCAGACCCCACGGCCCGCGGGGCGGTGGAGGCCCCTTCCGCGCAATAGCCCCGGCCGCCGACCACACTGGCCGCGCCCGCCCGCGCCAAGGCTCGGCGTTCCACACCCGCCCCTATCCCGCCCGCGTTTCCGCCTCATCCCGCCCCGTTATACGCCGACCCCTCCCCTGCGCCTTACAACCACGCCCCGCCAGGCCCTCTTCAACCCGCCACGCCAAACCCCGCCCCCGTCCCGTTCCGCCCAACCTCGGCCCCGTCCCGGCCATCCACGCCCCCGCCCACCCTGCCCCGCCCAGGCCCACCCTGCCATCCCCGCCCCATCCTGCCCATCTCCGCCCCGTCCCGCCCATCCCCGCCTCCGTTTCGCCCCGCTCCGTTTCGCCCCGCCCCGTCCCCGCCCCGCCCATCCCCGGCCAATCCCCGCCCCCGCCCATCCCGCTCCGCCCTTCCCCCGCCCACGCCCACCCTGCTCATCCCGCCCCGTCCCGCCCATTCCTGCCCCATACTGCCGCATCTCCGCCCCGTCCCTTCCCGCCAATTCCCGTTCCGCCTCGTCCCACCCCGCCCATTCCCCTCCTCGATCCGTCCCCGCCCCACCCATCCACGCCCCGTCCCCGACCATCCCCGCCCCGTACTGCCCATTCCCGCCCCGTTCCGACCATCCCGCCCCGTCCACGACCATCCCCGCCGTGTCCCCACCATCCCCCGCCCCGTCCAACAATCCCCGCCCCGTCCGACCATCCCCGCCCCGTCCCAACCATTCCCGCCTCGTACTGCCCATCCCCGCCCCGTCCCAACCATCCCCGCCGCGTCCCGGACCATCCCCGCCGCGTCCCGACCATCCCCGCCGCGTCCCGGACCATCCCCGCCGCGTCCCGACCCATCCCCGCCGCGCCCCTACCATCCCCGCCCCGTCCCGACCATCCCCGCCCAGTCCCGACCATCCCCGCCCCGTTCCGACCATCCCCGCCCATCCCGCACCGACCATCCTTGCCCTGTCCCGCCCCGACCATCCCCGCCATGCGCTGTCCCAACAGCCCTGACCTCTCTCCGTCCTCTCCTTTCTCGCACCGCTAAAGCCCGTATCGTACTCCCTCCCCACCCTGCTCCGCCTTACCGCGTCCATATCTACCCCTTCCCTCCACCCCGAACCCCTCTCCACAGATCCCATCCGCGCGACCCCGCCCTGCCCGTTCTTCGTGGCTCCTCCCCTTTCATTCACATCCCTCCCATTCCATCATGGCCCTGCGCTCTTCCTTTCCCACCTCACCCTACACAGCTATAGCCCCGTTCCACCCTACATCCACACCCATCCCAACTTTATTCATCTACCATGCCGCTCTTAGATCCGTCCCCTTCCCACTGTGCCCCTACCTGCGTTCCACCCAATCCTTCCTCCTCGCCCCTCCCGCCTCTCGCCCCCCACCGTCCTACATCGCCCCTCACCTACGACTTGCCACTGTCCCACTTTTTCCGCTCCCTGTCCTCCCCGCTCTACCACTCACCGCTCAACCACCTTCCTTCTTTCCTACTCACCGCCTCCATTTCTCACCACCTCCATTCCACCCCGCTTCCACTCCTCCCCGCCCTCCACCCCTCCCCACCTCCACCCCTCCCCGCCCCCACCCCTCCCCATCTCCACTCCTCCCTGCCTCCACCCCTCCCCCGCCCCCCACCACTCCCCATCTCCACTCCTCCCCCGCCTCCACCCCTCCCCCGCCACCACTACTCCCTACCTCCACCCCTCCCCGCCCCCACCACTTCCCCACCTCCACCCCTCCCCACCTCCTCCCCTCCCCGCCCCCACCCCTCCCCACCTCCACCCCTCCCCGCCCCCACCACTCCCCATCTCCACTCCTCCCCGCCTCCACCCCCTCCCCGCCACCACTACTCCCTACCTCCACCCCTCCCCGCCCCCACCACTCCCCACCTCCAATCCTCCCCGCCTCCACTTCTACCCGTCCCCACCCCTTCCCGCCTCCACCCCTCCCCGCCCCCACCCCTCCCCACCTCCACTCCTCCCCGCCTCCACTTCTACCCGCCCCCACCCCTTCCCGCCTCCACCCCTCCCCGCCCCCACCCCTCCCCACCTCCACTCCTCCCCGCCTCCACTTCTACCCGCCCCCACCCTCCCCGCCTCCACCTGCCTCATCATCCCCGTTCCCTTACCCCCTCTCCACCTGGCCCTCACGTGCCACAACCATTCCCTACATGCCTCGCCCATTCTCTTACCGCCCTGTCCCGCTCCGCCCCTCCACTCCCTCTGCACCCCCCCGCTCTGTCCCTCCCGCCTGACCCGCTCTTCACCACTCGCCGCCGATGCCCGCTTCCGCACCCCGCCCGTCTCCCTGACCATCCACTCCGCCACCCCTGACACACCCCACTGAACCCCGCTCGCCGTCACGCTCTTCCCTCTGCACCCTAACCTCCACAACCTGCCCGTTCACTCTGCTTCACCCATCCGTCCCTACTCGCCGAGACTCGATTCTTGTACTCTCGTGTTCAGCCGATTCTTGCCACTGTTCGTACTCCCAAATCTTCTCCCATCATTCTCCCCCATTACATTAAAAAACAGTCTTCATACTTAAAAACTTGCTGCCTTCTCTTATTAACTAAAACCTTATAAGGGGCCGTCCATAAACTACGTAACGCAAATTTCAAGTATTTTCAATTCCCCCTCCCCTTGTAACGCACTTCCCTATCTCTATGTAACGCAGCGTAACGCTGCCTCAGACCCCCCTCCCTCCCTCTTTAGCGTTATGTAAATTATGGATGACCCCTAATGCGTAGATACCGTATCAAGACTTCCATCAATTTCTTTTTTAGTAGGGTTTGAAAACGACGTAATGAAAACAAATCCCAAATTTGTTTAAGATAGAAAATCCTTGGTGTTTTACTTACGTACGTGACGCCAACACACGTTGACAAATGAGACCAAAATGGACAAAATACCTTCCAGAACACAGGTGTGTGTGTGTGTGTGTGTGTGTGCAGAACGAATGGAGGAAACACCAAGGTACTGCACGGTACTGATGGCGAGGATGACCGAAACAAGAGAGATGGCGTAGTAAGTACCCCGCAAATGGAGACAAATACGTTGTAGGGCGGGGGGTGTTCGTTCGGACCGCGCTAACCGCCGCCGATTCCCCTGACATTACTCTCATTGCTGCTGCTGCTGCTGCTCTCATTGCCGATCCCACTCGCATCGTTCGAGCTCTCGCTTATTAGGACGCCACCACCGCCGCTGTTGTGTTTGTTTCCAGGGCTGCCCAGTGGGCGCTTGTGACGTTTAAGGCTCCAGTACCACAGTATAACCAGTATGTTCACTCGCGGCAAATCCCATTGAAAAAGTTTTTTTCGATCACGTGACGTCCGCCATGTTCTTGGTATAACACCCGAATATATAATTACTACATCCCACTGAAAAAGTTTTTTCGATCACGTGACGTCCGCCATGTTCTTGGTATAACACCCGAAATACATGATTACTACATTTAAAATGATTTTCTTAAATTTTTTTTAATCACTAGTTCAATTCATTTTATTATGCTATCCATTTTATTCAAATGCCACGTCCTCTGAAACAAATTAAACGCATACACTCAGTTCTCATATCACGTGGTGTATGATATCCGAATGTATCTGCTGAAATTCTATTGGGCTGACTACCAAGAACATGGCCGAGGGTCTACCCAGCGCAAAACTAGATTTTGGAGCAAGTGAACATACTGTTGTACTGTGCCAGTACTACCGTTTTCAGTGTTTGGATACCCCCAGGTCTACGATTATGTCGTTGTAGTGATAAGAACAATGATTGATTAGTGATTTTGGGTGTGTTAAGAGCTAAGGTAGTTGGTCCCGTAAGTGTAGAGTATGTTTTAAACGAAGCAGGGGGCGGTGATCTTCCCCCGTTGGTTGGCGAAACTGACAGCGGCCTCCCTTTAGGCTAACGGGGATTTCCCCAATCAGGTATCTCCACAACCAGGTATCTCCAACTAGCGGGACACCGCCCCAGCCAGAACTAGCTTGAAGCTCGCAACCGGTCTCCCGTGTGTGGTAGTGTAGTGGATGAAAATGTAGAGTGTGTAAGTAAGGGATGGGAACAGGACAAGGAAGAAGGAGGAAAGATTGGGCGCGGTCCATGGCCCGCATGTTAGGGAACGTATCCGACATTCGCCTGGTGTTGATCGGAGAAACCATGGTAAACCACCGAGCAAAGTAAGAGATGTATCGGGGGGAGGGTGTTCCTTCGAACCGTGCTAACCGCCGCCGATTCCCCTGACCAGGCGCGGCTCATCATTAAAGCCTGTAAGGCTCTCCTAGAGAAATCGCCGTCCAAAAGAAATTTAAAAAATATGTTTGCAAATATGTTTATTAATTAATAATGGAATTCTGAGTTGTATTATGTTACAATCATACCAAAATTTTTCTTCTTCGGTTCGTTAACGGCCGTCCGTAACGCATTTAAAGCTGATGACAGGGAAGAGAGAAGCGTTAGGCTCTCACTTTATTCTCCCATAAGGCCTGTACAAAACGAGGAGGCGTGACGTCATGCATTCACTGCAGACGCTTACCAGCGGACGAAGGCTGCGGCGAGACAGCCTTCGGCGGAGCCTAGAGTCTGAAGAACGGCGGGCTCACCAGATAGCATTACTGTGCAGCTCCGCGAGTAGCATTGCGCTTCAACTAGTTTTCCCAGTATGCGGTAGGAGCGCTATACTTGGGTTTTTCTTTCTTGGCGCGTGAGGTCTTGTCTTCTGGGGCCCGGCAAAATCGTTGTGAAACAGAACTTACGAGTACTTGTGATTACTGGTACTAGTAACTTGTAACTTGTAACCTTTGTGAAACGGGCCCCAGGATGGAATATCTCACGGTATTTCGCGTCGTCATTCTCAATCGTCAGTATCAAACTTATTATTAATGGAAACAAAATGCAGGCAATGCAATGCACTGTAATGTAATGCAATGCATTTGCAGCCTTCCCCATTTATAAAGCCACGAGCCGCGACTGCCCCTGACATTACTCTCCTTGCTGCTGCTTCTCTCATTGACGATCCCACTCGCAGCATCTGCGCTGTCACTATTAGGACGCTGCCGCCGCTGTTGTCTGTTTCCAGGTCTGCCCATTGAACGCTGGTGAGATTTTACCTACGGTACTCGCGCGGGATGTTTAATTACCCCTAGGTCTATGCGTATTGATTGATTCGTGATTTCGGGGGCGTCAACTTCTGAAATGATTAGTCCCGTAAGTGTAGTGCGTGTTTCCCCGTAGGAGTTGGCGGGTGATCGTTTTCTCCTCCGGATGGCGAAATCCGTCGACTAGCGGTGTTATCCCCTCAACCAGGCACCGCCCCAGCCGGGACAAGCTCTCAGCTTCCAACCGGTCTCCCGGCATGTGAGGTAGTGTGGTGCATGTCAGTGTGTGTGTGTGTGTGTAAGGGTAGGACAAGGAAGAGGAAGGAAAGACCGCGCGCGGTCCGTGGCCCATTTGTTAGGGTACTGCTCCGGAATTCACCTGGTGTTGATCGGAGAAACCACGGAAAACTACCGATCAGAGCAGCCGGCCTCTTATGATTATGGCGTTATAATGATAATAACAATGATTGATTGATTGATTGATTGGTGATTCCGGGCCCTATAACTGCTAAGGACGTTGGCCCGGTAATTGGAGAGTATGTTTTAAACGAAGGAGGTGACGGTGATCTTACCCCAATACATGGCGAGATTCAACGCCGACTTACATTGGGATTTTCGGCCAACCTACGACTCGCGGGGTTTTCTCCAACCAAGCATCTCCCGCCTGCAGGGCACCATCCTAGCACCCGACCTGTCTCCCGGCATGTGTGGTAGCGTAGTGCATCTGTGTATGTAAGGGGTGAGGATAGGACAAGGAAGCGGTCTCCTAGGGTTCGTCGGAGGAACCATGGAAAACCGCTGACCAGAGCAGTCTTCCGCCGCATTTCTCTACCAGACAGCGCCTGAATTCCACATAGCTATCAACTGTCGAAAATCCTGCCACCGTCGGGACTGGGACCCTAGGACCTCCCGGTCAGAGAGACTAAGGTTTATGCCCTGAGCCACCTCTTCCTGTGAACGCTTGTGAGATTTAACCTCCAGTACTCCTGCAGGGTGTATGGTTACCCTCAGGTCTATGATTATAGAGGTGTAATGATAATAACAATGATTGATCGAAAAATGTTTATTCATTGATCATTTCTTGTGTAAATTATTAATATAAATTAACGTAAAGGTAGTAACTGTATTAACGTACAGATAGTAACGGTATTAACGTAAAGGTAGTAACGGTATTAACGTAAAGGTAGTAACGGTATTAACGTAAAGGTAGTAACGGTATTAACGTAAAGGTAATAACGTATTAACGTAAAAATTAACGTGACGCAAAAATTAATGGAAATTAAATTAACGTCAAGTATAATTATAAATGAACGTAAAGAAGTGTTCAACTATAACAATCCGCTCGTTGATGATCGTCAGTCCTCCGTTCCCTTCGGTCTAATCCCGCGCCTCGCCCGCAGTGTGGCGTGCGAGAGACCGTGTGCGAGGGGGCAGTGGGCGAGAACAAACGAGCGGCGTAACGACGCGGCGGAGGCGGTGGGGGCGGTGCGAAAGACGGACTGCGGCGGCGGCGGGCAGTGGGCAGTGGGCAGCCGCTACGGCCGCTCTGCAGAATGGGATGTGGGCCGTGGATGTGGAGGGAGGCCCCCAGGACTGCTGCTTTCGACTAGGACAGTGTTGCCTAGGTCGATGCTACGAGCGGGATTCCGTGACACGAGTGCCACGACGAAATCGCCCTTCCACACAGTTCATCACCCCGCCACCAGAGACGACACCATCCCTACTGTAAAAGCGGTTAGTAATAGTTCCCTTTCCCGACGCTAGTTGCGCAGGGAATCTCGTGGCATGCTACGGTGCCACGACGTATGCCAAGCCACCAGTAGAAGACCTGGACACCACTGAACTAGGGAGAGGATAGAGTCCCTCGGTACAGAGTAAAGCAGGGGAGTGGGGGGTCTTGCGCATAGTATCCGTCTTCAGCGAATGAGCTTCAGGGACCAGTTTGCGTCATATTATTAGCGGGAATTTTAAATTCAGTCAGTTACCCAATGTGATCACCTTATTACAAGGCATTGAAGCAGATATATGAAGCATTTCTTTGAAATATTGCATCTTTTACACCTTCATCGTGATATTTTTGGTTGGGTACCGTTAAAAAATGTCACTTTATACCACATTCGAAATATTTCTCGACGCTTCTCGCTCTCCATGCAACATGGCGGCCAGCGTCTTGTCTGGCTTTTCAAACGAAGTGCTCGTGTTGTGGTCACGTGGTTCGTGACGTATCTGGTGCTGCGCAGAACGAGCAAAAATCGGTGCGCCCGGAGTAGCTCACCCATTTGTTTCCACCATGGAGAGAATTGCAACAATCGCCATTTAGGACACTCACCTTCTGAGGGCATCAACTGATATCTCTGCTGTGCTCCTGACCTATGGATCGACATCCCGAAGGCTGCAGGATTTTTCGACTCTATCTAGAGTGTTAGAAGAATTCAGTTGCTGTCTAGGGGGAGAATTGTAGCGGTCAGCTGCTCTGATCGGTGGTTTTCCGTTGTTTCTCCGATCAATACAAGGCGAATGTCGGAGCAGTACCCTAACAAACGTGCCACTAACCGCACGCAATCTTTCCTTCCCCTTCCTTGTCCTATCCTTATCCCTTACATATACACACTCACGTACATGCAGGACACTACCACAGATCCCGAGAGACCAGTAAAGATATTTCCTCGTGTTTCGCACATGGAAAGGGAGAATCGAGGCTTTGTGCGTATTGATTGTATGCTAATCGGCTGGAGTTGGTTCAATCCGATTTGACCGTGTCGAATCCTATACTAATCAACTGTTCCGGATCATGACGTATTCGACTGGACCGGACCCTGTTCTTTTTCCCCTGGACCGGGTTCTATCCTATTCAGGTGGACCGAATTATGTTCTATTCGACTGGACCGGGTCCTATCCCATTGACTAGACCGTATGCTATTTTGATCAGGCCGTATGCAATCGTATTCGACCGAGGTGCTACCTATCCTATTCGACTCTGTCGGTAGTGTCCTAATCGACCGTACCGGATACTAACCTTTTCGACTGGACCTTATTCTATCCTATCCAACCGGACTGCTTCCTATCCTATTCAACTGTCCCGATTCGGATACTATCCTATTCGACCGGACCAGATCTTATCCTTTTCGTATGGACCGGATCCCAACCTCTGCGAGTCATGTGTACTGACAACTCCAGAATCAATTGAGAATAATATAAAAGAATCTCCATCTCCTGTAATGAAATCGTTCAAATTCTAGGAGTGTAAAATTAAATGTATCGCCGCCAGTTTGGTGCCAGGAAACTTTCCTTGTACTCGAAAGTTTCCATCCAAAGATATCTTGAGCAAAGTATGCCCGTCACCCGGAAACCTTCCAGCGCGGCGGCAGCAATTGGTAAACACCCCATCCCACTTCCGACCTCTGAAATGTAAATGTGGATGTATGTGAAAGTGCCTCAGAGTGACAATCACTTTCGTGTAAACTCATAAATACTGGCTGCAGCAGCTTATGCGCCAGTTCACGTGTAGAATGTAGTAAGAACCAGACCTGTCTGTGCATTTTGTCTTTAATAAAGTTCTGTTGGAAAAGAACTTCGTATCTTCATTAGTACAGCATAAGCAATTTGAACCTGAGTCGGAGGAGAGCAACTGACCTTCGACTTCAACTTCCGAACCCACCTGATTCAACCCAACTCGACCCGATCCGACCATTTCTGACCCGCCCACATCTCCGTTTCGACCTGCCCCAATTGCTACACCACTCATGGTCGCACTGCCCGACTCTGCCAGTGCCGCTTGCGGGACTGCAGAACGTCAGGATAGATGTGACAGGACGTGCTTTCTGATACGGTCCGGCAACGTTTCCAGTCGTGCGGTAGGACGCAAACGGCGATGGCAACTTTAGAGCTCCCCACACACACACGATCGCTGACGTGACCGATCCCGTACATCACCCCCCCCGCACCCGCCGGTCGTTTCCAATGGCAATTACCAAGGCAATAACGGTGACTAAGTAGTACGTGCGCTCGTGGCCGAAACGTCACCGGGTGTGAGCAGGTGTGAACGGCTGGGTGATTTTTTTGTGGGAGTGGCTACGGGTGATGTACGGGTGAACAAGGATCGTCGCGGGTCGCAAAGCCGTGTGATCTTTTGTTTCTCGTGTTTTGGGTGATGGGGTTGAGGGTTACAAATGAACTGAATGATTCGCGTACATTCGTACTGAAGCCGTTTTACAACTCGAAATGAGTTCCACTTTACAAAGGGAATCAGTTGGATGTGACTGGGAGAATCTCATTCATAATTTTCTTTAGTGTTATTTTAATATTTATTTTAATATTTAATATTTTATTGTACAAATGACACGAAGAAATCGTCATTCGAAATGTTCTCATGTGGACATTTCTGGAGGGTGAATAACTAGCTAGCAAGCGTACCACCGTAGTACATGCTTTAAAAATCAAACAATTAGTGAAATGTCATGAAAGATTCGTAACTGTTACTATGGTCCTATAGAAAACAAAAAGGTACATAAGATTAGTATTGGTCACTTAGCCTTACATAGATATATTTGAATACATTGATATTGATATAGCAATGAACATTTATTTTCGATCAGTGGTTTATGTTAGTTGCTTTTACTCATATGTTTATTTTGTTAATCGTAGTCTTTGAATTGGAACTTTATGGTTAGCTAGATAGTCGTACTGGGGAGCAAGTGAGGTGCAAAAGCTTTCAATGTATAATACGATTTTATTAAACCATATCGAAAAACTGCGTTTTGCTTTTTGCACAAAATACCAAATGACTGTGTATTGGGGCTTTTATACGTAGTTTCCATGTTCAGATAATGTAACTTCGAAATACACCCATAGTTATTCAAATATATATCCTTTTCAATTCAAAATTATTAGTATTAAAGGTTTTACTGGTTATGAATATTATATTCGTATAAACCATCTGTGATTGGATAATTCCTCAATGCAGATTGTAATACAAATATTCGATATCCGGTGAGATTATTTATATGTTTAAATAACACACCAGTGAAGCAGGGAAATGCTTATCGATTGCGTACAGGTACTTTTTTATGAAATACAAAGAACGTCTCTTTTCCTCTTTCAGACAGAGGTTCGATGGTTTTCTTACTATTCAAAGCAAACGCATATTGCATCCAATCTTTCTGTGTTATTTACTGCAAAGCGTGCACTTTGACGTTCCCAAACCCGACTCATGAATGCGATTATATGTCGGACGTAGAGTTGCGGACCCATTTACCATCTCCAGGACGTAGATTTATTGGCGCAATTTTTCTGCTCTGTTTCCGGCCTTGTCTTACTGAAGTAACGAGCCAGACCAATATGACGTACTGTCGGAAATCGTGATGTAGATGTGATCTTGTGCTCGATTTGCCGGAAAAGAAGCAGTTTTAAGTAAAACTTGTGTTTATGAATCGAATAACGAATCTTTTGTGTTTCATTTCTCCTCCCGCACGAAAATAATCCCAAATATAGCATTTGTCAGAACTGGGCACCTCAGAAAATTGGCAGCTGCCTGATTACATGTATTATGATAATCTACTCGTACTTGCCATTTTATGTATTTAACGAAAATGGAAAGAAGATTATAATTATAATAAGACCTCTAATTATAATTAGAAGTAATTTTATTTTCGGATATTTTATTGAGGTTTAGCGGATTGGGACGAAACAAAATTCATATGAGGCTGATGATAATCTCCTTTCCATTTCTTATTTATACGAAAAAGGAAGTATTTTATAATTATAATAATAAGACTTCTAATTATAATTAGAGGTAATTTGACTTTCAGAATATTTGATTGAAGTGTTGGAGATTGTGACGCAAAAAAGTTCCGTATTTTTGGTTTTGTTTTCTTTTTGCTGACGGAAAATTATACGGGATTCATGAACGCAGGTTCTGTGCAATTTACGTGAAATGTCTCAAAAATAGTCCTCCCCAAGCAGGTAATTTTAGACGTTCTATGCGCCCGAGTTGAAGGCAATATATCGCCGGTGATTTTTCAGTGTCGACTTTCCAATCGATACGCGCCCGTGATTCATCGCAGCGCCGCGAGAGCTCGCAACGGACGCCGGTCTGGGTAAATACAGAGGCGGTGAACAATCTGGGTGATGACGGTAACTGTGTAAATTGGTGTAAACGTTGCATAGCAGGTTGTTGCATGCTATTGGAAATGAAATTCACACATCACTTTCTACCAGAAATATTTACATGAATCGCACCTGGAACTTACATTCAACATAGAATAAAAGAGCATTTGTCATTTGACATATTTAATGCAGTGCTCTACAAAAGTGTCTCCGCAGTAGCACCTTGCTGGTGAGAGTGCTAGCAACAGAAAAATGTGTTGGTAGCACCAACGCAGCGTGTAACAGAAGAAAACATAAATTGTGTACTCACCACAATGATAATAGATGCTGCACGTGTTGTCCAAATTAAATACAATTTTCAATAGGAGGTCCTAATGGGTGCAAAAAGACTTTCCTGGCGCACTATAAAAATTGTTTTTCTACTCCCATTGTAAAATGCTGACATTTGATGGTTTCAACCAGTTGCATAATGATAGTCATTTCGATGCAGTTTTCGTTATGATGTAGGTTCTTCACCAATCACAGAGATGATTTAAATCCAAGTATTGACACTTAATTAATCATTGAGAATTGTTCTAGCAAATGTATCATTCAATTGTGTACATTAAAATTGCATTTGATATTATATTATGCTCAGTAGTTTTAATTTATTTTATTATTAGTATATTTCGTGGAATATTATTTAAAATAAATTGGATCGTAATTTGACTTTGATCCTATTTGACTAGCGTAGTACTCTCTTGCAGGCGGACAGGTTACCACAGACACCTGCGGCAGCATGCGCGGGTAGATTTAGGTAGTTGTCCGCTAGGTGGCCTCGGCTTAATCAACTGCCACGAACTATTAAATGTAAAAGTTTGATTTATAAAAGTCATAGAAAAAGTACCGTAAGAAACTCGATGTAATGGGTATTAATACGAGTTTCTCGCTCGTATCGTAATATTGTACTCGTGTATTAATACCCATCATTACATTATCGTTTCATAATGTAATAAACTAACACACTCAACTTTTAATGCGTGTGATAATAAGAAAGAAGCATATACATGAAACAACTACTTATAACATTTTAGGAATCGATATAGGGCATTTTAAAACAATGTATGCTATTTGCATCCTGACATAGTGCGATAATTTATACTGATTATTGATGGTAATTTATGCTAATTTATACATTGTAATAATTAATAGCGAAACGTAGCGTAACATAGTGAACTTAAAAATGGTGCCATTAGGGAAGTCGCAAGTGTTACATAATGCAGTGTACCGAAAATGTCGTGTATGTGTGTGTATGTATAATAATGTGAAAACGAAGTCTGCTTTCTCTGGAGAGACGCATTGTTGTTGCTGTTATCGTTGTTTTTGCGGTGTTTGCAATGTGCTGTTCATATTTTCGTCTCGGTGAACACACAAGTTCGCGAGCTAACAATTGTATGATTGCAACGGAAAAAACGGCAAAAGCCTTCGCTTGCATTCATCGACGGATTTGCGTGAACTGTTGTAAATTACATGTATTCGAAGTTGTGAATATGCACGTTTTATTTATAGGTTACATTAGAACCAAATGAGATGTACTCAGATGTACACACGTACTGAGTTTAGCTCAGACCCAACATTGCCACTGTCCCTGCAGTGATTCTGAATAGGAGTTCCTAGGGTTCGAGACTAGACGGTGGCAGATTTTCGTCACTGGCTAGAGAGCTAGGTGGAATTCCGTTGCTATCAGTAGGGGAATTCTAGCTGCCGACTGCTCTATTCGGTAGCTTTCCATCATTTCTCTGATCAATACCAAGTGAACGCAGGAGCAAAAGGGTCACGACCGACGTGCAATCTTTCCTTCCTTTTTCCTTGTCCTGTCCGCACCCCTTAGAAAAGAAGCAAGAAAAGAAAGTAGAAAAGTAAATTTATATCTGTGTTCACACGGAAATGAATGCAATTTCAGAAAATGTGCAAAATGTACTAGTCCCACGTCAAACCTAGGAAATTGACAAAATTTTAACAAAAACTTACAGAAAATGATTGTAATCTATTTATCATTACATTTGGAATCAGTTCATATTTGTATAATTATATTATATCGTAATACGTTGTAATTGCATTGTGTTTTATTCTGTGATTTGCCGTAGCATTCCCAGCCCCTACCCATTGGTGTTCTCCAATGGAGATCATTATATTGTTTCAGAATTTATAAACCTCCCTCATTTCATTAGTCGCGAATAAATATTGAACGACATGAAGCAATGTTTTGATGCAGATTTTCAATGTACCGTACAGTGAATATGTATCACTGATCTAACTTTTTACAGCTCGTCCTTCAGTTCAGTGTGACCCTAAGGGTTCAGCTAGTTTTGAATAATGTAACGAAGTTATTCGTCTTCTACGACCAGCAATATATACCAGAGAAAAGCGATGTACATGTAGTAACAAGACATTTGTATTATTTGCACCATAGTTTACCCGGTTAACTTCATGGCATAGGTTTGGTATGTAACTCTTAAAAGAAAAAGATGCGTAAAAAGATGCTTTGTGAATTGCCTCCACTAATGCACCGAACGGATCATTGCATCTCCCTTGACAACTTGTTCGTTTGCACTAACACTTCATCCTTCTCTGCCCCGTTAGTGTTGTCAGATTGGTGGATTTTCCCTAGATTGTTTTTAGATTAGCGAGATGTTTGTGGGGTTTAGTTACTTGAGGGAATTGAAGGAAGAGGGGTTCAGGGAATTCCTATTTCTATAATAAAAATAATGTTTGCACTTAAAAATTGTACTTATAAACCATATTGACACGATATTACGCTCGCGACCCCATTCATAATGGTTGCTGAATCGAGACTTAAAAAGTAACTTAATAATATTTAAGCTTTTAAATCTTTTAAATTGATTTATTTCATGAGTTATATTTTAAGCAGCTTAATATTGCTTTATGGTGTGATCAACGTATTACAAATTGTAATATATTGAACAAATAAAGTAATTTATAAAATTGTTTGTTAAATTTACTACGTAACTTAAAAAATAAGAAGGAACTTTTGGGGGTTATTCCATAATCTAGGGGTACAATGAATGAGATCTTATTGGTGGAATACCAACATTGCAGCCTACCAACACTGTGAAACCCTTTGGAGTTCAGCAAGTGCTTTGTCCGTTCTAGTTCTGAAACTCGTCGGTGCGTCCCTCTTTTTTCACTCTCCAGGTATCAGAATGACATTGGCATCCACCTGTTAAAGAAAACCGAGCGAAAATATACTGTGTGAACAACCCCCACTAAAACTACAGAACGTACTTTGTTTCATTGCTTCTCCTTTGGCAATATGTTCATTCGCACTGACTGCCTCCCTCCCTCTTTGGAGTTGAGCAGGTCTTATGAAGAAGAAGAAATATTTGCTGTGCGTCCACACGAAAAGACTACAATTTCAGAAAATGTCTAAATTATACATCACCATGCCAAACTTCAAAAAATAAAATTATTTTGGCAGAAACTTGCAGAACATTATTGTAAGCTATTGCTAAGTGCATCTGTAATTGATTCTTAAACATAGGTGATTCAAAAAGAATGGGCAAGTATTGTTTATATTTTATATTGAACAATATTTATCGTAATTGTATTGCAATTTATTCTGGAGCCTGCACACGCTCACACGCACACACTCACACACTCTCTCTCACACCACTCACAATCTCTCTCACACCACTCACACTCTCTCACACACCACTCACATTCTTACACATACACTCTCTCTCTCTCTCTCTCTCTCTCACACACACACGCACACACACACACACACACACACACACACACATTGATGTTCTCAGGGTTCTGAAATGGCATTGGTAAGCAACGCTTAAAGAAAACTGAGTTGCTCAAAAAGATGCTTTGTGAACAGCCTCCACTAAAGCACCAAACGATCCTTCTTTCATTCCTTGTCCCTCGGCAACATGCTCGTTCGCACTAACCCCCCTCCCTCCCTTTTTGGAGTTCAGCAGGTGCTAAGTCCGTCTTTTTACCGGCGCTTGGCCGCAGGCAATATCGAGCTGCAATGGGAGGAGGAGGTGTTTGTGTTGGCGTGCGTTAAACCGCGCGCTCTGTCGTCCCTCTCGCTTCCCGCTGTTGGCCCCGCGAGGGCGCCAAGAGGTGGCGGAGAAGAAGAAGGAGGAGGAGGAGGAGAAGAAAGGAAAAAAAGAGCACGTCCCCGCGGTGCGCGCGCTGTTTGTTTGCGGGATAAAGGCGCTGCTGGGAGAGTCGCGGTGCCGAGTGTCTTCTCGAAGGGGTTGCCTGGCGATGCACGACGTTGGGTCGTGGTGGACGTAAGAACGTGTGGTGAAACAAAAGGAGTAGAAGAAGGAAAAGGAGAAGAAGAAGGAAAAGGAGAAGAAGAAGGAAAAGGAGAAGAAGAAGGAAAAGGAGAAGACGAAGGAAAAGGAGAAGACGAAGGAAAAGGAGAAGACGAAGGAAAAGGAGAAGACGAAGGAAAAGGAGAAGACGAAGGAAAAGGAGAAGACGAAGGAAAAGGAGAAGAAGAAGGAAAAGGAGAAGAAGAAGGAAAAGGAGAAGAAGAAGGAAAAGGAGAAGAAGAAGGAAAAGGAGAAGAAGAAGGAAAAGGAGAAGACAAACAAGAAGGGGAAGAAGGAAAAGGAGAAGACAAACAAGAAGGGGAAGAAGGAAAAGGAGAAGACAAACAAGAAGGGGAAGAAGGAAAAGGAGAAGACAAACAAGGGGAAGAAGGAGAAAGACAAGAAGGGGAAGAAGGAGAAAGACAAGAAGGGGAAGAAGGAGAAAGACAAGAAGGGGAAGAAGGAGAAAGACAAGAAGGAGAAAGACAAGAAGGAGAAGAAGGAGAAAGACAAGAAGGAGAAAGACAAGAAGGAGAAGAAGGAGAAAGACAAGAAGGAGAAAGACAAGAAGGAGAAAGACAAGAAGGAGAAGAAGGAGAAAGACAAGAAGGAGAAGAAGGAGAAAGACAAGAAGGAGAAAGACAAGAAGGAGAAGAAGGAGAAAGACAAGAAGGAGAAAGACAAGAAGGAGAAGAAGGAGAAAGACAAGAAGGAGAAGAAGGAGAAAGACAAGAAGGAGAAGAAGGAGAAAGGTAAAGAAGAAAGAAATAGCAAGATGATGGAAGAGAACAAACAAGGTGGAGAAAATATTGAAAAAAGTAAAACGAAACGAGAAAATGCGAAGAAAAATGCATGCTGGTTTAAAAAAAAAGAAAAAATAAACAAAAAATCTAAGTCTCGTTTACAATTTGTTGAAGCACAATTAACCAAAGGACAATGATTTTAAACATCAATTCCTATAAAACAGGTAAGTTTTTCACTCGCTGCGAATTGTTCTCGTTTCAGACTGAAGGAGGGAGTCCTTACCAAGCTACAGTGACTACTAGCAAAAACTAAAGCAATAACAGTACCTATTTTAAAAACATGAAATTTTTGAAAATATTATCTGATAATATTTGATAATTGATAGATCATTTCGTGTTTTCGGGCGTGTCAACGACCGTGTTCCGGAAGTAGTAGTGTAGTTCCGGAAGTGTAGTGCGTGTTTTTTAAATTGCGAGACGTGTTCTTCCCACAGTGGATGGCGAGATTCATTTCCGACCTTCCCTCGGCTTACGGGGTTTTACTCAACCACGTATCTCCCACCGGCGGGGCACCACCCAAGCCGCCACAAGCTCCAAGCACCTGGCCGGTATCCAGTCATGTGTGGTAGATAAGTGTACGTAAGTGTGTATAGGTAAGGGGTGAGGAAAGGACAAGGAAGAGGAAGGAAAGATCGCGCGCGGTCCGAGGCCCGTTTGTTAGAGTACTGCTCCGGCATTCGCCTGGTGATGATCGGTGAAACCATGGAAAATTACCGATCAGAGCAGCCGGTCGCTAGGATTCTCTTCCAGACAGCGACTGAATTCGACCTAGCTATCTAGCTAGTGTCAAAAACCTTTGCATCCTCGCGCTAGGACCTGCCGGTCAGAGGAAAGACCACGACAAGATCTAAACCTCGGACTCACAGCTTTCGACGCGGCATCACCCGGACACCCAAAAGCACTTGTAATGCAGGTGTAGATCGACGAGGAGGGAAATTAGGGAAATCCCCTCCCTAAAATTATTCAGTAACTATTCATTTTAATTTGTCACAAAACTTTCAGGAAATAATATTGTCGGATAATCATTAAAACGAATGAAATCGAATCGCAGCATGAGCGGAGTGCATGCTGCAACATTCAACAAAATCCATACTACGACACATTCGACCCTAACATTTTAAATTTACCCTCCCAAAAATCTGTCTCTGGATCCGCCCCTGTGTAACGTGTACGGCGATCGTCGCGTCCGCAACCACGAAATAACCAATCAATCAAGAACCACCCCCGAACCGCCACTGGAGTTCCTTCTTACGTGAGTGAATCGACCTGCCTCCGCAAACGGTGTCCTATTTAGTGCGCAGTGATACAACACGTCACTACGTCGCCGCAGCGGCCAATATTTCATCAAACGAACCAGCTTAATTACAGGACTCGTGCGGTTGTTAAGAGAGACGTTGATGGAACATTGAAGACGACGGGTGATTGTCCTCGGCGGAGCACCTGTCGCTTCTCGCGGGTGCGTGACCCGGCGGCGGGTGATTCACTCCGCGTTCCCCGTGTCGCTGTGGGCGCGGAGAGAACGTGTTCGCTTCAAGGTGAAGGTTGCGAGAGGATGATGAATTCGATAGCCCACACGTTCTGTGTGCTCGGGGCTTTTGTTTGCCCATTCCCTCTTCCCTGCGTCCGTCTTTCTCTCTCTGAAAGCCGATAGTTCTCTTCGGGTATTTCTGCTTGTCGTTGTCTTGTTCTTGTTTCTTGACCATCTCTGCTTATTTTTGTCTCTCTCTCTCTCTCTCTCTTTCTATTTTTGTCTCTCTCTCTCTTTCTATTTTTGTCTCTCTCTCTTTCTATTTTTGTCTCTCTCTCTTTCTATTTTTGTCTCTCTGTCTCTTTCTATTTTTGTCTCTGTCTCTTTCTATTTTTGTCTCTGTCTCTTTCTATTTTAGTTTCTCTGTCTCTTTCTATTTTGTCTCTCTGTCTTTCTATTTTTGCCTCTGTCTCTTTCTATTTTTGTCTCTGTCTCTTTCTATTTTTGTCTCTCTCTCTCTTTCTACTTTTGTCTCTCTCTCTCTCTTTCTATTTTTGTCTCTCTCTCTTTCTATTTTTGTCTCTCTCTTTCTATTTTTGTCTCACTCTCTCTCTTTCTATTTTTGTCTCTCTCTGGGTTATCGTTGTTTTTCTCTGCTTGTCTTTCTCTCTCTCTCTCTCTGTCTGCCTTTATACGTCTAACTGCCTGCCTTCATATCTCTCTGCGAAACCTTGTCTCTGTCTTCGTCTCGCTCTCTGTACCTACCTACCTACCTACCTACCTACCTACGTCTCCCTGCCTGTCATCTTTCTCTCTGCCCATTCTTGTCTCTCTCACAGCCAAGCGTATCTCTCTATAATGTATCTGCCCTATCATCATCTCCCTGCCTATCGGTATCTCCATGTCCGAGCCTATCTTTGACACACTTTCTCTCTCTGTCCCTTTCTTTTTCTTTCTCTCTGCCTATCATTTTCTTCTTTCACTGAATTCTCTCTCTCTCTCTGTTTCTGCCTACCTTTGTCTTTATTTTTCTCTCTGCCTTTTTCTCTGTTTCCTAGTAATACTTCACTATCATTAAAACTAGAACCTAACACTTTTCAACTTAAGAATCTTTATTTGCAGACCCGCAATGCCTTGAACACGCCATCGTACTAGATGTCCTCATAATTACATACAACAAACTATAATCCTTAAAGTCAAAGTGATTTAATGTTTGGTTTTTGCCCTCGTTTCAGTCAGGGAAAATCCCACTCTACTGCGACTCGTTAGAACTTCTCGTCATTAGTGTTTCATTCTTGTTGCTATGATTAATGTGTCATACGAAACTCGTGAGTAGTAACATGTGGTCGGTTTGATCGCCATGTCATTGATGTACCTGTCTCAACTAATAGTGGCGTATGCATCACGAGGTCGATAAGAAACACCCGTGCATTTACTGTCAGGAAATTTCCCCCTGTAGTTGCCGACATAGTTATTATAAATTTTCATAATCGATCTGCTAAAGTTACCAAGTTATTGTTTTTGTGTTGAAAGACCGGATGATGCAGTTGTATGCCGTGTTTAAGAGGCGGATTTTGATGACCTAAAACATCGCCAAAAATTATCAATAAATAGCTGGTAAAATGCTTTTAAAATACCCTAAAAGCTAAGAAAAATTATGTAAAAATGTAGTCAGTACTGGTTCGGATGAACTACTCAAGCTGTTGGATACTTTACTGATGTAATCTAGGCGGCTTCTATTCGTTCAAGCGAACTCCGCTTTCAACCTAAACTAAAGAACTTTCAAAAGGTTACCCTAACAACGAACGTTCTTCTAAAACGAATAAAACCCAATCAAGAGAAACGGTAAAGCAAACCGGGTTCATTAATTTCACATAAATGTCAGGGGGAGCTAAGAGGTAGGCCGAAGGCACAGTTCGGCTCAAGTAATAACCTATTATAAAAACGATGGACCACGCCTCTGCATTTAGAGAAGCTAATCTTAACAGTAATCATATCGTCAGGGAACCGGAGGATAGTCGTGTTCATGACACGTCGCCATCGACCTTGATATCCGTCTTCTAAATACGGTCATTACGAAAGAGAGCTGTATTAATCGAGAAGGCTTATAATTAAAGGCGGCCTTTCCTTGCGATCGTGCTGCGTTCTGCGGTGGGAACCGAAACACTTAACTCAGTGACGTCACTCTCCAGTCCTTTCTTCGAATATATTTCCTTGCAGTAATACTTGGGTGGTCCTTCACGGGGCCAGAAAATCAAAAACTTGAGTATTCCGTGTCATGAATTTCGTTTCGTTTCAAAGTTCGCAAGAAAATAATGTAGATTCTGTAATGTTAGAGCAGTGGTGTCAAGGTCTTCTACTGGTGGCAGTGGCACGCGTCGTGGCTCCATAGCATGCCACGAGCTACTCTGCGTAACTAGCGTCGGGAAAGGGAACTATTAGTAACCCCGCCGTTTTACAATAGGGATAGCGTTGTCTCTGGTGGCGAACTGCGTGGAAGGACGATTTCGTCGTGGCACTCGTGCCACGGACTACCGCTCATGGCATCGACCTTGACAACACAGTATTAGATAGTAGACCTATTATGATTTCCATTGTTTTAAAATTGCCGGTTTTTTTTCAAAACATTTGGACACAATTCTCTACGTTCGAAAATATTGAGTTGCTTGAAAATTAGTAATTATTATTAATTATCACAGTTTCATTCAAGATATTACACAATTTCACAGATTTTCTCAAATGTTTTTCGTGTTACTCGTGTGTGTATGATCACATCTTGGATTGTTGTAGGATTGTTGTCGTTGACACATCAGTGCTTTTCTATACTCGTAAATAATATTTGCAGTAAAATAACATTATCAAAAATAGATCATTGATTTGACTTTATTCAGATTGATGAAGCTTGTTTATGTTGACTAATATTTTGAAGTAACCCTTTAACACCTAGGGGTGGTGATATTTTTTTTAACAACTCTTATACTTCATGTAGGGGCGAACTTCTATCGTGGGTGCTCCTTGTGAGGTCGACGAAAACTGTTGAACTACACGTGAAGTAACACATTTCTTTTGTGGAGTATGTGTTTAAAACAAATGTGTAATAATAAAAAAAGATTACATACGATGATGAAGATACCTAATCTTCTTGTGTAATAAATTACCACTAATTCACAGGCAGATAAATTCGGTGAATATGTTGGAGTCAACAACGACATAAATGATGATTTATATACCCCGGAAATGAGTAATAAATGTAGTTTTCTACACTTTCCCTTTTGGTTTGTCGCTCTAGCATCTGACAACAATTGCGAGACTGTTTGTCGTACCTAGAAATATGACTGGATTTTAAACGAAGATCCAATGTAATGTAAGAATCGCATATTCCGGGGTATCCCGTTCTTTAACGTAACTCACCTGTACGACAGTACATAGAAAAAACGTGTTTATATTTTAATTTCTTTAATGGGACTATGCCCATTCATTTATTAAAATAAAAATATTTCCCCTTATAGCAAGTCTGACTCAAAAATGTAAAGATTTTATTTTCAAAATCCGTAAGCGCGGGGCTAACATTCACTTAACAGTGTGAATTAATTTCATGTAATTTTACAGAAAGGACACTGCAAATCGTATCTCATCTCATCGATGCTAATGACAGACAACGAACAAATTTAAATTCATTGATAAAAATGTTTTTATTAAATAATAACAAATTTTAAATCTTTTTGGGTGAACTTTACAGCGATAGATCACCGTTAACAAGAAGATATATGATTTTATCATTAAATATTATATGCAATACAAATATCTTCATTAATTTCAAACGTTATATTTTAAGATTATTATACTGAAATTAATAAAAAATAAAATCAAATGTATAAAGCGTACACATTTTTGTTTCTTTTTTCGGAGGGGGGTATCTAAATTTTAGTGTAATCCCAAATTACGTGTATCCATCGCCCGGAAAGTGAAACTAAGAGCCCCTAGATACAGAGAGTAGCACAAATGCCGCCATATAATATCCGCTCACCCGGTAGCCCCGCCAGGCAGCAACCAGGAGCCGAAGAAAAATTGTATCAATTCGTGAGGTTACAGAGGTTTTTAAGATTATTAATATTGATTTGGGATAGATTCATGGTTCTCAACACACAGTGTAATGTATACATACCTTTTCAAGTCATTTTTAATGCATTTTTCGCTCATTTAATCCATTTTAATAGTATTTGCTTCAAACAGTGTTTCCGAGATGCAACAAATTTTCGTCACAGAACTCCTCAGTAGCCTATTCGATTTTGCTATGTAATTTTTCTTTGTTTTTAGCGCATTTTTAAAACATTTCAAGGGAATTTTATTGATAATTTTTTGGCAAGGTTACAGTTCTAATGCTCCTGGCAAGTGGATATAAAATGGCGGGATCGGCGAAACATTGGAATGCGCTACTCTCTCTGTATCTAGGGACTCGAGGTTAAACCGGCTGTGTACGCCCGGGATCTGAAGACAGCAGAACGTCGCGACTGAATTTCCGTCCAGCTCCGCCCGCAGCGCCACCGTCTCTCTCTCCCAGGGAGGCCCCCGGCGATGACTCACAGACTGATAAGCCGCCGCCGCGGCCGCTGCAGCTGGAGGGGCGGGGCCCGAGCCAGGGCCGAGGGACAAGGGCGAAGGGATCCTGGAAGCATCTGCGCCCTGCGGAGGCAGCTGCCGCCCTCCACCGCCTTGGACTGGCCCCGCCCACTCACGACTGGCAGAGGATACCCACCGGCTCAAAGCACGGCCGCGGGGGAGGAGACGCCGGTGTCGAGAAGTTGGGTACTGAAGCAACACTAATAGCTAGGGGGGGATTGTAATGAAACGTCTTTTTTTTTCTTTTCACGTTAGTACAATGCCGTTTAGTATAGACTCTGGTTTTACATTATAACAAACGGTGTTGACTCATTTTTATACGTCATCTTTTTTTCTATATTTCGTCGATTTCTACTAATATGTGTTTTTTCTTTACCTTTTCAATTCTTTTTAATGAATTTTCGCTGATTTAATCGATTTTAATAGTATTTGCTTCAGTGTTTACGAGATTCAACATAACAAAATTTCTGAGAAGCCTATTCGATTTCTTAGCTTATATATTGTAATACAAGCCGTAGTGAATACTGTGTAATCGAAGGTTCCTGTGACGCCTGTTGGTGTCATAGACAGTTCGGCCGATTTTGCGATAAATGCAGATATTTTCTTGTAAAGAACAGTCCAAACTAAAAGTTTACAACCTTAGTTCACTTCAAGGAAAGGAAGAAGCATCGATTACATCAGTATCATATACATCAGTTTGAGTTGTTCACCTGAAGTGGTTTTGATCAAATTAGTTGCGTCATTTTTCTTTCTTTTTAGAGCATTTTAAAAACATTTCAAGGGCATTTTACTGATAATTTTTGGCAAGGTTTTAGGTCATCAGAACCCGGCCCCTACTAATAGCCGTCTATAATAAGCTAGTAGTGCTTTCGCAGCACATTCTTTCTCGCATTGTTTGTAACGTTCAACGGAAACGAGATCTGGGCCATTTTTTAAGCATGTGCTCTGTCTGAAGGAAATTGTAATCCAAAAATTGGCAGCAACTTTTGGGAACATTTTGAATGTTGTTTTGGTTTCATGTAAACTACCATCAAAAATCAAAATTTCCATTTGAAATTCTTAGTCTTGAGCGCCAGCCAGATCGATAAATCACTATCAGTTTCGGACAAAATTGTCTGAATAGTTGAGGCTCTAGCGTTGACCTCAGACAGACGGAAGGACAGGGAGAAAGACGGACAAAAAGACGGACGGACAGTCGGAGAGACTGACGGTCGAAGAGACGGATGGATGGAGAGACGGAGAGACGGACGGACGGAGAGACCGACGGACCGAGAGACGGACGGACGGAGAGGCGGACGGTCGGAGAGACGGATCCTCTCTTTGGGTATCCGAATCCAACAATAAGAGTTTTCCTTTTGAAAGTGGCGATTTCCGACCCAGTATTGCAGTACTTTCTCTTTCCTACGTAAACGTAGTAAGGAGAGACAGCAAAATTTTACGCGTGTTTTGATAAATCACTATTTCGTCAATATAAACTTTGCATGAAAGTAAACTAAACCATTGTGTTAGCTGATATGTAACCAAACTGTAAATTTTGTGTTTCACAACATTTGTTTTGTATTTAGCACGTAAATCAGTTATGGCTCGTACTACTTGCAAATACTACTAAATTAATCAGTCAATCAATTAATAAGTCAGTCAATAATTCTTACCTACTGTGCGAGCTTGATATTATTTTTATCACGACACTGAAAGTTTGGTTATGAAAATTTGACTCCACACTCTCGCATCGGGTGGAAATGACGTAAAACGTTCAGTTGATATGTTGCAAGAGGAGAAGGATTTGGAGGAGAAGGAAGAAGAGAAGCAGGAGCAAGAGGAGGAGGAGAAGGTGACAGACCGAATGTATTTGTGGTCTGCTAATGGACTCGGGCGTGGATGAGGGAACACTGATTGCAAGGGGGAGAAATAGAGGGGGGGAAAGCGATGTCAAATTGTTTAGTTCCTGGAACAGCTCTAACTACCAACGTCGTCAGTCGTTTGGATAATGCAAACGGTGCTGATCTGGACGCTAGGGGAGACGGGGTATTCGAACCCCGATTTCAATTAATAGTTTCGCAGGTTGTCTGTTATTCCAGGCGAATGAGGAATCTGTTCTTGTGGAATGAGGTGGCAGCGTTTCGTAGATTGATGGAGTGAGGATAAGCTGATGTAGAATGAGTGAGTGAGATTAGCGTTGAGTTAGTAGCGATCAGGGTGAAATAAACGGGAAATTGCCCATGGTTTGGAGTAATGAAATCAGGGTTCAATCGATTTACAAATAAGTTAGACGCCGAGAGCCGCAGGCGAGTTTTGCCCTTTGGCCGGATAGGTTTTCCGTATGTTTTTTTTTGTTTTTTTTCTCATTTTTTTCGTACTATGTACTTACGTAGTGAAGTGAAAATATTGTAAAGATGCGGGAAGAAACGACAGTTTTTTGGCAGAAAAACTCTTGTTGCCGGCCGCTGGTGGACGTGAAAGTGGATAAATCTTGTCGCTCTATCTAACCCTTTTCATCTAACATGTTGTGTATTCAGAATCCACGTTTTGTGAGTCCTTGGACGTACCGAAAAGTTGATTGACAGCAAAACGTCCGTCCGTCTTCCTGTAGGTCCGACTGCCTGTCTGTGGCCAAGGCTGCTGCCTAAAGATATCAGACGATGTTCTTCGAAATTGATATTCCCTCGTTGATCTGGTCTAATTCAAGGCCCAGAGAGTTGGAATAAAATATTTTGATTTTTGAAGGATGTTTACATAAAGTCTCATATATTCATAATTTTTTGCGCAGGTTGTATTCTCATTGAACTCTCGGAATTTTGAAAAAAGCTAAAATTATAAATAATGCGAGATAATAGCGCTGTTGTAGCGCCATTACTTAATGAAACAAGTTCGTGTACAGTGAACACGAACTTGTTTCATTGAACAAATTAATAACTCACACGTGACATAGGAATTTCCTGTTGTCTCATTAAATGTTCCCGCTAGCAAAAGAAAATGAATTATTATGTAGGAAGTAGGAAACGTATCTATTATTTTATTTCTGTAACGTTTCTCATTTAATTGTGTGTGCTTTTGCGTACCATCGCCAAAGGATACTATAGACTGTAGTAATTAGACTGTAGTGTTTACCGCTTGCTTTTTGAATTCGAGCAAGAAATTACGTTTTCAAGGATTATTTAATTAGCCAATTGAGACCCCATTAAGGTCAAGGGCATCCGGCCTTTTGCAAGGAATACTGAATGAAATGATAGGATGATGATGAAGGGGGAAAATACTAACACAATACGACCATGCCCGAAGCCAGACCCGAACCCGTGAGTCTTTCGGCCCGAGATCGACACGCCACTACTCTCTTAGCTATCTGGGTCACCGGGATCAACCTCAAGAAAGTGATATGAAATGAATGATATAAAATATAATTAATTACACAAAAGGAAAAAAGGCCCGATATTCAAACTTCGATGACTTGGATCTTCTCCATCTTCACTTACCCCCCTCCTCTATTTTTTTCATATTGCTCTCCCACATTCCCCACAAAATTTCCATTCCCTCCCCTCGTCACCCATTAAATTTTCCACACAACTATCTCGTCAAATTGCACTCCCTTTCCCACGAAGTCTCCACTCTTTCCATCCGTTCCTCATTTCATCCTCTCTCGTATATCCTCGGTTCTCTTCCGCGTTTCTTCTTCCGCCGACCATTTCTTGCTCCTCTGGTCTCCTCCCCCTCCTCTCGGCACCTTTTCTCACTCTCCGGACTCTTCCTCCCCCTTCGTCTCCTTGCTTCTCATCTCTCCCTCGACCGCATCTTGAGCGTTACATAGGACGAAGCCTCGCCGTCCCAACCTCCTTCCACTATCCTTCCACTAGGCCACTCCCATCAAACTCCCACTCGTATCCCATGCTAATTTCCGCACCTTTTCTCCTCTCTCCTCAAACTCCAGCATGTCTATTCCCAACTCATCCTCTCCTCACACCATCCCCTCATGTATCCTCGCCCCTCTTCACTATTTCCTTCTCTTTCCTTCTTCTGATGACCATTTCTATCTCCTCCCCTTCCTGTCAGCTCCTTTCCTCCCACTCCCTGGGCTTCTTCTCTCCTCCTCTCCTCTCGCTCTCGCTTCCTCTCGGCTCACTCTCTCTCTCTCTCTCCCTCTCTCTCTCTCTCTCCGGACTCCTCCTCCCTTTCCCCCTTCCTCTCCTCTCTTCAACGTCCTCTCCCTCCTGCGTATCTTGAGTGTTACATTGGATGGAGCCTCGCCGTTCACAACCTCCGTCCGCTAAGCCACTCGGAGCCGGCAGCGGCGGCGGCGGCGGCGGCGGCGGCGGCGGCGGCGGCGGCAGCGGGTGGATTTACGGGACGGGCGCCTGTAGTTAGCAAGTCGGCCACCCGGCGCGCTGGCGGCGGGCGCGCGCGAGACCGTCTTGAAATATGACGCAACCGCGAGCGGCCATCCGTCTGCGGAACGGGATTGTCTCTCTGCATCGCCGTGTGATGCGCTGCTGCTGCTGTTGCTGTAGCGCGCTACGGAACCGTGTACTTCGGCGCGTGGATTGCAGGCGGCAGTCGTTGGGGGACTGTCTCTCCTCTGGTGAGACGAAACCCTGTGCTCCGCACGGGCTTAGGTGGCCCGAGGGCGTCAATTGATGCCACTGCAGTGCCTCGGACCGGGAGGGTCTAAGGTTCGAGTTCCGACGGTACGGCAGGATTTGCGACTCTAGCTATACTGCGAGCACAGTCTAAGATATACAGGTGTGTCAACTAGCCGCCTTTTGGGCAAAATTTTTGAAGCCAGTTTGAGGCTAGTTCCTCGCTTATCCGTACGCTGCGCACGATCGGATTGGGCATTGATGGCGTTTCGCGCACTTAGTATTTTCTGATGTTTTCGTTGCAAGAAAGCTATAACCGTCACTGAATTCACATAATTGGGGAATCGCTACTGTAAATGTATCGGGATCACTTTGTAAACTTCTAAATTTACTTCATACTCCGGAATAAAGGTTTTACTACGAAGAGATCAGTCAAGTCTACTATTCACCGTGCTTTCAATAGAAGCCATCTTGTCCCAATAAAATGCCCAAGTCGTTCGCAGCGCTTATATAGCGAGAGCTGTGAGAACTAGCCTCACATTAGCTTCAGTTTTAGACTGGGAGTGAACACACCTATATCTCTTACACCGTGCTGCGAGCAAAACTTCTGCCGACTTGACAACCGGGAGTGGGGGAGAGCGATGTTGCCACTTATACTCCGATTGTCGTAACAGCGTCCCTGACAGAAATCAGCTGTTCACGGTTTCATCCAGTAGGGAGCTTGAACGTCACCATAGTGACGTCACTGTCGCGAAATATAAGCTGCCGATTGGATGGCAGCGAAACAGCTGATTTCTGTCAGGGACGCTGTTACGAAAATCGCAGTATACTCGGGCGGCAGACACATGTTCGTTCTTGCGTCAGATCAGCTGTTGATGCACACACGTCCAACTTATTGTATTTTTGGTAGAATTGTAATAATGACACTCGTTTATTTGATGAAATTCTATTACACAATTTTATCGCAGTCCCTTACACTATAATCCTGCCAAAGCAAGGAATAACGAAACATTTTTGCATAAGCAGATGAAAGTAAGTACAGCGATACGCGTTTTCAGAAGGAGGATGCATAGTATTCATTATGAAAGATTTATAAGAGAGAAGTATCTAAAAGCGATACAGCTTGGTTTGAATGCACACCTACCACAGAACGTTCACATAACAAAATATGCAGGACTTTCCGAAGTTACTGTCTTTGCCTGTTATTTACAAGGTTTTCAAAGAGGCGTCCTATTGTATGCATTGGCATAAAGATGAAAATTAGAAATGTCCCGTAAGGTTGGATGTACATATACATCGTGTCATAAGTAGTATATCAACCTTTAAGTAAGCCTATATCACTAGATAACACAACCGCACAAACGATGCATAACCTAACAAGTAATGGCACTCGTCTTGGCGCTCGGCGCACTTCGATTTTCAGTTGCTTCGCGCTATTACATTTCATTTGTTTCTTAGTAAACGTCGGCAACTCTGTAGTGACATCATCACAATTTGAAGCCTCTGATTGGATAACGGAAGCCCCCTCCCCTCTCAGCCTGGAGCTGTGAAGTCGGCGGAAGGTTTGCTCGCAGTATAGGTCGAGTTCAGCTGCTGTGTGGAGGAGAATTCTAGCCGCCGGCTGCTCTGATCGGTATATTTCCGTGGGTTCTCCGATCAACACCAGGCGAATGCCGGAGTAGTAACCTAACAATCAGGCCACGGACTACGAGCTATTTATCCTTTCGCGTTCTATCCTTACCCTTTACAAACACACACACTTACATGCTCTACATAACCACGTATGCCGGGAGACCAGTCGAAAGATTAGAGCGTGGCCCGGATTGGGCGCTGCCCCGCTGATGGGAGATACCTGCTTGGCGAAAATTCCACAAATAGATTGGTTGGTTGGCGCCGGATCTCGCCACCCACTGGGGGCAGATCACCGCATATTTGTATCGCAGAAGAATTCCACGATACAAAAGGGTTTGGGATTATTGACCTCGGCAGTTGACGCGCCCAAATTCAATCTAACAATCGTAGATCCCGATGACTATAATCGCATCCACGGATTTATCATTTTCATGAAAGTTCTTTCACGAATGATTATTTTTAAACTTCCATGTCCAAAGATAATTTCAACATTGATGGACCGATATTTTCTATCGATGTTGGCAAATACACATCTTCCTTTTTTGTAACTGTTAGATACAGACGTTCTGATTTTCTGATCTATTCCCTCATGACGAAAATAGAATCATCTATTTTTAAGAACAGTAATGTGAGTATGATGCGTTCATTTATGTTAGGAATGTGACGAAAAAACCTTTGGAGGGAGAATGGCCGAGAATGTCTTCGAAAGGAAATGACCAATTACCAGCGTGACCTTGTAGGCAGCAGAAGGCGAAGCTCAGTGTTAGGTTGTAGGCGATGTGGACTTTCGTGCCAGGCACTCTTTGTGACGTATAAGTGCCGAAGCCTCTTCTAAGGGCAAGCTTTTGACATACTCCTTTGTTAATAAATACTTGAAATTTCAATTATTGAAAGAATAAATGTGCCAAACTTAAATAAATTACTACAAGCGTTTTGTTTTTTCGTTATTTCATTTTGATATTTTTATTATACATGGCTCTTCGCCATTGTATGTTTACTTTTTAAGGATAAGTTGACAGATCTCTACTATACTACTGTTTCCCTTACAAGAACTTACTCACTTCGCTGAAGACAAAAATTATAGTTATAAACTTAATATAACGCTCGTATTTCTGCGAGATTTAAATACATTTGATCTTCTTTCCTTATTTCTTTGCCCGAATTTTTTGAATAATAGGAAGTTAAAATAAAAGTAATTTCTTAAACTTTAATGAATGTGATTTAAAAACTTACTATTTTATGATTATTTTCATCTATGGAAAGAAACAATGAGAACTAAAAAAATTATGTATTTCATGAAAATATTAGAAAAATACCTCTATTTCGCTTTAAAATCATTTTGCCGCAAACATTCGAGAAGAAAATTAAATAAATTCCAAAAATTATTTTTAGTAAAAAATTAATATCACATTGGTCTAGCATTAAAAAAAGCAGAGTTTCTCATGCAAAACACAATGTGCACGTTAAATCAAAACGATGTTTTTATCAGTTCAATCGACATTTGTGCATTTAAAGGGCACACAGTCACATACTCAAATCATTAACTTGTTGTAAGTTAAACGCGTTGTGAGCACTTGAAGGCTACGGCATTTAAAGCAATGAGCATTGTCCTTGCAATCCATCGAACAGTTACATACTTTGTAGTCAATGTATTAATGTATTAGTGACGTATTTTTGTAATTACCTATGTTGTAATTGTTGTTAGTATTATAATTAAAAAGAGATATTTTAATCAATATAAAAATATTAATTACTTTGAACGAAAAGTTTTACATGTAATTATTATAAATTCCATGTGGATTTTAATCTAGGAACAAATAATTAATATTAATTATTATATAATTTTAGTGGGCAATTTTAATAATTTTCTAAAATTACCTTGTCTAAATGCATAATAATTATAATATAAGTTTGGAAAGAGAAGGGGTTAACCTTTATTGCTCCGGGCCCAGGAATAACTTAACTAAGCCAGTGCTAAAAGCACACAAGCTTCAGTACCATCCGTCACTGTCGGCGCCGCTCCACGTCCACGGGCCAACCAATGTGCATTTCGCCGCTAGGGGCCGCTCGCCCGCAATGCATTTAACAACAACAACAACAATTATTATTATTATTATTATTTCCTAATAAAAATCTAATTTACCACAAGAATTATAAATTTCTTTTAAAGAAAGTTTGAGGTGTACCTAATTATTATCAGTGTCAATAAGTCGTATTTTAAAGCAGACCAATCATTCACATAAATTCATCATTTTAACAGATAATTAAAGCATTTTATAAAATCAATTTATCAAAATTCATAATAATTCTAATATCTTTGGAAGAGTTAAATATTTCATTTTTTAAAATTTTCTTAATTCGTTCAGCGGCCATGGTATAGTTTAACTACGCCAGTGCTGTTAACATACAACTAGCTTTAGTACCATCCGCCAGTGTCGCGGCCGCTCCAAGTTCACGGGCCAACGGATTTGCATTTCGCTGCTAGGGTCCGCTCGCCCGTAATTCTTTTAACAATTATTATTATTATTATTATTATTATTATTATTATTATTATTATTATTATTATTATTTCCTAATAAAAATCTTATTTACCACAAGAATTATAAATTTCTTTTAAAGAAACTTTGAGGTGTACCTAATTATTATCAGTGTCAAATAGTCGTATTTTAAAACAGAAACAATCATTCAAATAAATTCATCATTTTAACGGATAATTAAAGCATTTTATAAAATCAATTTATCAAAACTCATAATAATTCTAATATCTTTGGAAGAGTTAAATATTTCATTTTTTAAAATTTCCTTATTTTGTTCAGCGGCCATGGTCTAGTTTAACTACGCCAGTGCTGTTAGCATACAACTAGCTTTAGTACCGTCCGCCAGTGTCGCGGCCGCTCCAAGTTCAGGGGCCAACGGATGTGCGTTTCGCCGCTAGGGGCTGCTCGCACGCAACGCGGCCGCGCAGCCTGCCTGGCGCAGCCTGCATGGCACGCGAGCCTTCAGCGCTTTTAATGGGATGAGTCTCCGACGCGCCGCGATGCTCTGGGCGGTTATCTTGTCAGCCGCCGCGGACGAGCGTGATAACGGGTTTGATTTCTGCCCGGCCCGAAGGTTTTGCCGGTTGTTTTTGCGTCTTCCGATGAGTCGAGGAGGAGAAAAAAATTACCATACAGTCGCCGGTTGTAGTGAACTCGGATATAGTGTACTCGGATATAGTGCACTCGGATGTAGAGAAATGGGATGTAGAGAACTGGGATGTAGTGAACTGCGATGTAGTGAACTGGGATGTAGTGAACTGGGATGTAGTGAACTGGGATGTAGTGAACTGGGATGTAGTGAACTGGGATGTAGTGAACTGGGATGTAGTGAACTGGGATGTAGTGAACTGGGATGTAGTGAACTGGGATGTAGTGAACTGGGATGTAGTGAACTGGGATGTAGGGAACTGGGATGTAGGGAACTGGGATGTAGGGAACTGGGATGTAGGGAACTGGGATGTAGGGAACTCTGATGTAGGGAACTCTGATGTAGGGAACTCTGATGTAGGGAACTCTGATGTAGGGAACTCTGATGTAGGGAACTCTGATGTAGGGAACTCTGATGTAGGGAACTCTGATGTAGGGAACTCTGATGTAGGGAACTCTGATGTAGGGAACTCTGATGTAGGGAACTCTGATGTAGGGAACTCTGATGTAGGAACTCTGATGTAGGGAACTCTGATGTAGGGAACTCTGATGTAGGGAACTCTGATGTAGGGAACTCTGATGTAGGGAACTCTGATGTAGGGAACTCTGATGTAGGGAACTCTGATGTAGGGAACTGAAATGTAGTGAGCTGGGATGTAGTGAGCTGGGATGTAGTGAACTGGGATGTAGGGAACTGGGATGTAGTGAACTGTCTTTTATAGTGAACTTAAGTCACTGGTCCCGTTTTACTTCCATTACAAATAAGCAAAAGAAGATTCGGTTATAGTGAACGTGAACCTCGGCTACGGTGAGCATAGGAAATATATCCTGTACATTAATTCCCTCTTGCAAAAGAATAGAAAAGAATATATTGCCACAAATTCCAACACAAAAAAAATGCAGTGCCACAAATTCTAACACAATACAGTTTGATAATTTATTAGGCGAGTAAAAGAGCCTTCGGGGAATGTGATGTTCCAACAGTACAAGAGGCATTGAAGAATGTCAAGACTGCATTACTGTACTTAAAGTAGAAGGAAAGTGCAAAAGCAAGAATGGAGAGACCACGAAGTCTGGAATAGGATCTAGAGAAATTACTGATGAAAATGTACGAAGAAAACAATTGAAATCATTGATGTTTTAAAGACATGAATTTAAATTTTCAGTTCACGCTGTTAATGTATTTACTTGTATCTCTATATTAATAAAGTCAATCATTGTGGAGAAATTCTATTTAATTTTTATCACCGAAATAATGTAACCTCTGATATTGTGAACCAGAAATGTTGGTCTGCTAGAAGTTCACTATAGCGGGAGTCGACTGTACTTGTTTAGAGAGTCTATCTATAATTCGATTAAAACATAAAGTTCTTTGAGACTCGGTCAGCTGTCATGCTATCATCCAATCGGGTGCTTGAATGTCACTATAATGACGTCACTGTATTGACGTTGAATGTTCCCAATTGGGTGACTCCGTACCAGCTGACTTACGCCGAGTGCCATTACAAATGTAACTTCACTCTCTCCACCCAAAACATCACTTTGACTCGTCATACACGATTGTAATTGTGTATTATTATTATTATTATTATTATTATTATTATTATTAAATAAATCGAAGTATAGCAGTAGTCATTGCGCATTATATGGCGAGATCTGGTGCCGACCATCACGTCGGCTTGCTTGCAGGATATTTACCACGAGCGGAGCACCACCACAGCCGTGAAATGCTCTAAAGTTCCTGGCATATGTGGTAGTGTGAGTGCATGTAAATGAAAGCGTGTGCGTAAAATGGGAAAGGACTTGACAAGAGTTGAAGAGGAAGATTCACCAAAGATCGTGCGCGGTCCGTAACAGGTTTGTTCAGGTACAGTCCAGGCATTCGCCTGGCATTGATTGACCGAACAATTGATTGATTGTTAGTGATTTCGGGCGCGTCACTGAACACATTTCTTTCTAGGATGGTCAATGTTCCGTGTGAATTAGCTCGGAGGACCTGGATTTCGTTTTTCAGTCTCTTCAAGTTTAAAGTGCGATTTTCACTCAGAGGAAGAAGATATTCTTTCAAGTTATTGGGGAATTCGTGGTATCAAAATTCGAGTTAACTACTGTCTTGCACTTAAAATGCGTATAACGCTGCAGGGAAATGCAAAATTGCTTCGACATATCAAAAATTCGGGTTATCGACGTTCGAATAATCGAAGTTTGACTGTATTTAGAGTAATTGAACATTTAGAAGTAATTTACCGAATTTCTCACAAATTAGCCAATTTTTAAGCGCGGAAGTTTGTGAGCCTAACCTGCAGTTGTACCCGGCGACACCAGCGCCTGCTGTAATACCACCCTTCAGCTTTGTCTCCGGTTTTGATGCAGCGTTGTAAGCAGGGCGTTTTAACTCCCATGTAAGGTGGTGAAGATCATTACAACAGCGCGCTCTCCTGTAGCACCTTCTTACAGGAGCTAAAATACGAACTGCTGCCAACGATACGTGGCTGCTGCGTGCGTTCGCGGGACACAGGCAGGCGCGTAATGTTGTTACAACTGATAGCAACAATGTTCGCACTTTCTTCAGCGCTTTCTTGTATGTTTGTATTACGAATAAATTAACATTTAGGAGACCCTTTTCGTATTTTTCACAAATTAGACAATTTTTATGTGCGGATGTTGGCGAGCCTAACCTGCAGCTGTACCCGGCTACACTATACATACACACGTCCTATAGTAGCACCGTGCTTTTTTTTTATTATTTAAGGTCGCATCAACTACTCGATCATTAGTGACCACTATTGGATGTAACGTTATGGTGCGATGATGAAACAATATGGTGAAGATACGGGGTGAAAAGACGAACACATACAACCATGCCCGAGGTAGGACTCGAACCCGCGACCCTCCGGTCCGAGATCACAACGGCACCCCTCGCTTAGCGATCACAACGGCACCACTCGCTTAGCTATCACAACGTCACCACTCTCTTAGCGATCACAACGGCACCACTCGCTTAGCGATCACAGCGGCACCCCTCGCTTAGCGATCACAGCGGCACCCCTCGCTTAGCTATCACAACGGCACCACTCGCTTAGCGATCACAGCGGCACCACTCGCTTAGCGATCACAACGGCACCCCTCGCTTAGCTATCACAACGGCACCCCTGGCTTAGCGATCACAGCGGCACCCCTCGCTTAGCTATCACAACGGCACCCCTCGCTTAGCGATCACAAGCGGCACCACTCGCTTAGCTATCACAACGGCACCCCTCGCTTAGCGGTCACAGCGGCACCCCTGGCTTAGCGATCACAACGGCACCACTCGCTTAGCTATCACAACGGCACCCCTCGCTTAGCGATCACAGCGGCACCCACTCGCTTAGCTATCACAACGGCACCCCTCGCTTAGCGGTCACAGCGGCACCCCTGGCTTAGCGATCACAACGGCACCACTCGCTTAGCTATCACAACGGCACCACTCGCTTAGCGATCACAACGGCACCCCTGGCTTAGCGATCACAACGGCACCCCTGGCTTAGCTATCACAACGGCACCCCTCGCTTAGCGATCACAACGGCACCCCTGGCTTAGCGATCACAGCGGCACCACTCGCTTAGCTATCACAACGTCACCCCTCGCTTAGCGATCACAACGGCACCCCTCGCTTAGCGATCACAGCGGCACCACTCGCTTAGCTATCACAACGGCACCCCTCGCTTAGCGATCACAACGGCACCCCTCGCTTAGCGATCACAACGGCACCCCTGGCTTAGCGATCACAGCGGCACCACTCGCTTAGCTATCACAACGGCACCCCTCGCTTAGCGGTCACAACGGCACCCCTGGCTTAGCGATCACAGCGGCACCACTCGCTTAGCTATCACAACGGCACCCCTCGCTTAGCGATCACAGCGGCACCACTCGCTTAGCTATCACAACGTCACCCCTCGCTTAGCGATCACAACGGCACCCCTCGCTTAGCGATCACAGCGGCACCACTCGCTTAGCTATCACAACGTCACCCCTCGCTTAGCGATCACAAGCGGCACCCCTGGCTTAGCGATCACAGCGGCACCACTCGCTTAGCTATCACAACGGCACCCCTGGCTTAGCGATCACAGCGGCACCCCTCGCTTAGCTATCACAACGGCACCCCTCGCTTAGCGATCACAGCGGCACCACTTGCTTAGCTATCACAACGTCACCCCTCGCTTAGCGATCACAACGGCACCCCTCGCTTAGCGATCACAGCGGCACCACTCGCTTAGCTATCACAACGGCACCCCTCGCTTAGCGGTCACAGCGGCACCCCTGTCTTAGCGATCACAACGGCACCCCCTCGCTTAGCGATCACAACGGCACCCCTCGCTTAGCGATCACAACGGCACCCCTGGCTTAGCGATCACAGCGGCACCACTCGCCTTAGCTATCACAACGGCACCCCTCGCTTAGCGATCACAGCGGCACCACTCGCTTAGCTATCACAACGTCACCCCTCGCTTAGCGATCACAACGGCACCCCTCGCTTAGCGATCACAACGGCACCACTCGCTTAGCGATCACAACGTCACCCCTCGCTTAGCGATCACAGCGGCACCCCTGGCTTAGCGATCTCGTCCACGGGGCCGACGCCGTCGATCTTTGTCCCCGGTTTTGATGGAGAGTTGCAAGGCCCTTGGTCAATGCTGGTTCTGAGCTGAACTCGGCCGAAGCCGCCACGCCAGAGGTCAACGGCCGTAGAAGCGGCGGGGGCGGGGCGGGGCAGGACAGCGAGTGCGGGCGACAGAGGCGCTGCGGGCGGCGCGGGTGACAAGCAGCGGCGGCGGCGGCGCCTGATGACAGGGCGGACAAGTGAACGTCGCGGCGGCCGCGTGTAATCCGGGGCCGGCGCCGCGTCGCGTCGCGTCGCGTCGCGCCGCGCTGCCACGCCCCCCTGGCGTCGCGGCCGGCCCCGGCCACGCCTACACACGGGCTCGCCGTGTTCGGTCCCGCTCGCGCCGCCCCGCCCCCCGGCCCAGCACGCACGTCACGCCCTGAGAGAAGCCAAGGCATCGGACGCGGCTGCTTGAACCTTTCCTGGCACTTTCGATCCACGTTTCTTTCTCTCTCTCTCTTTCTCTTCCCTCTCTCCTTTCTCTTCTTTCGTCTCTTCCTTCTCTTTCCTTTTTCTCCTTTCTCTCTCGTCTGTTCTCTCTCCTCTCTATCTTCTCTTCCTTTCTTTCTTCTTTCTTCTCTCTCTTCTTTGTTCTTTCTTCTCTCTCTTCTCTTTCTTCTGCCTTCTCTCTCTTTTTTCTTATTTCTTCTCTCTTCTGTCTTCTTTCTTCTCTCTTCTCTCTTATCTTTCTTCTGTCTTTTCTTTTCTCTCGTCTCTTTTCTCTCTCTTGTCTCTTTTCTCTCTCTTGTCTCTTTTCTCTCTCTTGTCTCTTTTCTCCCTCTCTTTTCTCTCTCTTTACTCTTTCTCTTTACTCTTTACTCTTTCTCTTTACTCTTTCTCTTTACTCTCTCTCTTTTCTCTCTCTCTTTTCTCTCTCTCTTTTCTCTCTTCCTCTTCCTTTGATCTTTCTATTTCATCATTTCTGCTTTCCTGCCATTGTATTTACGTAGTAAAGAGGAAGTGTTGTAATTATGTGGTAAATTCAGCGATTTTGTGGAGAAAAAAGTGTTTGGTGAGGTCCTCGAGTCCAAAAAGTGAATAATTTGTTTTGTTTGTTTGTTGTGTAAGGTTGCATCAACATCTAGGTCATTAGCGAACTACTATTGGGTGTAACGTTATGTAACTGTGAAGATGACATGATATAGCGATGATAAGGGGTGAAAGGACGAACACAAATACAACCATGCCCGAGGTGGGACTCTAATCCCGAGATTGCTACGCCACTACTGGCTTAGCGATCTCGGCCACCAGCGATCGGTGGTTGAACCTTGTTCCTATATGTAGTGAATTATTACCTCTAACACTGTAGGCGGCGCTCGCTGTGCTGTGTCTCGCTGCCCGTCACGCGTCGTACCTCTCCCTCCCACCACGTCACGTCACGTCCGCGCCGCCACGGCCTCGTACGCTCCTCCGGAATCGACTTTTTTCTCATTTTCGATCTCTCACTTTCTATTTATTCGTAGTAATTATTCTTAGACTCTCACTTACTGTTTCACTTTTTTTTTTTACTTTTTTCGCTATAATACGTATTTACGTAGGAAAGAGAAAGTATTTCTAGGAGGTAATGATGTGGTAAATTCGGCGAGATTTTTGACAGAATAACTCGTCTTGTGGTACTCTTGTAAAGTTAATAAATCGTATTCGTATACGGAGCAAATTATCTCCTCTAACACATTCTCTAGACAACGCTCGCTGTGCTCTGCCCCGCTAACCCGTACGCGTTGTCCCGCCTCCTCTGACATCACGTCACGTCCTTGCCGCCTCCTTGAATCGTCTCTTCTCTCTTTTGATCTCTCACTTGCTATTTATTCTTAGTAGTACTTATCGCCATACTACGTGCCTACGTAATAAAGAGGAAATTCGGTAATTAATTGCAGTAAATTCGGCGCTTTTTTGACAGAAAAAACTCGTTTTGTGAGGTCACAATTCCCAAATACGTGAATAAATTGTGCTTCTGCATTTAGTAAATTACTTCCTCTAATACGTTCTGTAGCGGAAATAATGCGAGGAAATGTGTACTGTTGTAGCACTACCAGATTATTCGCACTAAATATCTGTCATTTCTGGATTTCGAATTCTCACACTTGAATTTTCTCCTAGGCTTCTCATTTTCCAGTTCGCACAATGAAATTTCCATTTATAAATTCTCACTTTCGGTATCTCGCTTTTCATTTTTCGATTTCTCGCTCGTCGATTTCTCACGTGCGATTTCTCGAGATCGATATCTCTCGTGTTTGAGTTTGTGCGATCGACTTCTGGCCCTCGCACTCGATTTCTCGCTCTCGTTTTTTTTCCTTTCCTTTCACTTTCACTGTTTACTCTTCACTCCCACTCTCAATCTTTCACGTTCACTGTTAATTTATCACTCTCACTATTTTTCACCGTCAGCTTCATATGGTCACTCTCTCACCCCTATTAAATCGCTCTCTCGCTTTTTTATTCTTACTTTCGCAGTCTTACCGCATTTCACGCATTCATTTTCTCTCTCACCCTTCCTTTTTACTGTTTCACTCATTCACATTATCAACCCATGCGCCTCCTTCCGTGCAGTATATCTCACAGCACAATGCCCGGCCATTCACAGCACAACACCACTTCTTTCTAATGATTACGATAACTCCCCCTCTTGCGAGCATAACGTCCTCTCTCCCCCTGCTTTCACTGCCGCAGAACCCCCTACCCCCCCCCCCCCCCGCCTCGTGTTCGCTGACCTGTCCTCCCTCCCCCTATCTCGCTTCGACCACGCCCTGGACAGCGACCGCGGCCGCCACATCTGCGTTGCTCTGACTTGCTGACGCCGCCATCCCTCACTCCCCCTCTGGCCCGCCCGTACTTCCCCATCCCCCCCCACTCGTGGCCAGCCAGCACTCCCCATTATTACTCCCCGGACCTGAAGTGCTTGTCACCTGCTTAGCTTGGAATGCATCTCTCTGGTGCTCGTTTTCCTTGTGTCGTCATTCTGGCTTAACGCTTCTTTCTACATCCATAAAAAGACAACAATGAAAATAACAATAATAATAATAATGATAACGATAATAATAGAAATGATAATAATGGTAATAATAATAGTAATAATAATAATTATAATAGTAATAATACTGATAATGATAATAATTACCCAGGCCTGGGTCCTGTCTTATTTTTTATCAACATCAGGGGATAAGGAGGTGGCATGCACTGTTTTCACATCAGCATATCTAGCGTACTTGATGTAATGTCTCAATAGTCAGAGCGTCACAGTCACATTACCTACGACTTCTCGCCGATTACTACTCCTATTAGAAAATGAAGATTTTTTTCTCGATAACACAAAAAATGACAATTTGTTGACCTTTAATTATTGTTTACATAACGTCTTAACCACTATGAAAATATACGTAAAATGTAAATCCACAAAACATTTATTGTTTAAAAATGTATTGTTTAGTATTATTGTTTTTATTATTTATTGTTAATTTATTGTTTAAACCATAAAATATTTATTGTTTAATTATTTATTGTTAATATACGTAAAATGGAAAACCACAAAAAAATATTGTTTAAGGCGCCTAGTACTTCTTCCGAAAGTAATGAAATGAGTGGGGTTTACAAATTTTGGAAAAATATGTGTTATTCATCATGAAGATTTATGTTTTAGAAAATGTAAATGAAATGTTATATGTTGTTCTATTGATCAAGATTTGTACATGTATGTTGCAGTGGACTGCAGCAGGCTACCTTGCTGTCCACCATAATTTAAAAAGTTAACTCATCTCGTATAATTATGATAATTAATTTTTTTTTGTAAAGGAGCACATGTATCAGATGATTGTCCTGCATTGCGTTTATATACTCACCAATCTTTGCATTAAAAAACTGTCAATACCATAAGGTCTAAGGTGCTTCACCATAAGGTCTAAGGTGCTTCACCAATCTCATGATAAATGATTATTCTGCCGAGGCCAACTACAACTTTATTATAGTTAGGTCCTGAAAATCACATAATGAACAAATGACGGCAGGTAAGCGTTCATTCTATTAATTTTAATGTATGATTAATTTTATTCACTATGACAATTATTAAAACCAAATTACAAGACATCTAGTGCCCATCCAAGTTTTGTTGAACAGAAAGCTCAAATTTCTTTCGAAACGAAATTCTTCAGTGTTATAATAATAATAATAATAATAACAATAATAAAAATAAAATAATAACAATAACAACAACAGCAAATGCGAAAACACTGTCGGTTACTGTCGATTCTGCAGAATTCACCGTGTGTTTTCCTTTTCTGTTTTGTAATCCGCAACGATATGCAATTTTTATTGCTCCATTAAAATGGTTGGCTTACTTTTATTATTAAATGTAAAAAACAGTTAAAAACTGAGTGACGTGTGAGGAAGTAGAATATTTATGAGATTTCTAATGGGACCAGTGTATTTAGGGATTTATAGTTTCATTAAATTTTTCTATCCGCGAAAACACCGGCGACCACTAAATTGAAGAGATTTCTTGTTTTCTTGCCACCGCCGCCAGTGCTGTTTCAGTTCATTCCAATTGCAAGAAGGCGCTCTTTGTTCTTCATGTGTCATTCTGATAGATCCTACTTTGTTTTTGATTTGAATAATTATGCGGTCACTGGGTATAAGTTCTTAAGTCAAAAATCTCAGTTTGGAGAAAACAAGGGTTATATTTTTGAGCCACCGCTTGTTCCTGCGGTAAACGCTATATCTTAAGTTTTTTTTCTCATTAAGGAGGCAACATTTGAATTCGGGCATTTTACTAAAATAAAATATAGATACTTAACTTGTAGTTTCAGTACTTAACCCAATTTTGCCAAAAATTGACTTAAGAACTTTTATCCCGTGACCACAACATTGTCTTTGATTAAGATGATGATTCATTTATTTATCAGTTGATCGAGTGATGGATTTTTATCTGCGGCTTGGAACGTGGAAAGGATTGGCTCAGTTAGCTCACGGCATCAACTGATGTCAATGCAGTTTTTCTGACCGGGAGGCTCTAGGTTTCGAGTCACGACGGTGGCAGGATTTTCAACAGTAGCCAGATAGCATAGGTCCAGTTCTATCGCTGTCTGGAAGATAATTCTAGAGACTGGCTGCTCTGGTCGGTAAATTTTCTGTGGTTTCTCCGATCAACACCAGGCGAATGCCGGAACAGTACCCTAAAAAACCGGGCACTTACCGCATGCGATATTTCCTTCCTCTTCCTTGTCCTATCCTCACCCCCCTTTACACACACACTTACACTTACATACACTACACTTCCACACATGTCAGGAGACCAGTCGAGAGCTTACTGCCCGGCCGGGGCATTGACACTGATGGGAGATACCTGGTTGGGGGAAAATCCTCGCAGCCAACGTACGTCGACGACGGATCTCACCATCCAGCGGAATATCACTTCCACTGTCCTTTCCACGTTAAAACATGCACTACAATTAAGAGTCCAATGACCTTAGCAGTTGCCGCGCCAGGAATCAATAATCAATCAACCAATGTCAATCATACGAGAAACGTCTTTCAATAATAGACTTCGCATTTGTCGATTGCATGGATTTTTCAGTATTTTCACTACATAAGTATTTGTAAGCGTAACGACTGCTATGTTGTTGGACTTATAGTTATTTACTTATATTATTTGTCTGTTTTCTTTCCAATCGACATTTAAATATATCTCCTGATGTAGATTATTCCTACGTTGCCGTGTTCAGTTTCTAGTAGAGATTAAAATTGCTTTGTCTTGTATTCCTTCCGTAGAACAATACATTTTTTCTTCCCGATGAAATCTATACGGTTTCGTTCCTGCTCCCGTTGAGATCTCGTTAACTTCTCAACCGGTGTTTGACACGACTCTCATCTCGCGTGACAGCCCTCCCTTTACTACGCATATCCTGTTGGCCCCCTCAACGCTGAAGGTCTCCCTTATAATCCGCACCCTCATCTGTCCCTCACATCGCCGTGACTCATAACGGCAGTTCCGCCCCCGCCTCACCCCGAAGCACGGAGTTGTGTAGTTGTTTCCCTCCTTCGGACGTGGAGCAAATTGGATTGCGCTGAGGGTGGCCAGGTGACGTCTGGCTGATTGGCAGCTTGCTTTCGTCAACGTCCTTACCTGTGCCTTGGCTTTGACTGGCCGGATTGCATCTTTGAAGATTAAACGAGGTATTTTGTTTTCAGTTAGTTTGGCATGAAGAAAGTAGGTTTTGTGAGAGTGATAAGATTTCGTTTATTTAGTGAGGTTTCGATGACACGAAGAATAGTGGCCATTCTAGAAAAAGCCTCTCGTTGACTGACAATTATATAAAGCTATCAGTGTGTTGCTTCCTGTAAAAACGAAAACAAAGAACAAAATACAAATTAGCAAATTGGATTGCGCTGAGGGTGGCCAGGTGACGTCTGGCTGATTGGCAGCTTGCTTTCGTCAACGTCCTTAGCTGTGCCTTGGCTCGTGACTGGCCGGATTGCTTCTTTGAAGATTAACGGAGTATTTTGTTTTCAGTTAGTTTGGCATGAAGAAAGTAGGTTTTGTGAGAGTGATAAGATTTCGTTTATTTAGTGAGGTTTCGATGACACGAAGAATAGTGGCCATTCTAGAAAAAGCCTCTCGTTGACTGACAATTATATAAAGCTATCAGTGTGTTGCTTCCTGTAAAAACGAAAACAAAGAACAAAATACAAATTAGCAAATTGGATTGCGCTGAGGGTGGCCAGGTGACGTCTGGCTGATTGGCAGCTTGCTTTCGTCAACGTCCTTACCTGTGCCTTGGCTTTGACTGGCCGGATTGCATCTTTGAAGATTAAACGAGGTATTTTGTTTTCAGTTAGTTTGGCATGAAGAAAGTAGGTTTTGTGAGAGTGATAAGATTTCGTTTATTTAGTGAGGTTTCGATGACACGAAGAATAGTGGCCATTCTAGAAAAAGCCTCTCGTTGACTGACAATTATATAAAGCTATCAGTGTGTTGCTTCCTGTAAAAACGAAAACAAAGAACAAAATACAAATTAGCAAATTGGATTGCGCTGAGGGTGGCCAGGTGACGTCTGGCTGATTGGCAGCTTGCTTTCGTCAACGTCCTTAGCTGTGCCTTGGCTCGTGACTGGCCGGATTGCTTCTTTGAAGATTAAACGGAGTATTTTGTTTTCAGTTAGTTTGGCATGAAGAAAGTAGGTTTTGTGAGAGTGATAAGATTTCGTTTATTTAGTGAAGTTTTGATGACACGAAGAATAGTGGCCATTCTAGAAAAAGCCTCTCGTTGACTGACAATTATATAAAGCTATGAGTGTGTTGCTTCCTGTAAAAGAAGAAACAAAAGACAACATAAATAGCAAATTGGATTGCGCTGAGGGTGGCCGGGTGATGTCTGGCTGATTGGCAAGTTGCTTTCGTCAACGTTCTTAGCTGTGCCTTGGCTTGTGACTGGCCGGATTGCTTCTTTGAAGATTAATTGAAGTACTGTGTGTTGCTTCCAGCTAGTTTGGTATAAAGAAGGCAGGTTTTATAAGATAATATTTAGAAGTTATAAATAAAACATTTATATATTTTTGATACGTTGCATTTAACCACTCTTTAATTACTGATTCCTATGAATAATGCAATAAAATGTATTAATCATAAGATCGAATAATTTTATATTATATTTTAATAAAAATGTCGAGTAATATTTAATTTAGGATATTAAATAACATTCATAAAGTCATTTGTAACTTTTTCAAAACCAAAACCGAAAAGATAACAACATTATAAACGGATTGCGTACGCTATTTTTTATATAAAAGCATTAGAAAATTTATAAGAGAATCAAACTTAATTTTGCGAAATTACTTTCTTATGACGTCTCCGATATTTGTCATCTGTGCAAGACAACGGTGGTCGGCTGTTCTGTTTATCATTACTTCCCCGTAATTCTCTCGCTGCGATTGGCTGAATGTGTGATGACGCAATCATCCGTACCGTAAACTGCTAACTGCTAATACGTCTTCATATATGCCGTAAAATCCCCTTTCAACAGAAAAGGTAGTTTATAATGCTGGTATACAAAAAAAATGTTTTATTAAACGAAATTGAATCGCAAACTGGAACTATTTTCAATCAGTGTGATGCCTTCATTATGTAGAATTGCGAAAAACTGGGTTATAGAGGTGATGACTCTAAAAACTAACAGAATATGCGCGTGAATCTCACCCTTGACACGGGATGGGCTTCGCGTGACTAAACGAGTGCGTGCGTGGCTCTGTCCGTGACTCTCTGAAAGATCTTTGGCGTCGCTGCTGACAGGCTGTAATAAATAAGCGTTGACTGACGTTTCGCAGCTTCTAAGCGACTATTTAACAGCTTTCGCATGCGTTGTGTAAAATCTATTAGCGCTACCTAACAAATGACTCCAGACACATGAGATATACGCAACGGTATAGACAGTCTTTAACAATGTCCTACTATTTACATAATGTTTATCTCGTTAAGTCGTGTGTCACAGAAAAATGAAATGATTCTACCAATCGAAGAAAACGATTTCCAAGTATCTCATCGTGAGATTCCACCCGAAAAATGAGAAAAATATCGAATTTTGTTTTTAATCTTAAATTAAAATCTCTATTATTTGTTACAATTTTGTTAATAAATTTGTCATCAAGATGTTGAAACAAAATGGAGGTTTGAGAAAACATCAGTTTCCTGTCAGCAATTGTTTTAATGTAGATCAGAACGCAGCAATAGTACAGATACAAATGCAGCGAACATTTTAAATCGGTATCTTCAATAGTCTCTGAGGTAACGGAACAGCAATATTAAGAATTTAACATGGGTAACATAGAGAGGAGATAATAAGTTATCCTAAGACATGTCTTAACAAGTTACCTCTTAACAAGTTACATCAAAATACCTCGTGTAAAATTTCATAAGTTGATAGCTCTATATGAAATTGTTTTGTAGAACTGCAATAACGTATGTAGTTCTGAAATATTATTTTAATTATTATTCGGCTAAAGTCTTTTGGAGGTATTCCATTTCTAAATTATAAAATATTTTGGAGATTTTTAGTCGTTCATATTGTTTCTGTTTAATATTGTAGAACAAATAACTCATAAACGGTACAATTTCGATTAGCTGATTGTTTTTTCAGAAGACATTCTGTGGGGGCAGCAGAGATTTTGTGGTAATCCATGATAAAGTTCCAAGGATAATGAGGTATCAGCAACAATAGTAAATACAATTCATAGTACATACGGTACAATCGTAGTAACCACAATAGTAGTTAGAGTTTCAGAATATTTCTTTCTTTGAAATTCTTGCCTTGTCAAATATTTTATTGTTACTCAATATTCTTTAAGTTCAATATTGTTAATATATGGAAGATATATAAGAAATATTCGAAGATATATATATGGGCATCCTGGAAATTTCAAAATATTGAGTGGGTTTGACGAAGATATTTTAAAATTTTTTTTAGATTCAGACTGTGGTTTATGGAAAATAAAAATATGTGTTCTATTTCTTTAATATTCATCGTATTTGAATTTATTTTTTACATTTTGATCGTGTCGTCATGAATTAAACAGTAATTCACAGTACACTGCAACATTTTGAAGTTTCTTCTTCATAAAGTCGTTTAAAATGGATTTGATCCAAATCAAACTGTTTAAACTGCTTCCGAAACAAATTGCTGAACTGATTAAATTTGTTGCAAATAATTATGTATTGGGCTTAAGAAGGGAAGAAAAAAATTAAGGATGTAGAGTTATTTAGTACTAATTGTGAGGGAGTAAATTGCTTTCTACGAAAACGTCCTTTATCGTTTTGCCCCGTTGGTAATTACGGACGTAATTCTTTTATTACGAGTCAATTACAAACACATTATCTTCGGAAGATCAAGAAAGCTACCTGGGCCAACAAAGTTTCCTTTCACAGCTCATCAACATTAAATGACTTCAGAGACGCTTAGTATGCGCAAGTCCAAGTGAACAGGTCTTCGTATTTCTCGTTAATCGAGCAATGAAGGAATAATTGCACAGTTAATCTGCCTGGGCAGTATATGACTGGCGGTTCTAATTTCTTTATCTTCTTTGGAAAGGAGGAAGGATGAAAGCCTATGTATGGATTCAGTCATATTCATATTTGATTTAAAAGATTCGTTGAAATGTAATGGCATCTTCTTTATGTGTGTTTAACATTTAGTTAGTGCAATAGTTGAAATGTGCCCTGCATCCTTTTTTTTTGAATGTGAGTTCTATCGAAGAAACTAGATATATTGACATTCACCTGATATATTTTGCAAAGAAATTCGGCACGGCGATTTGTCAAAGTTAGGACAAAACTGTGCACTTACGGTTTCTGAATTAGACTTAATATTTAAAAAAAAATATATTTGAGGCTATGACCTACAGACTGGACTAATCCACAAAACTGTTATCGTTTTTTCTTGCGGAAGTGGAAAATTTAGAGGTAGACATATCGACTGTGGAGTAGACTAAGCAACATCTTCCAATAGATCGCTAGATGGCACCTTCACGATTTTGGAGTAATAGAAAAGAAGAAAAAGTATCATTGTAATTCTATGAGTTTACAAGACAGTACTAAAACGTTTTTCAACTTATTTTTCATTGAGAAGTATTATTGAATAAATCATAACGGAGATTCGTCACTTTCTATTCAATTATTGCCTTCTCGCACTTATGTACATTGTGATGCCCGACGATCGAAATTTCTCCCAAACCGACTTCAACGTGACACCCGCCTAAGACCAATTTTACGTACTTCCTTTTGACAGACGATTCTCGAGATGGATCTCAACATCCAGGAGGAACACCGCGCCCTCCCGCGTTAAAACATCCACTACACTAACGGGACTAACCTCTGTAGCATTTGACGTACCTGGAAATATCATTTAATCAATCAGTGAATCCAAATGACTGCTTTCTCTCATCCCTTAACCTTTCCATTTATCCTTTCATCCAACTCGTTATATACGCTGCTATTACCTGCTCAGTGTCGATTTGACGCCAGCTACTTCGGTGGGTCGTGATACGCTGCTTGCTGCTTGGAGGAGAATTCCAGCGGCCGGCTGCTTTGATTGGTGGTTTACCGTGGTTTCTCGTATCAACGAATCCGATTCGCCAATCAGACGTATGCCGGAGCAGTATCCTGACAAACGGGTCACGGACCACACGTGATCTTTCCTTCCTCTTTCTTGACCTATTCTCACCAGTTTAAAGACACTACACTTACATGCACTACACTGTCACAAATGTTGGAGACTAGAGCATGCTCCTACGGGGGCAGTGCCCGCTGGTGCGCCATGCCTGATTAGGGAAAATCCCATAAGACGGCGTGTAGGTGAGCGTTGGATTTCACCATCCAGCGTGGAAGAAACATCGCCATTTCCAGCGATAAAACGTTCACTCCACTCTACTTCGGTTTTTCATTCTTGGCGCGTGGGGGCGTGTCATCACGATAGAATATCTCACGCTATTTCGCGTCGTTCTCGGTTATGCCGCTAGGAGTCGCACGATCGCCCGCACTGCTCGTTACAGTCGCGATCACGCGGCTCCTAGCGGCACAACGGAGAACGACGCGAAATACCGTGAGATATTCCATTTCGCTGACACACCCTCACGCGCCAAGAAAGTAAAAACGAAGTAAAACGGAACTACTCTCTATAGCATTTGACGTACCCGGAAATATTATTTAATCAATAAATGCAAATGTCCGCTTATCTCGTCCCCTTAACCCTTCCATCCATCCTTTTATCCAACTCGTTATATATGCTGCTCTTCCCTGCTCAACGTCGATTCGTCATGCCCTCTGATGCACGGGAGACGCCCCCAGAGTTGAACATTTGAAATATTCATTCCCTTATTCGTTGACTTTCCGGTCGTTTAAAACTTCACTCCCCTAGTCGGGGCGTATGTGAACTTCACTTTTTCTCCCTGACACCGTATACTTAGGCGGTCGATATGATTCCAACGGGCATTGGAGCATTTGCCGGATATAATGACATCGATCGCTTAAACATTCGATACAACTGAAAGCTCTCGCCATAAAGTTGTTCGTCGCTCGGGCAAAGAATAAAAAGATTTCTTCTTCTTCTACTTGTTTGTTCGGTGGATGTGTGTGTTGCGGATGGAAAAGTTCTGTTTCTGGTGGCTTATGCGTTTATGTTGTTTTTAAAGCAATTTAATAGCGATCGAAGCGGGAATTGATGGACGACCTCTGTAGAGAAAATGGAAAAGGAGTACAGGAGCGATTTCTTCCTACAATTTGGTCAGAGCGCGACTAATTTGTGATCGCTGGGGAAGTTTCTTGTTGCAAGGATGCACTGAAGTTCTCGTTGATGTTTTCTTTTTCTTGTCGATCAACTGGCGCGGAGAAATGGCTGTCTACTGAATGTCAACGAATGTTGCGTTAACGTCGTATGAAATGAAACGTTAGTCGAGTAGAACAAAATTGTGGAAGGACAGATAATATATCCATGTCGTTCTTTATTAATAATAATGAAAATACTCCAGTAGAAATGTTTGGAAAACTATGTAAGTTCTATATGTTTCGAAAATGGAATTTAAAATAAATAATCGGCAACACCATAGATAGATAAAAGTGTGTAGCCCACATATGATTTCAAGAAGTAGTACGGTGGTAGAATTTAATCCAATGACTATAATGAAAGCATTAAGTGTAATTGTCGTAATAAAACAATAATTGTTGATTCCAATTTGGAAGAAATAATTTATGTGTTCCACTGACTTATTTTACATCTAAGACACACATGTTTCGCAACTACAACTGTATTATGAAATTAAATTTTTTGATGCTTTTATTACTAATACATTTTTCCAACGGTATCGGAACCAATCCCTCCGGAAATAAATGGATGATTTCGTGATCAGAAGCTTTACTACATGTTTTCGTTTCGGGTTACGACTGATATGATCAGTCTTTCAGAGTTAAGAATCTCTATTACTTCGCGTTTAAGCATTTTCAAGATATGTCTTATAAATAAGACAAGCTGTAGACTACAGGCTGTCATGAGTAGTTGTGAGAATTGCATTTCTAACCGTAGAGCGTAGTAGAAATGTGCGTAACGCATAAGATTCATTACAATGTGGAATTTGTTTTTGAAATGTTTTATACTTAAAGTACGTAGCACCTTGCATCGCCATTAATTGTGTTACTTGGACTGATTAGCATTTTCTTCTTTTGCAGGTGAGTGGTGTCTTCTAGGTTGTGATACGTTGGAGAATACTTGTGAGTACGAAAAGTAGCTGTTTGAATATTCTGAGTGTGCATATTTATTTTCCAAAGTATTCATTTACTTTGCAACGCATCATAAACTAGTTAATGCGTTTAATGAATGTAAATTCAATATTTAATACTAGTGAGAACCCGTGCGATTAAATCGCACGGTTAGTCAAATAACCAAACTGTTTTTCTGCTTAAATTTTTTTTTGTATTCCAGCATTATAACGACCTAACCTCACTAAGATCACTAACCTCTCATATTTCAAGATTTCTATTCAATGTAGAAAATCACGTTCACGTGCTTACACAACCTACACTAAATTGAAACAAACAAAAATGCTTGAGATTGCAACATTCACTTGTTTCCCGCCACCGTCCGAGTGTAATTTTCTTCCGATAGATCGCGCGGCAATCAGATATTACAGATCCCGAATTACTACTTTTTTAATATTTAGGTATTTTTAACGCCCTTTTTCAATACGAATGTCCCATGTGCAGGTGAAAAGAAACACGATTTTTCAATCCATTGCTTCTTTATACAGATCGGTTTCATATGTCGCCCAATTTATTGAAAAGACCAAACAGCCCTTTGAGAAATAATATATAAGATTGCAACTGTTGGGATGTCTGCACATACTCGATGTAATTGTGACAAGGCGTAGTAATCCAAGTAAACCGCTTTGTATTCAGTGTTTGTAGAAGTAACAGCAGACGTTTGTAAACTCTAACGAGTGGATTCGCCTTTTCACTGTGCGGTTAAAGACGTTTACTTTCAAACTACGAGAAACATTGGACAAGATTGTCAAGATTACGGGTGGCATTCGAAATTGTATTTTCTACACTCAAAATTGAAGTGGCAATTTGTATTCGGAATCGATAATAATCGTTACCAATGTGTAATGAATAATACGGATCTGATGGTGAGATCCGGGGCGAACCTGCACGTCAGCTTGCGGAGATTTTCCAGTCTCAATAGAGGGGCACCAGTCGCTAGAATTCTCCGTCAGACTGCGGCTGAAGTCGACGCAGGTATCTAGCCAATTCTCCAAGCCGGAAACCTATGACTTTCCAGTCAAAGACATTCCAGTGATATCAATTGATGCCCTGAGCCACCTCGGCTAGTTTGGCAGATACTGCTCATTTTATCTGTCACCATCACCTAGCTGATGTTGGCCCGAGAGCAGACCACGACCAGAAGGTTGGGAGTTTTCGTAAATATTTGGCCGCTATTGTCCTTTTGCTACTTCGTCTGTCCACCTACACTGCGATTTTCGTACCTTTGTCCCTGACAGAAATCAGCTGTTTACGGTTTCATCCAATAGGGAGCTTGAACGTCACCATAGTGACGTCACTGTCGCGAAATATAAGCTCCCGATTGGATGGCAGCGAAACAGCTGATTCCTGTCAGGGAGAAAGTTACGAAAATCGCTCTATATACCTCTGCCATCCGCGTGCATTGCTTGGCTGCATCACCCCCAGCAGTCCCCTTCTCCCGCGCCGCCGCACAGTGTGTAATTTCGGCCATCTATGCGCTAGAAATTCAAAATTTCAAAATACCAAAACGGGTTACGTGTTTTCTATTTCGATTCTAGGAAGTCCAGAGTACATTGGAATGATATTAGATTTCACAAGTGTTGACAAGCACAGCGGATGAGCGTGCCTAAACATGCTACAACAGACCTGCACAGCATTTTGCACTTTCACTGATCTCAGGAGCTGCGTGCGGGCAACTCGGGTGCAAATGAGAAAATCGATGAAGGGTGGGGATGAGACCCAATCTAGGAGTGGGGACCACCAATCAGAATGCGCAATTTGAAAGATAGCGCGTAAATTTAAAGAGCAATCGGCAAGAACATGACGGTCAAATAATTCAAGTAATATTGTCTTTTGTATTATATTGCAAATGTTTGTTCTCGGTATATGACAGGGCGAAATATGAAACTACAACGAATTATACTTCAATACAATAAGGTTTCATTAATTTTCACTCTTTTTCTTAGCAATTAGAATTTCTGTTCCATAGATCCTCAAAATTACACACTGTGCGCCGTCCGCTGCGGTGTGACCGGCGTCGCTGCCGCCGCAGCCTCCGCAGCCGTCGCCACGCGGGGCGGCGCACAGTGGGCTAAATGGCGATTCTAGACGGAACTAGCCTTAAATCTTGTGTTTTAAGTAATTCTAGGGAATGAAAACGGTTGTTAAGGTTGTGAAATTAATACACATTAATATACTTCAGTTTTACTCATTAATGATTATAATTACTAATGAATACAAATTATTATTATTAATGAATTGTGTTCGAAAAAATTTAAAAAAAGATTGTGACTTCTCCGAACGCAAATATATTTTATTCTCAATAACTAAATCAAAACATAAATGAATTTATTAATCTTTTATTTTATATTGCACAATTTCTAAAAGATTTATTTAATTTTTCACAATTAATAAGAAATGTTTTTTGTTTTTCTTCTCCTTCTTCTTCAGTTTATGACGTTTATGTTTCACATAAAAGACACCAATCTTAAAGTTTTATTGCAGATTAACCCTTTTCTAACCCACTGTTTGTCTATACTTGCCTTTTACACACTACCCATGTTGACCCCTTAAACAATTTCATTGCTACTTAAATTAAATGTTCTTATATCTTTCATTGCTTTGGTTGATTCACACCATTTCCACTGACAATTTGACATTACAACATTACAATTAGCCAACAAGAACCCAACAATTGATAAGAGTCAGTCCTCTGATAATGCGACGAGTTGTAGTCATCTCCTGCAACATGTTGGCCGCATCTCTTTTACCCGATGTATGCAGTGATTGCCTCGCTGCGAACACAATTTCTTCCTTCGAGTGCGACGTAAGTAATGTTTCGATGCGATTTCTTTACCCTCCCCAGTACACTCATTAAAACTTTACCTCGGCCGGCTTGCACCTGAACTAGTAGATTGCGTAGCTTCAATCATTTTAGGTGTTATTGCCCTGTATACCACTTCCGGAAACTGAATTACAGCATCTAGCCACCCAGAATACTTTTTAATGAAATGATGCTCGACGTGGTCGCATTTTCTCCACCTACTTAAAAAATGTTATAAAATACTCTTACAGCATCTTTAAGGCATTTCTCCATTGTTTTTTTCGCACTCTTGAAAACCTAATCTATTCTTTACAAAAGACATTAGCTCTTCTCTCATGTCCCCTCTCTCGCTCGAAACGGGAAACAGATTACGGTAGGTGACTACTGGATGCGCGCCATCGTCTGAAATAAAACATAATATCCTCATCTGGACGTATCTGGACGTGAAACTTAGTGCATCATAAAGTAAAGACACGAAGCTATTTAGTGACATATGTTTTATTGTAATGCAAGTTAATTTACATTGTTGAAAATCTACTTGAAAGTCCAGAAAATGTAAAATTTAGGTCTCGCGCAATGCCTACTTTGCAGCTTATTTTACAAAGAGAGAAGCAAAGAATTGAAATTATATAACTACTGTTGAAAAGTACATACTTCACTGAACATATTCCATATAGCAGAGTATCGCATTCACCTTTCATTGAGATCTGAGCGCGTGTGATTCTTCGAGTGGCTGCAGAGCGACTGCCTCACGCAGCGCATCCTTCAAGATATGATAAGTAATCCACTTCTCCAGCGTAGCAAACGTGAGCCGAAAAAATAACCAACTCTCAAATATCATTCTACTAACATCGATGATCAAATTCACTCACACAAAAAGTCGATATTAAAATGTTAGGGAGGGGGGTCTAGTTCCGCCTAGATTGGCCATTTAGCCCTCTGTGCGGCGGGGGCGGCGGGGGCGGCGGGGGCGCGGGGCGGAGGGGGCGGGGCGGGGGCGGGGCGGGGGCGGGCGGGGGGCGGCGGGGGGGGCGGCGGGGGGCGGCGGGGGCGGCGGGGGCGGCGGGGGCGGCGGGGGCGGTGCGGGCAGCTTCGGCCGCGTGCGAGCGACACGCCTAGATCCATCACTCGCGACGCGTGGCCCAGGAGGCAGGCACGGGCGCGGGCGCGGGCGGGAGGCCGGAGGTCGATAGCCGCACGGGCAGGGTGACGCCGACCTGAGCGGAGCGGTCTACGGGAGGCGGATGCTGCGGTCTCTGACGTCCCCAAGCTGCCAATTCTATACCTGCGGGTTTTCTAACTTTGCCCCTCAAGGCCCGTTTTCACGAAGGAATGTGTCACGGTATTTCGCGTCTTTTTCAGTCGTGCCGCCAGATGATCACGACCGTATCAAGCAGTGCTTGCGATCATGCGACTTCTAGCGGCACGACCGAGAAAGACGCGAAATGCCGTGTGATATTCCTTCGTGGCCTTGAGGGGTAGAGTTCGAAAAATCGCACTGTATACTGCTTTTCACGTCTTATGGGTCTTATGGAGAATCTGCGCGTTGTTGCCGACGCGACACGTTCGCTTGCCCGCTCGCTACAGAATCGTCAAAATCACAGCTACTTTTCCCAATATGTGCGTCTACTGAAAACATTGTTTATTCGCACACTTATTATAGTCGTAATATTTTTATTAGCGTAAATATCTAACACAAAGGGACCTTTTATATGTATTGTTATCAAATGAAAAAAAGATCGTAAATGCTTAATTCTGCCGTCCAAAATTGAGTAATTAATTTACGTAATAAACCTAACACTATGACCAAGATGTACCCAACTTTCACGGTAGTACGTTATGTTCTTTTCCTCATTTCTGAACTGGCATATTTCTCGTAGTAATGAATGTCGACACACTATTGTAACATTTCTTTCTACCGTTTCTGTTTTTTTGTTTCTTTTTGTTTTTTTACGGTCTGAATAAATAGGTGTTTGCAACGTCAGTTTTGCAGAAATCCAGAATTTTTATTATTTTATTCAAAAAGCAAATGAATGACACATTTTTCATGATTACCGTTGTGTTCGTCGTTATTTTCTCTTCAAGACTGTTTTTTTCTATTTACTTTCGCAACAACGCGATTTGGCAACAGCGCAAGAGATTCTTCTGTAAGAATAACATTGTCCATAAGAGCCCATTGTGCCTTCACGACGTGAAAATGAGAGGAAATATAGTGGAAATATCTCGCAAGTTATTTCTCTTTCTAATTCTTGTGCAGGGGAAGGTGGCTCATGCTATCAACTGATGCCACTGCAGTGCCACTGACTGGGAGGTTCTGGGGTTCCACTCCAGACGAATATTCGACATTAGCGTCATAGCTAGGTCGAGTTCAGCTGCTGACTGGTGGATAATTCTACTGGCCAACTGCTCTGATCTATATTTGGGGAAATCTTCTGAATGGGTTGATTGATTGATCGTTCGTGATTACGGGCGCGTCAACTACAGAGGTAACTAGTCCCGTAAGTGTAGTGCATACGTTTTTATTTGGGTGATGGCGGTGATATTTTCCCCGCTGGATGGCGAGATCCGGCGCCGACCAACCGTCGACGGGGATTTCCCCTCACTCAGGTCTCTCCAGCCAGCGGCGCATCGACCAGCAGGACACCGCCCCAGCCGGGACAAGCTCTTAACTCCCGACCGGTCTCCCGGCATGTGTGGTAGTATAGTGCATGTTAGTGTAAGTGTGTGTGTAAAGGGCGAGGATAGGACAAGGAAGAGGAAGGAAAGATCGCGCGCGGTCCGTGGTCGGTTTGTTAGGGAACTGCTCTGGCATTCGCCTGGTGTTGATCGGAGAAACCACGGAAAACTACCGAATAGAGCAGCCGGCCGCTAGAATTCTCCTCCAGACAGCGACTGAATTCGATCTTGCTGACAAGCTAGTGTCGGAAATCCTGCCACCGTTCTGAATGGGAAAATCCTCCGCAAGTTGACGTGTAGGTCGGCGCCGGAGCTCACCACGCATCGAGATAGAAACACTGCCACACCTCGCATTGTATCATTTACTGCGTTAACGTGCCAAATGACTGCAACAATTGACGTGAAACATCCATTATTCGATCAATCCTTTCCAGACTCAGCTCCGTCACACTCTCCATTCCGCCTCGTTTCTCGCCTTTCCTTTACCCTACTCATATTCGCCTCCTCTTTCCCCCCTCTCCATTTCGCTTTCTTCTTAGTTTCAGGTCAAATGTGTTTCCGCTTGTTGCTTGTAAAACACTTCACGGTACCACTGACGTCAAGAAAGAACAATTTTTGAAGACCAGGACCATCGAGGGAATAGACCGTAACATAAACACAAATAATACGGAAACCAGAAGTGAGAAAGTGTTGATTATTAACCAACTGAAAACTGAATTCGGGAAGTCCCGCCTTGGCATAGTTTATCTTACTCTGAGATTCAATATCTGTAATGGTGTTTGACCAATAAAGTGTTCACATGAGACTTAAAATGTGCGATCTCATACTTTGCTATACCTATCAATGAAAAAACATACAATATACAATATAATTTTATAAAACGCAATACATCGAATTTACAAACACGCAGAGATTTCAGCTATTTAACAGAATTTTGGAATGACGTTCAAGTTTTGTAAAGTCCTCTGATGTGCCGATGCCGCCCGCGTCCCTTGAACCTTCACCGACTACGCGTCCTGGCCGCCCCCACCGCCCCCACCACCCCCACTGCCCCCCTGCCACCACTGCCCCCACTGCCCTCTCTGCCCCCGCCGCCATCACTGCACACCGCACGCCCACACCACCCCCACCACTCTCACCACCCGTGCCTTTTCCGCTGCCTCCCCACCCCGCCCCACCGCCACCGCTGCCTCCCCGCCCCCGCCGCACCGCCCCTCCCCGCCCCACACCCTCACCCCGCCGCACTTCCTCCCCCCCACCGGCATTGTTTGCCCTCGCCGCTCACTTCGCCCACACAGCACAACCCGTATCCAATCAGTTGTGCCAGAACCACTCCTAGCGACCCACCCCTCCCCACCACCCCTACCGCTCACCACCTCCCCTGCCTTTTCCGCCCCCGCCCCACCACCCCCGCCGCCACCCGCTGCCTCCCCGCCGCCGCCGCACCGCCCCTCCCCGCTCCACCGCCCTCCCCCCCGTTGCACTCCACCCGGCCGCACACCCCCCCCGCCGCACTCCCCCCCCGCCACACTCCCCCCCGCCGCACTCCCCCCCCGCCGCACTTCCCCCCGCCGCACTCCCCTCCCCCACCGCCATTGTTACCTTCGCCGCTCACTCCACCCACACAAGCACCCCCGCACCCAATCAGATGTGCCAGACCACTCACCAACGGCCCACCCCTCCCCCCACCACCCCTACCGCTCCCACAGCGCCCGCCGCCACCAGCACCCACAAAGCCCCTCTGCACCCAACCAATTCCCCTGGGCGCCTCCTGCCGTCCCCGCCGCCTGCATCTCCCCGTCCCCCCCGCCTCCCCCGCACCCCGCTTCGCCCCCTGGAGGGTATTTGATCTCGGGCTGTCCGCAGACCGCCCAGCGGAAATTCCTGGCCGCCCTAAGCCTTCTGGCACCTGAGCGCTTCTAAGCCTCCACGCTGACCGCCCGCGCCCAATCTTCCCCCTCCCCCTTAAAACCCTTCTCGGCCCACGCCACCTCACTCCCCACTTGTACTCGCCGGCGCTACCAACCTCTCGCCCCTGAATCGGCGGGTTCGGTGGTGTGACGATTAGCGTATCGGACCGTTATTAGATTAGCGTTAGATTAGCGTTATCGGACGATTAGTGTCGGACCGTTCGCGGGTTCAAACCCGATCGAAGCCGTGGATTTTTAAGGGAGAAAAAATCCATCAAGCGCCTTCCTTCGGATGGGAAGTAAAGCCGGCTGTCCCATGTTGTAGATTAACTACATGTAGAAGATCCTCGAGCCTAAATGAAGCCTCTGAACAAAATTTAAAATTTAAAACGCCTGTTGTGACGCCTCCTTTCCCTGCTAGATAACGAAATGATCGTAGTGAAATTTGCGTGTTCAGGCGGAACAGTAGGGCCTCATGGCCTGAACTTCGCCTCGGAAAATAAGGCATCATTGAACTGAATTGTTAGATGCTCTTCTCTCTCTTCTTTCTCACTCTTCTTTCCTTTGTCTTTCTCTTTGTGTCTACTCTTCCCACGTTTATTTCTATCTATTGTATCTCTTCTCTCCTCCAGTCTCATTTTTCCTCACCTCCTTTTACTATTGATCGTTTCATGCCCTGCTTTTTCCAACTTGTTTTCCAGCTTTTCTGCCCCACCGAACATTGCATTCAGCTTGTACTCTGGAGTATCACTTACTTCCATGTTAAGAGGCCTTAACGCCAATATTTCTTTATCACTTTCATATCTTCCTCATGTCTACACTTCATACTCTTCCTCCTTTCATCCTTATATCCACAACTCCTAATTCATGACAACGAGATCTTCTCATTCCGTTCGTCTTTGTCTCCTGCCTATTTTTATTACTTCATTCACTCCCACACTTTTCCAAATTCCTCTCCCTTTCATTCCCCAAATTTCCCACATCCACCCCCTTTCAAACCCTATCTACACGATTGAATAGGTGTGGTTATATTCCCAAACTACAAAAATTGTGCAGTTTAGGATTTATAATTTTTGTTCGTAAACGAGTTTGTTTTGCGCGTTTTAACACCATGCGAATCGATTATGCGGATTTTTGAGAATGTGTAGTAATACTGTTTTTTCTTATTTGAGCTCTTATTTCATGATAATATTGTTTTAGCTTCGGGAAAGGCAAAATGCCTGGTAAATTTCTCGGAACTGTAAGACATGAAAACATTTCAAGTGTCTGGGTCGCAAAGCGATCAGTTGATGCAATGTCTCTTTCGCATTGAACTTCCCGTTCACCTTCACGTTACGATCTTCCAATTTGCCGTTTTCTTCTCATTCTTGAATTTCTATTATCTCAGTGGCGTATGTGAATTCTCTGTTCATTTATTCCGACGTTTTCCTGAGTATCCCTTTTCTCACATTCTTTTATTTTTCCTCTTTATTCATTTCCTACTTGTCAATAGCTTGGTCTCTTCTTGACTTCTCAGGCAGTGTGCTGTTAGTTATTTCTGCTTCGTTTGATCCTTTAACTCTCAGTATTCAAGTGGCAAAGTGTCAATAACTTTCTCCATCCATCCGTCCTCTTCAGTAGCATATTCTGTTTCCTTTTCTATATGAAACATTCCTCTACTTTATTTTCTTTCAGGCATGTTTCTTGTTGCATGTACTCTTTGTCTCCATTGCATCATCGCTACCTTTCTTCTTCATTCCTTATATTTCCCAATTCTTCTTTCTCTGTTTTTCTCTGTATGTTGTTTTTCTTCTCCCATTCTTTAATCCATGTAGTTTTTATTTTTGCCACTTCGACCTCTTCTGTGTTCTTTTGCATCACTCCCTCTCCAATCCTTTTCTTCCATACCCCAACTTTCTTCTTACGCCTTTGTCTTCTCCTTCCAATGCTGTATCTTTCCTTACTCTCCTCTTCTCTTTTCCTCCCTCTTACTCTCCTCTTCTCTTTCATTCCAGTTTATTCTTTCTTATTTAATTTTTACGTGTTTTGACCTCGTGTCTTATTTTACATCACTCCCTCTCCATTCCATTACCTCCCGTCTTCCTTTCTTCTTCTTGCGCCTTTTCCCTCTCCTTCCAACGTTCTCTCTTTCCGCTCCTCTCTCCACACCGTTGTTCGAACAATCTCTGTCCTCGGACGCCGCCTGCCTCCGGCGCTTGTTTCGCCAAGTTGGACGCACCTGGTCACCGCGTGCTGTGGCCGTGGGCGGCGGCGGGGGCGGCTCTCCCGCTCGTTTGTCCGGAGCGGACAGGGGATTACCAACCTGGCGAAATCAAATTCCCTCGGAGCTTCGCAGACGGCCTCTAGGGGCCGATGCTCACGGAGAGTTGGAGGGGGGGTTCGGGTGCGTGGGTCGGACGTCGAAGCAAGATGGGGGCCGAAAAGCCGTGGGTGGGGTGGGATGGGGTGAGGAGGGATGGGAGAAGAGAGACGGAGAAACAAGCTCAAGTGGCTGTTTGATGCATGGTATCGGAGCGGGCACAGGTGGCTCAGCGAACGTCGTGCTATGTAGCGTTGGCTTCATTTTCTACGTGGGTCGAATGAGAGAGGCTTATGTGGACTTGGGTCGGCAGACACGCGTATACTTAGTAGTATCAGGACGCAATTTTTTCAACACTCATTTTGTCCGATGTGAGGGGGGGGTTGGTAGTTATTCTCTTTTTTACGTTTTTGGTACCGTTCATTCGCTAATGGTTTGGAGCATTCATGCAAATTAGACGGTTCATTGAAAAGAGTTGTCGCTGAATCGGTTCTGCCTAGGAAGTTCTAGGGTTTGAGTCTCCACGAAGGCGGATTATCTACACTATTTACATAGCTAGGCCGATTCAGCCACTATAGAACAGAGGAATTCTAGCGACCGTCTGTTTTGATCGGTAGTTTTACGGGTCTCTCTGATCAATACCAGGTGAATGCAGTCTAGTGAAATACAGCAAACAGTCTAACGATTGTGTACAAACGGATCATCGCAGTACGGAGCACCATCTCCAAACTGTTTTCCGGTTTCTTCGTCGCTATTCTAAACTACAGGATGGAGCAACAAATGTTGATCATTAGGCATTGCATTATGAGAGCAAGTGGCACATTAAAAACAGAATGGCTGAGGTGGCTCAGGACATCAACTGACGACCCTGCAATGTCTCTGATCGGGAGGTCCTTGCGTTGAAATCTCGGCAGTGGCAGAATTTTTGACACAAGGTAGAACTAGGTCGAGTTTCAGCCGCTGTCTGGAGGAGAATTCCAGCGGCCGGCTGCTCTGATCGGTAGTTTTTCCGTGGTTTCTCCGATCAACACAGGCGAATGCCGGAGCAGTGCACTAACAAACGGGTCATGCGCGCACGATTTTCCTTCCTCTCTTTGTCCTAGTCATCACCTGTACATACGACACACACACACACACACAGACACACACATATACTGTACTACGCATGTCTGCTGGTAAGTTGGTAATCAGTGCTTGTCCCGGCTGGTGCAATGCTTCTCTGTGGGACATAGCTGGAGAGGGAAACGCAGCTAGAGATCCCAGTGTAGAATCTCACTATGGAGAGGGTCTGAAACTGGAAAACTCTGAAACTCACTTTGCCTAGCGAAAATACTCACCACTTGTTGGCATTGAATTTCGATACTCAGTGATCTCCGAAATCTTAGTTGGTGGAGCATTCATGACCTTTGTGAAAAAAGTCGCTGTTTTGCATGACCTTAGTTTGTTCGTTGCATGGCCATGAAGCCTCTCTCGAAAGCTTCGTATAAGACACGTGCCTTCTGCATCAAAGACAAATTCCCTCCTGGGAGTTTGTTATTGAGTGGATCTACATCTACAACGTGGACTTGTTTTTCTTTGTCGAAACCTGATTTCTATTTTTTTTCTATGATGATGATGATTATTATTAATGTTATTATAATATTCCATTATTAATATTATTATTATTACAGTATGAGTAATTTTAGTGATGCTGATGCTAGAAACTTTGTTTTCATGTCGTTTCAAAGTTATATTGACGTATCTCAACAATAATTTATAATACTAATTTTCCTAATAATGGAAGAACAAGTAAGCTCATACAGTATATATTCCTTAGACGAGAGCTAAATCATCATTAACTGCTTATTTCCAATAAATGTTTCTTGGGTTTTCGGAGAGTAATCACTTTTACCTCCTGCTACACGCCTTCCTGCTGTATGTGTGTATCACCGTATGCATATTTATAATAAATCGCATAAAAAGAAAATTAATGAAAATGTATATGAAGGAAATTTGATGTTTATCACTCCTATATTAGGATAATTGGTGTTTCTCTATTGCCGCAATAAAACTGACACTAAACTGTTTCGATTGTACTGAATCTATTTTCAAGAGTAGCGTTTTGGGAACATAACTCAGTTTGATTTTAGTAGAATTGAACATTGCTTGCTATTTCATTCAAGGCAAGAATAAAACTTTGGAACGTTTCCCAGAATGTTCTCCGCTTTTTCAATTGTCTGCGGCGAAGAAAAACAAACTCGTGTTAAAATTTCGGGAGAGCAATCGGACTTTTTGTGGTTTTGAATTCACCGAATTCCTTTTACGAAAATATTACATTCACGGGAGATCCCAACCGACACGAGAAAACTTTCAGCTCGGGTCAAACGCTTCCATTCTCTGGCGTCCTGTCGAAATAGTACAATCAATCTGTGGCAATCCAGCGGCAGTGTCGCCAACTGTTCCATGCCGGTGAGCCATCATCGATTTCTGTTGTTTTGTTTTAGATTCAACATTGGTGCCGAAAGCTCCGTTGCTCACTTTCATTTTTCCCTTTTCCCTCTGAGGTCTGGCCCCTGTCTTTCATTTTCTATTGAGCTCTTGATGTTCTGACTTTGTGTTTTAAACTCCTCCTTTTCTCCAGTGGTGGTTGGGGGTGAGATTTAAAACAAGTGGTACAACCAGAATTGATGGAGAAATGGTTTACTAACACTGCACTTTCTCCTTTATTTCTTGAAGTTTTTGAAGTTCTATGAATTAACCCTATTTAAATTGTATTCGAATTTCTATGGAACTGAGTCATCTATCTCCGGCTTGGACTAATTACTCACCATGCAGTCCAGCGTAGAGTTTGCACGCAATATCTGTGCACCCGTCGACAAAGAGAGAGCGTGGGAGACAGAAAAGAGACATTGCGTATGAGCAGGAGAGCCATCCACGCATACTGTTCAGCAACATCGGTTGATTATTGATTGATTTGATTCGTGTTTCCGGCTCAACTACTTTGGTCATTAGTCCCGTAAGTTAGTGCGTGTTTTTTTCTCGGGAGGTGGCGATGATGTGTTCCCCGCGAGATCGGCGCCGACATAACGTCGACTAGCCTGGGTTTTCCCCTCAACCAGTATCTCCCACCAGCGAGGCATCGCCCCAGTCCCGGACAAGCTGTAAGCTCCCGACCGTCTCCCGACATGTGAGGTAGTGTAGTGCATGTTAGTGTGTGTGTGTAAGAGGGAGAGGATAGGACAAGGAGAGGAAGGAAAGATCGCGCGCGGTCCGTGGCTCTTTTGTTAGGGTACTGCTCCGGCATTCGCCTGGTGTTGATCGGAGAAACCACGGAAACTACCGATCAAAGCAGCCGGTCGCTAGAATTCTCATCCAGACAGTGACTGTATTCGACCTCCGGGGACAAGCTAGTGTCGAAAAATCCTGCCGCCGTCGGGACTCGAACCTAGGACCTCCCGGTCAGAGGGACTGCAGTGGCATCAGTTTGATGCACTGAGCCATCTCTCCCGGTAGCAAACATCGGCTAGCCCATTGCCAGCTAGGTTATTGTAATCGCTGAGAAATTTGATTGTGAATGCGTTAGTAATTTATTTCATTGGGTTTCTTGTGTGCTTTTTACTCAAAATACCAGACGTGCCAGATTGCGCGGAATTCCGCTTTTTGGTCTCGAAACCGGTTCTCTCTCGCGGGACGAAAATTGACTTCGCCCAGTGGACGAAAATGCATCAAAACGTGTGCAGTTTTTGGGCGGGTTTTCAGATTACGACGAAATTTTCAAAAAACAACCACAATGACGTTGACAGTGAGTTTGATTTTTTTAATTTTCAGCTTTAAACATGATTTTTAATTACTATTTTTTAATTAGTTCAAATATACTTTGAGAAGAGAATAACGTTAGTTTTTAGATCACTAATATGGGGTGTGTTCTAAAAGTCATAGCGTCTTAGTCGGGTACACATTAGCAAGACTTGCAGTTAGTTCTAGAACACGCCATTTAAAATTTGTCATTTTTTGGAAGTACATATCACTGCCAGGATTTTTCGGTAAGCCACAGGGAATAAGCACGCGCATGTAAGCATTTGTGTGTTAAACGCGAATTATTTAAGAGAACCAATGAGAGTGAAAATGACTAAATGGGGAAATTATTTTATCTCTTAAATAATTCCTCCCTTCTCCTAGAGTCGTAAGAAATGTCAAAAATATATTTTAAATATTAAAATATAACTTTTAAAATAATATATACAATTTTTAAGTCATAAAATTATGAAATTGTGTTAAACATATATTTGTACTAAAGTTATGTCTGTAATATGCTCACAGTTCCAGTAAGCAGTGGCAGCTATGAAGAAAAGTGATTCATTTTGAGGTTATGTTGAAGTTATTTTGCACACTACTGTCCATTTAAATACAAATCGTCTCCGAGAATTCGCATTCAGGGGTGGTGTCTGCAGCGCGTAAACATGTGCGACGTTTTCACCCTCAGCTATTAGCACGAGACACTACATCCCTGAAAGAGCAGCACCAGCTCCACTCCGAGGTGGAAAACTGGCAACACGGCGGCCGTCTTTCGCGTATGTGTCCGAACGAAAGCACGGCGGCCTGCGGGGGTGTAAAGGGTAAGGAGGGCGAGTGGCAGGAGGTTTCAGTGCGCGCCGCCCGGGGGCGCCACTGTCATCAAAACAAAATCAAGCCAGACTGTCATCAAACACTACAACTGTCATCTAAACAAAATCGTAATCTCGCTCAAAGTTGAGAATCTTGAAAAAGCAATATTTATGCATCTATCACCACAGGCAACTCTCGGGAAAAATGGCGCCTGCAAGCAGTGGTAGCTATTATGACGAGTGATTGGTTTTGAGGTTATGTAGAAGCTGCAGTGTCCATCAAAACACCAAAACGTTCCCGAAAAATAGCATTCAGGGGACGGTGTCTGTAGCGTGTAAACAGTGGTGCCACGTTTCACCCTCAGCTATTAGCACGAGCCGCGACCACACCCTCTGAACAGCAGCTCCACTCCGAGGAGGAGGAAAACTGGCAACACGGCGGCCGCCTGTCGCGTAGGTGTCCGAACGAAAGCACGGCGGCCTGCGGGGGTGGAACGGGTGGGGAGGGGGAGTGGCAGGAGGTTTCAGCGCGCGCCGCCCGGAGGCGCCACTGTCAATTAGTGGCAATTTGGGGCGTCAGGGCGCGCTCTCCCACGGGCAGAGCGCTCTCACCTGCCGGCCCCGCCCCCTGCCGCCCCCGCGCGGCCGCGGATCGCGAGACTGACAGCAGCCGGCCTGGCTTGGATCCTTCTCCGCCGCCGTGCTCTGTTCTCCACGCCGATTGGCGGCTGCCTCCTCCTCCTGACGTAACTTCCGGCCTCTCTTCCCCTCTACTTTCGTCGTCACTTTCGATCTTACTTGCGTATCAAAGTTCGTCCCCACTACCATTTTCGCCCTCAATTTCGTACTCTCTTCCATTGTCACTTCGGTCCCCGCTTCTGTCTCCGCTTCCGCCTCCTCTTCCGACTCCACTTCCTGTCCCGCTTCCACTCCCTGCGGATGGCGCACCTGACAGCAGCCGGCCTGGCCTGCCCCTGATGCCGAGCTGCTGGCGGATCTTTCTCCTTACTCTGTTCTGCACGCCGATTTGCAGCTGCGTCTTCTCGCCTTGGGCTTTGCATCCGACGTCCGTCCTCTCTTCCCCTCTACTTTCGTCGTCACTTCCGTTCTAACTTGCCTACCAAATGTCGTCCCCACTACGTCATTTCCCCATGATGTCATTTTCGCCCTCAATTTGGTTTCTCTCGTTCATCGTCACTTCGGTCCCCGCTTCCGTCTGCACTTCCGGTCCCACTTTAGTCCACGCTTCCGGCCCATTTTCCGACTCCGCTTCCGACCCCACTTCCGTTCCCGCTTCCTGCCCCGCTTCCACCCCTGCGAATCGCGCACCTGGCAGCAGCCGACCTGGCCTGCCCCTGCCTGCGGCTTGTGGCGGATTCTTTACCGCTCCTTTGCTGTTCTCCATATCGATTTGCGACTGCCTCCCTTCACCTAGGCCTTTGCTTCCAACGAAACTTTCGTCCTCAGTTCCGGTCTTCTTTCGTCTTCACTTCCGTTCATACTCGCGTACTAACGTTCATCCCCACTACTCAATTTGTTCTCACTCCCATCGTCGCATCCGTCCCGGTTCCGTCCCGCTTCCGTCTCGCTTCCGTCCCGCTTCAGTCCCGCTTCCGTCCCGCTTCCGTCCTTCTGCCGGACCCGCTTCCTCTCCGCTTTCGTCCCCCTGTCTGGCCCCTCATCCGACTCCTTCTTCTGTGCCTGCTTCCGGCTCCCTTCCGACCGGCTCCGTTTCAGTCTTCGCTTCCGTCTCCGCTTCCGGTTCCATTCCAGCCCCGCTTCCGGCTCCTCTTCCGGTCCGTTTCCTACCCGATTCCGGCCCCGCTTCCATCCCTGCGGGTCGCGCTCTGTCAGCAGCCGACCTGGCCTGTCACTGCCTCTGGGCTTATGGCTGCTTCCGGTCTCGTGGCGGATCCTTCACCGCTGTATTGCACTGTTCTCCGCCCCGACTAGCCACCGATTTCCCGCTGCCTCCTTTCACCTTGGTCTTTGCTTCTGCCGAAATGTCCGACCTCACTTGTCCTCTGTTTTCGTCGTCACATCCGGTTTTACATGTGTACCAACGTTCGTCCCAACTACCGATCTCATTCTCGACATCAATTTCGTTCTTACTGCCGTCGCTTCCGTCTCCGCTTCCGTCCCCGCTTCCAGCCCCGCTTCTGGGCCCTCTTCCGGCCCAGCTTTCGACTTATTTACTGCCCCGCTTCAGTCCTCACGTTTGACCCAGCTTCCGTCCCCGCTTCCTCTCCGCTTTTGTCCCACCTTCTGGTTCCCCTTCTGGCCCCTCTTCCGGCCCCTCTTCAGACCCTGGCTCCGGCCGGCTCCGTTTCAGTCTTCGCTTCCGTCTCCGCTTCCGGCCCTGCTTCCGGCTCCATTCCGGCCCCGCTTCCGGCTGCACTTTTAACAACTCTTCCACAACAGCGGATCGCGCAGCTGATAGATGCCTACCTGGCCTCTGTCCCTGCCGCCGGACTTGTGGTTGCCTCCGGGCTACGTGGCCGATCCTTCACCGGTGCTGCTTCGCCCTTGACCCAACTAGGTACCGACTGCGGCTGCCTTCTATCGCCTCGATTCGTCTTTGCTTCCGCCGTCACTTCTTCTCTCGCTTACGTCGTCACTTTCCATATTACTTGCGTACCAAATTCCCTTTCCACTATATTCTCCAGGTCCGTCGTATTTTCTACCTCAATTTCCTTCTCACTTCCATCGACCTTTTCGTTCCATGTTAGTCCCCATTTTCGTCCCTGCTTCCGTCTATTCGTCGCTACTTTTGTACCCGCGTTCGTCCCCACTTTCGTCCTCGCTTTCATTCTCACTTTCGTTCTAATTTCGTCGATTTCGTTCAAGCTTCTATTTCCCCCCTTTCTTCTGCTTTCGATCCCGCGTTTGCCATCACTTTCGCCCCTGCTTTCGTCCCCGCTTACGTACCCACTCCCATCCAGTTTCCGTCCTGATTTCATAAGGGCGTCCTTTCCCGCTTCTGTGATGCCTTCCTTCTACATTGCCACCGTCCCAGCACATGACCGCCATCGCTATCAACCTGTTTTACAAGGTCATTTTTTCATCCTATTTTCATTATTTTTCTGTACAGAAAGTGAGTGAAAAAAATGACGTTCGCTTCTACGTGTCATGTTTCGGTGCCAAAACTGGATGAACATGTTTCCAGCATTTTATACGGTCATTTGTGGTCTGTACGTAATCGTAATGAAAATACTTCCTCTCGACGCCGTAAAAAGCGCTGTAGATCAAATATTTGAACATCGCGCATATGGAAACAAACCAAGTTAGGTTATATTAGGACTAAGAATGGAACGCGATGATATTCGAGCACAGGGTTTAATTAATTTCGTACCGCATGAACACTTCACATTACAAATCAACACATCAGAACGTTCTCAAAAACTGTACAAAGGGCACAAACCGCATCACACGCATAACAAACCAGAAAAAGTTTCGAAAAGTGGCGTCGGACGCGGGGAAGTCAAAATGGATAAAATCTGAACCAAAAAATGAAGCATGCGTCATTTTTTTGTACAAATTATATCCGGTCTGGTCCATCCCTTTTCTGTTTGGAAAAATGAACATGTTAAACAAGTTTTCCCTGGCATTCGGCGTTTCCTCACATCGACCTCTCTGCAGCTCTCGACCATGCTTCCACCGCCCTGCTAACGCCCGGCTTCCAGTCCGCCACTGCGCCGGCACCGTCATCACCTGCCTATCGACTCATCGTACCTACGCCACTACTTCGTCACGCCCCCGTTTCCTCGCTATTCTCACCACTGGTCCTGCCATGCCCAATACCCTGCATTCATTCTGCCTCTTAGGGCCGGTTTCACCAAACTCGTTTAAGTATCTCGCTAATCGTGCTTAAGTAATCGCGATTAAAATTAAACTCGCAATATAATCGCGTTTACATTTGCATCTGTTTCACCATGGAATATATAAACTTGATTAAGTTAATCGAGTTTTCGTGCTGAAAATGAGAGGTTGGTACTAGTCGCGGAGCATTGTGGGCCTAAAATTTTCTGTTGTATACTCTTTGCAAGCACAAAATTGTATGATATTCTGAGCATAGAGGTTAGAAATCACGAAGTCCCATACAGATTTCTTGTTAGAAACGATATATTTTAATCTTCTTGGTTCTCCTAGCTGCTAACTTGCAGAAATAAAATGTTGTAATGTAATAAATGAATTATTTTTTATTAAATTATATCTGTAATGCTTTAAAGAAAAAATTTACGTGTGATAACACTGGTCGTCAACGTTGTCTTCACAATAAATCTAATTAGTGATAGTGATTCTAGTGAGTTTTTTCATAGTGAATTCAGATATGTATATGTATAATTTTTCCATCAGGTACAGTTTTTTTGTGACAGCTACGTTTTAAAATATGATTTTAACATTCTCTTTGACCTGTCGTAGGGACCTTTCCCTTATAAGCAGCGATTTCATTCAAGCTTTTTTAAGGAAAATATGTGTAATATCCTACTGAAACATCAACAGGCAATACTGTGTGGGTTCATTCATGTTTTGACATGATCAGACAAGTTACTGGCATTGTGATATGTTGACACATTCTTGGCATAATGAAAATACAGAACACAAACATTTGGCTTACATAGTGCACTTCTAAACACTGTACTGTGTAAGCTATGAGTTAGTGTTCTGTATTTTCATCATGCCAAGAATGTGTGCAAATCATGCAGATACTTTCAGGTGTATTTGTCATGATCTCACATGTAAGACTCTGAGGCAAAATTTAACACCACTTTGGAAAAAGTGTTATCAACATTACTTGGACTGTCAAGTTGATAATTTTAGAAAGAGGTGGGCCCCAAATGTATGTTTTATGTGTTAAGATTGCTGTCTTGATAGAAAATATGGTACACAGCATATGCCGTTTGCAATTACTATGATTCGGAGGGAATCGAGGGAACATCTAAGTGGTTATTATTTTTGTTTGACAAAAATTAAAGGAATCACATATCCCTGACATGAGAAATGTGTCTAGTCCATTTATTCAATCCTGAAAATATATTTACCTCCATTGCATATTAAATTAGGAGGAAAGAAAAATTTTGTAAAAGCTATGGATAAACTTTCTGATGGATTCTTGTACTTGAATCAAAATTCCCTAAAGTAAGTGATGCTAAATTGAATTGTTTAGGACCACAAATGTGGTCATTAATAGCTGATGAATATTTTTGAAGAACTGTTACATTCACTGGAAAAAGATGTCTGACAGTCTTTCAAAAATGTATATTGCTATTTCCTTGGAAACCATAAAGCAGAAAACTATCAGATGTAGTAGCTGATCTGCATTCTTATAAAGCTATGGGATGAAATAAGTCTTTGAAAATTCACTTCTTAGACTCTGGCTTAAGTCTTCCTCCTGGAAAATCTTGGGGTTGTCAGCAATGAGCATGGAGATCGTTTTCATCAGTAAATTTCTACAATGGAAAACAGGTACTAAAAGAAAAGTGGTTGTAATATGTTGGCTGGACTACTGTTAGAACAAGAAGAGAGATGTTCCAGGTACAATATATGCCCGAAAATCATCATTACCACTTTCTAGCTACAGAATGAGAAGTAAGAATATGTCAGGATGAGTAGTGTACCATTTAGAGTTGGATAGTTAATTACTGATTTTATTGAAATTATAAAATGTTAAAATGCATATCACACAAAACTTGTGCCTGATGGGAAAAAACTGAAATCATATTTCAATTCAGTATGAAAAATACTTATAGAATCTATTATTTTCATTCTTGTGAAAGAAAAAAAGTTTATTTTGTAAACCAGTGTAATATGAACATTCCCTAAATATATGAATATTATATTTAAACCAAAAGTAATATTTTCCTATTTTCATTTCCAACAAGTGAAACATTCCTATTGTCTCATGAACTGACTATAAAATTATTGTTTGTAAAAAAAATATTATTTTGAATTAAAAAAAACAACTGAAATTCAAGCTTGTTCTCAAATCAACTTTTCTCCCAACAGAGAAATAATGTGTTTAAAAAGTTCTTATGACAATAAATGTAATAATGGAAGCAGCTTCTTCATAGGACTTTGTAAAGTTTGAATTATTTGTTTCCCAATGTTTTAAAAACTTATTTGAGGGATACAGCACGTTCATAAGATCAAAAAGCCTTGTGTTATTAAAAACGTACATATACACAATTTTACTTATACATACTACGCATTTCAAGCGACTCAGAATTTAGAAAATAAATTGAGAATACTTTACACACAACAACATATAATGGAGGTAAATACACATGTTGATTGGTAAGCAAATGTAGTCTGCAGCCCATTTATATGACATCACTTCTCACGTTCACCCTTACCCTATTTATGCAAATTTTCTTGAGTGTTGAAATAAAAGGAAGCTGGCCAAGCTTG
>JAHLJT010005437.1:79480541-79520395 GCA_031308135.1 Acheta domesticus | reverse complement strand
AGCTGTTTGAATATTCTGAGTGTGCATTTTTATTTTCCAAAGTATTCATTTACTTTGCAACGCATCATAAACTAGTTAATGCGTTTAATTGAATGTAAATTCAATATTTAATATTGCAAATGGTTTTTATGTCTGCACATACTCGATGTAATTGTGACAAGGCCTAGTAACCCAAGTAAACCGCTTTGTATTCAGTGTTTCTAGAAGTAACAGCAGACGTTTGTAAACTCTAACGAGTGGATTCGCCTTTTCAGTGTGCGGTTAAAGACGTTTACTTTCAAACTAGGAGAAACATTGGACAAGATTGTGAAGATTACGGGTGGCATGCGAAATTGTATTTTCTGCACTCAAAATTGAAGTGGCAATTTGTATTCGGAATCGATAATAATCGTTACCAATGTGTAATGAATAATACGGATCTGATGGTGAGATCCGGAGCGAACCTACACGTCAGCTTGCGGAGATTTTCCCGTCTCAATAGAGGGGCACCAGTCGCTAGAATTCTCCGTGAGACTGCAACTGAATTCGACGCTGGTATCTAGCGAATTCTCCAGGCTGGAAACCTAAGACCTCCCAGTCAGAGACATTCCAGTGACTTCAATTGATGCCCTCAGCCATCTCGGCTAGTTTGGCAGATACTGCTCATTTTATCTGTCACCATCACCTAGCTGATGTTGGCCCGAGAGCAGACCACGACCAGAAGGTTGGGAGTTTTCGTAAATATTTGAACGGTATTGTCCTTTTGCTACTTCGTCTGTCCACCTATACTGCGATTTTCGTAACTTTGTCCCTGACAGAAATCAGCTGTTCACTGTTTCATCCAATGGGGAGCTTGAACGTCACCAAAGTGTCGTCACTATCGCGAAATATAAGCTCCGATTGGATGGCAGCGAAACAGCTGATTCCTCTCAGGGAGAAAGTTACGAAAATCGCACTATATTACCTCTGCCATCCGCGTGCATTGCTTGGCTGCATCCCCCCCCCACCAGTCCCCTTCTCCCGCGCCGACGCACAGTGTGTAATTTCGGCCATCTATGCGCTAGAAATTCAAAATTTCAACTTTACCAAAACGGGTTACGTGTTTTCTATTTCGATTCTAGGAAGTCCAGAGTACATTGGAATGATATTAGATTTCACAAGTGTTGACAAGCACAGCGGATGAGCGTGCCTAAACATGCTACAACAGACCTGCACAGCATTTTGCACTTTCACTGACCTCAGGAGCTGCATGCGGGCAACTCGGGTGCAAATGAGAAAATCGATGAAGGGTGGGGATGAGACCCAATCTAGGAGTGGGGACCACCAATCAAAATGCGCAATTTGAAAGATGGCGCGTAAAATTTAAAGAGCAATCGGCAAGAACATGACGGTCATATACAGTTCAAGTAATATTGTCTTTTGTATTATATTGCAAATGTTTGTTCTCGGTATATGACAGGGCGAAATATGAAACTACAACGAATTATACTTCAATACAATAAGGTTTCATTAATTTTCACTCTTTTCTTAGCAATTAGAATTTCTGTTCCATAGATCCTCAAAATTACACACTGTGCGCCGTCCGCTGCGGTGTGACCGGCGTCGCCGCCGCCGCAGCCGTCACCACGCGTGGCGGCGGGGGCGGCGGGGGCGGCGGGGGCGGCGGGGGCGGCGGGGGCGGCGGGGGCGGGCGGGGGCGGCGGGGGCGGCGGGGGCGGCGGGGGCGGCGGGGGCGGCGGGGCGGCGGGGGCGGCGGGGGCGGCGGGGGCGGCGGGGGCGGCGGGGGGCGGCGGGGGCGGCGGGGGCGGCGGGGGCGGCGGGGGCGGCGGGGGCGGCGGGGGCGGCGGGGGCGGCGGGGGCGGCGGGGGCGGCGGGGGCGGCGGGGGCGGCGGGGGCGGCGGGGGCGGCGGGGGCGGTGCGGGCAGCTGCGGCCGCGTGCGAGCGACACGCCTAGATCCATCACTCGCGACGCGTGGCCCAGGAGCAGGCACGGGCGCGGGCGGGAGGCCGGAGGTCGATAGCCGCACGGGCAGGTGACGCCGACCTGAGCGGAGCGGTCTACGGGAGGCGGATGCTGCGGTCTCTGACGTCCACAAGCTGCCAATTCTATACCTGCGCTTTTTCTAACTTTGCCCCTCAAGGCCCGTTTTCACGAAGGAATGTGTCACGGTATTTCGCGTCTTTTTCAGTCGTGCCGCCAGATGATCGCGACCGTATCAAGCAGTGCTTGCGATCATGCGACTTCTAGCGGCACGACCGAGAAAGACGCGAAATGCCGTGTGACATTCCATCGTGGCCTTGAGGGGCAGAGTTCGAAAAATCGCACTGTATACTGCTTTTCACGTCTTATGGGTCTTATGGAGAATCTGCGCGTTGTTGCCGACGCGACACGTTCGCTTGCCCGCTCGCTACAGAATCGTCAAAATCACAGCTACTTTTCCCAATATGTGCGTCTACTGAAAACATTGTTTATTCGCACACTTATTATAGTAGTAATATTTTTATTAGCGTAAATATCTAATAAAAAGGGACCTTTTATATGTATTGTTATCAAATAAAAAAAGATCGTAAATTCTTGATTCTGCCGTCCAATATTGAGTAATTAATTTACGTAATAAACCTAACACTATGACCAAGATTTACCCAACTTTCATGGTAGTACGTTATGTACTTTTCCTCATTTCTGAACTGGCGTATTTCTCGTAGTAATGAATGTCGACACACTATTGTAAACATTTCTTTCTACCGTTTCTGTTTTTTTGTTTCTTTTTGTTTTTTTTTACGGTCTGAATAAAAAGGTGTTTGCAACGTCAGTTTTGCAGAAATCCAGAATTTTTATTATTTTATTCAAAAAGCAAATGAATGACACATTTTTCATGATTACCGTTGTGTTCGTCGTTATTTTCTCTTCAAGACTGTTTTTTTTCTACTTACTTTCGCAACAACACGATTTGGCAACAATGCACGAGATTCTTCCGTAAGAATAACATTGTCCATAAGAGCCCATTGTGCCTTCACGACGTGAAAATGAGAGGAAATATAGTGGAAATATCTCGCAAGTTATTTCTCTTTCTAATTCTTGTGCAGGGGAAGGTGGCTCAGGCTATCAACTGATGCCACTGCAGTGCCACTGACTGGGAGGATCTGGGGTTCCACTCCGGACGAATATTCGACATTAGCGTCATAGCTAGGTCGAGTTCAGCTGCTGACTGGTGGATAATTCTACTGGCCGGCTGCTCGGATCTATATTTTGGGAAATCTGAATGGGTTGATTGATTGATCGTTCGTGATTCCGGGCGCGTCCAACTACAGAGGTAACTAGTCCCGTAAGTGTAGTGCATACGTTTTTATTTGGGTGAAGGCGGTGATATTTTCCCCACTGGATGGCGAGATCCTGCGCCGACCAACCGTCGACGGGGATTTCCCCTCACTCAGGTATCTCCAGCCAGCGGCGCACCGACCAGCGGGACACCGCCCCAGTCGGGACAAGCTCTAAACTCCCGACCGGTCTCCCGGCATGTGTGGTAGAGTGGTGCATGTTAGTGTAAGTGTGTGTGTAAAGGGCGAGGATAGGACAAGGAAGAGGAAGGAAAGATCGCGCGTGGTCCGTGGCCCGTTTGTTAGGGCACTGCTCTGGGATTCACCTGGTGTTGATCGGAGAAACCACGTAAAGCTACCAATAAGAGCCGGCGGCCGCTAGAAGTCTCCTCCAGACAGCGACTGAATTCGATCTAGCTGACAAGCTAGTGTCGGAAATCCTGCCCCCGTTCTGAATGGGAAAATCCTCAGCAAGTTGACGTGTAGGTTGGCGCCGGGCTTACCACCCAGAGAGATAGAACCACTGCTACCTCTCAGATTGTATCATTTACTGCATTAACGGGACTAATGACTGCAACAATTGTCGTGAAACATCCATTAATCAATCAATCCTTTCCAGACTCTGCTCCGTCACAGCTCTCCATTCCGACTCATTTCTCGCCTCCTCTTTCCCCCCTCTCCATTTCGCTTTCTTCTTAGTTTCAGGTCAAATGTGTTTCCGCTTGTTGCTTGTAAAACACTTCACGGTACCACTGACGTCAAGAAAGAACACTTTTTGAAGACCAGGATCATCGAGGGAATAGACCGTAACATAAACACAAATAATACAGAAACCAGAAGTGAGAAAGTGTTGATTATTAACCAACTGAAAACTGAATTCGGGAAGTCCCGCCTTGGCATAGTTTATCTTACTCTGAGATTCAATATCTGTAATGGTGTTTGACCAATAAAGTGTTCACATGAGACTTAAAATGTGCGATCTCATACTTTGCTATACCTATCAATGAAAACATACAATATACAATATAATTTTATAAAACGCAATACCATCGAATTTACAAACACGCAGAGATTTCAGCTATTTAACAGAATTTTGGAATGACGTTCAAGTTGGGTAAAGTCCTCTGATGTGCCGATGCCGCCCGCGTCCCTTGAACCTTCACCGACTGCGCGTCCTGGCCGCCCCCACCGCCCCCACCACCCCCACTGCCCCCACCACCCCCACTGCCCCCCCTGCCACCACTGCCCCCACTGCCCTCTCTGCCCCTGCCGCCATCACTGCACACCGCCCGCCCACACCACCCCCCGCCACTCTCACCACCCCTGCCTTTTCCGCTGCCTCCCCACCCCGCCCCACCGCCACCGCTGCCTCCCCGCCCCGCCGCACCGCCCCTCCCCGCCCCACCGCCCTCACCCCCGCCGAACTCCCCCCCCGCCACCATTGCTGCGCTCGCCGCTCACTCCGTCCACACAGCACCCCCGCACCCAATCAGTTGTGCCAGACCACTCCTAACGGCCCACCCCTCCCCCCACCACCCCTACCGCTCCCACCTCCCCTGCCTTTTCCGCTTCCGCCCCGCCGCGCCCCACCACCCCCGCCGCCACCGCTGCCTCCCCGCCGCCGCCGCCGCCGCACCGCCCCTCCCCGCTCAACCGCCCTCCCCCCCGTTGCACTCCACCCGGCCGCACCCCCCCCGCCGCACTCCCCCCCGCCGCAGTCCCCCCGCCGCACTCCACCCCGCCGCACTCCCCTCCCCCACCGCCATTGTTGCCTTCGCCGCTCACTCCGCCCACACAGCACCCCCGCACCCAATCAGATGTGCCAGACCACTCCCAACGACCCACCCCTCCCCCCACCACCCCTACCGCTCCCACAGCGCCCGCCGCCACCAGCACCCACAAAGCCCCTCTGCACCCAACCAATTCCCCTGGGCGCCTCCTGCCGTCCCCGCCGCCTGCATCTCCCCGTTCCCCCTCCTCCCCCGCACCCCGCTTCGCCCCCCGGAGGGTATTTGATCTCGGCTGTCCGCAGAGCGCCCAGCGGAAATTCCTGGCCGCCCTAAGCCTTCTGGCACCTGAGCGCTTCTAAGCCTCCACGCTGACCGCCCGCGCCCAATCTTCCCCCTCCCCCTCCCCTTAAAACCCTTCTCTGCCCACGCCGCCTCACTCCCCACTTGTACTCGCCGGTGCTACCAACCTCTCGCCCCTGAATCGGCGGGTTCGGTGGTGTGACGATTAGTGTATCGGACCGTTATTAGATTAGCGTTATCGGACGATTAGTGTCGGACCGTTCGCGGGTTCAAACCCGATCGAAGCCGTGGATTTTTTAAGGGAGAAAAAATCCATCAAGCGCCTTCCTTCGGATGGGAAGTAAAGTCGGCTGTCCCATGTTGTAGATTAACTACATGTAAAAGATTCTCGAGCCTAAATGAAGCCTCTGAAGAAAATTTAAAACGCCTGTTGTGACGCCTCCTTTCCCTGCTAGATAACGAAATGAGCGTAGTGAAATTTGCGTGGTCAGGCGGAACAGTAGGCCTCATGGCCTGAACTTCGCCTCGGAAAATAAGGCATCATTGAACTGAATTGTTTAGATGCTCTTCTCTCTCTTCTTTCTCACTCTTCTTCGTCTTTCTCTTTGTGTCTACTCTTCCCACCGTTTATTTCTATCTATTGTATCTCTTCTCTCCTCCAGTCTCATTTTTCCTCACCTCCTTTTACTTTTGATCGTTTCATGCACTGCTTTTTCCAACTTGTTTTCCAGCTTTTCTGCCCCACCGAACATTCCATTCAGCTTGTACTCTGGAGTATCACTTACTTCCCTTGTTAAGAGGCCTTAACGCCAATATTTCTTTATCACTTTCAATATCTTCCTCATGTCTACACTTCATACTCTTCCTCCTTTCATCTCTTATCCACAACTCCTAATTCATGACAACGAGATCTTCTCTTTCCGTTCGTCTTTGTCTCCTGCCTCTTTTTATTACTTCATTCACGTCCCACACTTCTCCAATCCCTCTCCCCTTTCGTTCCCCAAATTTCCCGCATCCACCCCCTTTCAAACCCTATCTACACGATTGAGTAGGTATGGTTATATTCCCAATCTACAAAAATTGTGCAGTTTAGGATTTATAATTTTTGTTCGTAAACGAGTTTGTTTTGCGCGTTCAACATCGTGCGAATCGATTATGCGGATTTTTGAGAATGTGTAGTAATATTGTTTTTCTTATTTGAGCTCTTATTTCATGATAGTATTGTTTTAGCTTCGGGAGAGGCAAAATGCCCGGTAAATTTCTCGGAACTGTAAGACATGAAAATATTTCAAGTGTCTGGGTCTCAAAGCGATCGGTTGATGCAATGTCTCTTCCGCCTTGAACTTCCCGTTCACCTTCCGTTACCATCTTCCAATTTGCCGTTTTCTTCTCATTCTTGAATTTCTATTATCTCAGTGGCGTATGTGAATTCTCTGTTCATTCATTCTGACGTTTTTTTTCTGAGCATCCCTTTTTCTCACATTCTTTTTATTTTTCTCTTTTATTCATTTTCTACTTGTCAATAGCTTGGTCTCTTCCTGACTTCTCAGCAGTGTGCTGTTAGTTATTTCTGCTCCATTTGATCCTTTAACTCTCAGTATTTCAAGTGGCAAGTCTCAATAACTTTCTCCATCCATCCGTCCTCTTCAGTAGCATATTCTGTTTCCTCTTCTATATGAAACATTCCTCTATTTTCTTCTGTTTCAGGCATGTTTCTTGTTGCATGTACTCTTTGTCTCCATTGCATCATCGCTACCTTTCTTCTTCATTCCTTACATTTCCCAATTCTTCTTTCTCTGTTTTTCTCTGTAGTGTTTTTTTCTTCTCCCATTCTTTAATCCATTTAGTTTTTATTTTTACCACTTCGACCTCTTCTGTGTTCTTTTGCATCACTCCCTCTCCAATCCTTTTCTTCCCATACCCCAACTTTCTTCTTCCGCCTTTGTCTTCTCCTTCCAACGCTGTATCTTTCTTACTTTCCTCTTTCTTTTCCTCCCCCTTACTCTCCTCTTCTCTTTCATTCTATTCTATTCTTTCTTATTTAATTTTTACGTGTTTTGACCTCGTGTCTTATTTTACATCACTCCCTCTCCATTCCATTACCTCCCGTCTCCATTTCTTCTTCTTGCGCCTTTTCCCTCTCCTTCCAACGTTCTCTCTTTTCCGCTCCTCTCCCACCCCTTGTGTCTTTCGAACAATCTCGGTCCTCGACGCCGCCTGCTTCCGGCGCTTGTTTCGCCAAGTTGGCGCACCTGTCACCGCGTGCTGTGGCCGTAGGCGGCGGCGGGGGCGGCTCTCCCTCTCGTTTGTCCGGAGCGGACAGGGATTACCAACCTGGCGAAATCAAATTCCCTCGGAGCTCGCAGACGGTCTCTGGGGGCCGATGCTCACGGAGGGTTGGAGGGGGGGGAGTTCGGGTGCGTGGGTCGGACGTCGAAGCAAGATGGCGCCGGAAAGCCGTGGGTGGGGTGGGATGGGTGAGGAGGGGTGGGAGAAGAGAGACGGAGAAACAAGCTCAAGTGGCTGTTTTGATGCATGGTATCGGAGCGGGCACAGGTGGCTCAGCGAACGTCGTGCTTCATGTAGCGCTGGCTTCATTTTCTACGTGGGTCGAATGAGAGAGGCTTATGTGGACTTGGGTCGGCAGACACGCGTATACTTAGTAGTATCAGGACGCAGTTTTTTCAACACTCATTTTGTCCGATGCGAGGGGTGGTTGGTTGGTAGTTATTCTCTTTTTTACGTTTTTGGTACCGTTCATTCGCTATTGGTTTGGAGCATTCATGCAAATTAGACGGTTCATTGAAAAGAGTTGTCGCTGCATCGGTTCTGCCTAGGAAGTTCTAGGGTTTGAGTCTCCACGAAGGCGGATTATCTACACTATCTACATAGCTAGGCCGAATTCAGCCACTGTAGACAGAGGAATTCTAGCGACCGTCTGTTTTGATCGGTAGTTTTCCGTGGTCTCTCTGATCAATACCAGGTGAATGCCGGAGTAGTACTCTAGCAAACGGTCTACGATTGTGTACAAACGGATCATCGCAGTACGAGCACCATCTCCAAACTGTTCCGGTTTCTTCGTCGCTATTCTAAACTACAGGATGGAGCAACAAAAGTTGATCATTACGCATTGAGCAAGTGGCACATTAAAAACAGGAATGGCTGAGGTGGCTCGGGACATCAACTGACGACCCTGCAATGTCTCTGACCGGGAGGTCCCTTGCGTTTGAATCTCGACAGTGGCAGAATTTTTGACACAAGGTAGAAAACTAGCTCGAGTTCAGCCGCTGTCTGGAGGAGAATTCCAGCGGCCGGCTGCTCTGATCGGTAGTTTTCCGTGGTTTCTCCGATCAACACCAGGCGAATGCCGGAGCAGTACCCTAACAAACGGGCCATGGACCGCGCGCGATCTTTCCTTCCTCTTCCTTGTCCTATGCTCACCCCTTACTTACTCACACACTTACATGTACTGCACATGTCCAGTCGGGAGCTCAGTGCTTGTCCCGGCTGGTGCAATGCTTCTCTTGTGGGACATAGCTGGAGAGGGAAACGCAGCTAGAGATCCCAGTGTAGAATCTCACTATGGAGAGGGTCTGAAAACTGGGAAAACTCTGAAACTCACTTTGCCTAGCGAAAATTACACACAACTTGTTGCATTGAATTTCGATACTCAGGTGATCTCCGAAATGCTTAGTTGGTGGAGCATTCATGACCTTTGTGAAAAAAGTCGCTGTTTGCATGACCTTAGTTGTTCGTTGCATGGCCATGAAGCCTCTCTCGAAAACTTCGTATGAGACACGTGCCTTCTGCGTCAAAAGACAAATTCCCTCCTGGGAGTTTGTTATTAAATGGATCTACATCTATAACGTGGAATTGTTTTTCTTTGTTGAAACCTGATTTCTATTATTATTATTATTATTGTTATTATTCATATTATTATTATTATTATTATTATTATTATTATTATTATTAAAAGTATGAGTAATTTTTAGTGATGCTGATGCTATAAACTTTGTTTTTTATGTCGTTTCAATGTTATTAATTGAAGTATCTCAACAATAAATTTATATTACTAATTTTCCTAATAATGGAAAGAACAAGTAAGCTCATACAGTAATATATTCCTTAGACGAGGGCTAACATCATTGATACTGCTTATTTCCAATAAATGTTTCTTGGATTTCGGAGAAGTAATCAACTTTTACCTCCTGCTACACGGCCTTCCTGCTGTATGTGTGTATCACCGTATGCATATTTATAATAAAATCGCATTAAAAGAAAAAATTAATGAAAAATGTATATGAAGGAAATTTGATGTTTAGCACTCCTATATTAAGGATAATTGGTGTTTCTCTATTGCCGCAATAAAACTGACACTAAACTGTTTCGATTGTACTGAATCTATTTTCAAGAGTAGCGTTTTGGAACATAACTCAGTTTGAATTTTAGTAGAATTGAACATTGCTTGCTATTTCATTCAAGGCAAGAATAAAACTTTGGAACGTTTCCCAGAAATGTTCTTCCGCTTTTTCAATTGTCTGCGGCGAAGAAAAACAAACTCGTGTTAAAATTTCGGGAGAGCAATTGGACTTTTTGTGGTTTTGGAATTCACCGGAATTCCTTTTACGAAAATATTACATTCACGGGAGATCCCAACAGACACGAGAAAACTTTCAGCTCGGGTCAAACGCTTCCATTCTCTGGCGTCTGTCGAAATAGTACAATCAATCTGTGGCATCCAGCGGCAGTGTCGCCAACTGTTCCACGCCGATGAGCCATCATCGATTTCTGTTGTTTTGTTTTAGATTCAACATTGGTGCCGAAAGCTCCCGTTGCTCACTTTCATTTTTCCTTTTCTCCCTGAAGGTCTGACCCCTGTCTTTTATTTTCTATTGAGCTCTTGATGTTCTGACTTTGTGTTTTAAACCCTCCTTTCTCCAGTGGTGGTTGGGGGTGAGATTTAAAACAAGTGGGTACAACCAGAATAGATGGAGAAATGGTTTACTAAACACTACACTTTCTCCTTTATTATTATTGAAGTCCCTCCATTTATTATTTTTGAAGTTCTATGAATTGAACTTCTATTTTAATTGTATTCGAATTTCTATGGTTACTGAAGTCATCCACCTCCGGCTTGGACTAATTACTCCACATGCAGTCGCAGCGGTAGAGTTTGCACGCAATATCTGTGCACCCGTCGACAAAGAGAGAGCGTGGGAGACAAGAAAAGAGACATTGCGTATGAGCAGGAGAGCCATCCGCATACTGTTCAGCAAACATCGGTTGATTGATTGATTGATTCGTGTTTCAACTACTTTGGTCATTAGTCCCGTAAGTGTAGTGCGTGTTTTTTCTCGGGAGGTGGCGATGATCTGTTCCCCGCGAGATCTGGCGCCGACATACCGTCGACTAGCTGGGTTTTCCCCACAACCAGGTATCTCCCACCAGCGAGGCATCGCCCCAGTCGGGACAAGCTGTAAGCTCCCGACATGTGAGGTAGTGTAGTGCATGTTAGTGTAAGTGTGTGTGTAAGAGGGAGAGGATAGGACAAGGAAGAGGAAGGAAAGATCGCGCGCGGTGCGTGGCCCTTTTGTTAGGGTACTGCTCCTGCATTCGCCTGGTGTTGATCTGAGAAACCAGGAAAACTACCGATCAGAGCAGCCGGTCGCTAGAATTCTCATCCAGACAGCGACTATATTCGACCTCGCTGACAAGCTAGTGTCGAAAATCCTGCTGCCGTCGGGACTCGAACCTAGGACCTCCCGGTCAGAGGGACTGCAGTGGCATCAGGTTGATGCACTGAGCCATCTCTCCCGGTAGCAAACATCGGCTAGCCCATTGCCAGCTGGGTATTGTAATCGCTGAGAAATTTGATTGTGAGTGCGTTAGTAATTTATTTCATTGGGTTTCTTGTGGGTTTTTTTTACTCAAAATACCAGACGTGCCAGATTGCGCGGAATTCCGCTTTTTGGTCTCGAAAACGGTTCTCTCTCGAGGGACGAAAATTGACTTCGCGGAATGTCGCCCAGTGGACGGAAAGGCATCAAAACGTGTGCAGTTTTTGGGCGGGTTTTCAGATTACGACGAAATTTTCAAGAAACAGCCACAACGACGTTGACAGTGAGTTTGATTTTTTTAGTTTTCAGATTTATACATGATTTTTAATTACTATTTTTTAATTAGTTCAAATATACTTTGAGAAGAGAATAACGTTAGTTTTTAGATCACTAATATGGGGTGTGTTCTAAAAGTCATAGCGTCTTTGTCGGGTACACATTAGCAATACTTGCAGTTAGTTCTAGAACACGCCATTTAAAATTTGTCATTTTTTGGAAGTACATGTCACTGCCAGGATTAAGCCGCAGGGAATAAGCACGCACATGTAAGCATTTGTGTGTTAAACGCGAATTATTTAAGAGAACCAATGAGAGTGAAAATGACTAAATGGGGAAATTATTTTATCTCTTAAAAAATTCCTCCCTTCTTCTAGAGTCGTAAGAAATGTCAAAAATATATTTTAAATATTAAAATACAACTTTTAAAATAATATATACAATTTTTAAATCATAAAATTATGAAATTGTGTTAAACATATATTTGTACTAAAGTTATGTCTGTAATATGCTCACAGTTCCAGTAAGCAGTGGCAGCTATGAAGAAAAGTGATTCATTTTGAGGTTATGTTGAAGTTATTTTGCACACTACTGTCCATTTAAATACAAATCGTCTCCAAGAATTCGCATTCAAGGGTGGTGTCTGCAGCACGTAAACAGTGCCACGTTTCACCCTCAGCTCAGCCCTCACCCTTAGCACGAGACACTACATCCCTGAAAGAACAGCACCAGCTCCACTCCGAGGAGGAAAACTGGCAACACGGCGGCCGCCTTTCGCATAGGTGTCCGAACGAAAGCACGACGACCTGCGAGGGTGGAAAGGGTGGGGATGGGGAGTGGCAGGAGGTTTCAGCGCGCGCCGCCCGAAGGCGCCACTGTCATCAAAACAAAATCAAGCCAAACTGTCATCAAACACTACAACTGTCATCTAAACAAAATCGTAATCTCGCTCAAAGTTGACAATCTTGCAAAACCAACATTTATGCATCTATCACCTCAGGCAACTCTCGGGAAAAATGGCGCCTGCAAGCAGTGGTAGCTATTATGACGAGTGATTGGTTTTGAGGTTATGTAGAAGCTGCAGTGTCCATCAAAACACCAAAACGTTCCCGAAAAATAGCATTCAGGGGACGGTGTCTGTAGCGTGTAAACAGTGGTGCCACCTTTCACTCTCAGCTATTAGCACGAGCCGCGACTACACCCTCTGAACAGCAGCTCCACTCCGAGGAGGAGGAAAACTGGCAACACGGCGGCCGCCTGTCGCGTAGGTGTCCGAACGAAAGCACGGCGGCCTGCGGGGGTGGAACGCGTGGGGAGGGGGAGTGGCAGGAGGTTTCAGCGCGCGCCGCCCGGAGGCGCCACTGTCAATTAGTGGCAATTTGGGGCGTCAGGGCGCGCTCTCCCACGGGCAGAGCGCTCTCACCTGCCGGCCCCGCCCCCTGCCGCCCCCGCGCGGCCGCGGATCGCGAGACTGACAGCAGCCGGCCTGGCTTGGATCCTTCTCCGCCGCCGTGCTCTGTTCTCCACGCCGATTGGCGGCTGCCTCCTCCTCCTGACGTAACTTCCGGTCTCTCTTCCCCTCTACTTTCGTCGTCACTTCCGTTTTTACTTGCGTACCAAAGTTCGTCCCCACTACCGATGCCATTTTCGTCCTCAATTTCGTACTCTCTTCCATCGTCACTTCGGTCCCCGCTTCTGTCTCCGCTTCCGCCTCCTCTTCCGACTCCACTTCCTGTCCCGCTTCCACCCCCTGCGGATGGCGCACGTGACAGCAGCCGGCCTGGCCTGCCCTGCCGCCGAGCTGCTGGCGGATCCTTCTTCGCCGACTTGCTCTGTTCTCCACGCCGATTTGCGGCTGCCTCCTATCGCCTTGGGCTTTGCTTCCGACGTAACATCCGTCCTCTCTTCCCCTCTACTTTCGTCGTCACTTCCGATCTTACTTGCGTACCAAATGTCGTCCCCACTACGTCATTTCCCCATGATGTCATTTTCGCCCTCAATTTGGTTTTTCTCGTCACTTCGGTCCCCGCTTCCGTCTACGCTTCCGGTCCCACTTTAGGCCACGCTTCCGGCCCATTTTCCGACTCCGCTTCCGACCCCACTTCCGTTCCCGCTTCCTGCCCCGCTTCCACCTCCACGGATCTCGCACCTGGCAGCAGCCGACCTGGCCTGTCTCTGCCTGCGGGCTTGTGGCGGATTCTTCAACGCTGTTCTCCATATCGATTTGCGACTGCCTCCTTTCACCTAGGCCTTTGCTTCCGACGTAACGTTAGTCCTCGGTTCCGGTCTTCTTTCGTCGTCACTTCCGATCTTACTTGCCTACTAACGTTCATACCCACTAGTCAATTTGGTCTCATTCCCATCGTCGCCTCCGGCCCCGCTTCCGTCCCTCTGCCGGACCCGCTTCCTCTCCGCTTTCGTCCCCCCTGTCTGGCCCCTCATCCGACTCCTTCTTCTGTGCCTGCTTCCGGCTCTCTTCCGGCCGGCTCCGTTTCAGTCTTCGCTTCCGTCTCCGCTTCCGGCCCTGCTTCCGGCTCCATTCCGGCCCCGCTTCCGGCTGCACTTTTAACAACTCTTCCACTACAGCGGATCGCGCAGCTGACGGCAACCTACCTGGCCTCTGTCTCTGCCGCCGGGCTTGTGGTTGCCTCCGGGCTACGTGGCCGATCCTTCACCGGTGCTGCTTCGCCCTTGACCCAACTAGGTACCGACTGCGGCTGCCTTCTATCGCCTCGATTCGTCTTTGCTTCCGTCGTCACTTCCCATACTACATTTTTTTATCTCCCCGGTTTATTTATGAATAGCGGCATATACATTAAGTCTTTTCCGCCCAGGTTGAGCATCGTTCAGTATGGTGACGTGTGAAGAAGGTGCTCCTGTCTTCCCCCATATACATGGTGACCGACGAGGAGGGGATGGGAAGGGATGTGAAATGGGAGGGATAGGAAGAAACAGTTTGTTGAAGATGGAAAATGTTTGTGGAAGGATGGTGAAAAATCGGAGTTGGTTTTCTTTTTATGGATTTATTGATTTTTTGGTTTATTGCTTTATTTGTTGATTTATTTATTTTATTTTTTTGGGGGGGCTTTCTTTTCATTTTCTTTCCCTTGTTGATTCGGGTCTTCTTTGTTTAGTCTGCTGTCTTCGTCACGTCCGTAGCTGTCGCAGTCTTTCTTTTTCTAAATAATGTGCGTGAATTGTAGCGGGGGAGTTTCATCATTACTTCCGAGGTGGGGGGAGCTGTAGGATGTTGCGTACCAAATTCCCTTTCCACTATATTCTCCAGGTCCGTCGTATTTTCTACCTCAATTTCCTTCTCACTTCCATCGACCTTTTCGTTCCCTGTTAGTCCCCCATTTCCGTACCAGCTTCCGTTTACACTTCATCGCTACTTTTGTACTCGCGTTCGTCCCCGCTTTCGTCCTAGCTTTCATCCTCACTTTCGTTCTAATTTCGTCGATTTCGTTCAAGCTTCGATTTCTCCCCTTTCTTCTGCTTTCGATCCCGCGTTTGCCGCCACTTTCGCCCCTACTTTCGTCCCCGCTTCCGTTCCCTCTCCCATCCAGTTTCCGTCCCGATTTCATAAGGGCGTCCTTTCCCGCTTCTGTGTTGCCTTCCTTCTACATTGTCACCGTCCCAGCACATGACCGCCATCGCCATCAACCTGTTTTACAAGGTCATTTTTCATCCTATTTTCATAATTTTTGTGTACAGAAAGTGAATGAAGAAATGACGTTCGCTTCTACGTGTCATGTTTCGGTGCCAAAACTGGATGAACATGTTTCCAGCATTTTACACGGTCATTTATGGTCTGTACGTAATCGTAATGAAAATACTTCCTCTGGACGCCGTAAAAAGCGCTGTAGATCAATATTTGAACATCGCGCATATGGAAACAAACCAAGTTAGGTTATATTAGGACTAAGAATGGAACGCGATGATATTCGAGCACAGGGTTTAATTAATTTCTTACCGCATGAACACTTCACATTACAAATCAACACATCAGAACGTTCTGAAAACTGTACAAAGGACACAAATCACATCACACGCATAACAAACCAGAAAAAGTTTCGAAAAGTGGCGTCGGAAGCGCGGAAGTCAAAATGGATAAAATCTGAACCAAAAAATGAAGCATTCGTCATTTTTTTATACAAATTATATCCGGTCTGTTCCGTCCCTTTTCTGTTTGGAAAAATGAACATGTTAAACAAGTTTTCCCTGGCATTCGCCGTTTCCTCACATCGACCTCTCTGCAACTCTCGACCATGCTTCCACCGCCCTGCTAACGCCCGGCTTCCAGTCCGCCACAGCGCCGGCACCATCATCACCTGCCTATCGACTCATCGTACCTACGCCACTACTTCGTCACGCCACCGTTTCCTCGCTATTCTCACCACTGGTCCTGCCAATACCCTGCACTTATTCTGCCTCGTACTCGCCACTCCTATCACCGCCCCGTCCCACTCCGTCCCGCCCCGCCTCGCCTCGCCTCGCTTCGCCCCGCCCCGCCCCGCCCCCGTCCCGCTCCGTCCCGCCCCGCCTCGCCTCGCTTCGCCCCGCCCCGCCCCGCCCCCCGTCCCGCTACCGTCCCGTCTCGTCCCGCTGCGCCCCCCCCCGCCTCATCGACGTCGAATCTGGCCATCTAGCGAGTGGGTATTGACACCACCCATGACAAGAATGTACACTACGCGTACAGTACTAATCACCATATCAGTTGACGCGTTTTGTAAACACTTATCAATCAGTTCACCCCCGTCACCACCCGTCACCACCCCGTCACCACCCCGTCACCACCCCGTCACCACCCCGTCACCACCCCGTCACCACCCCGTCACCACCCCGTCACCACCCCGTCACCACCCCGTCACCACCCCGTCCACACCCCGTCACCACCCCGTCACCACCCCGTCACCACCCCGTCCACCCCCTGTCACCACCCTTCCACCACCACTCTATTTCCCCGCCAGAGCCACCGCTAGTCCCACCCCTTCCTCGTCAATTTCCGCCGTTGCTCTCTGTCCGATACTAAGCCGCGCCCGAAGAATTTCCCATCCGTTCCTGCCTCGGGTCACCACACCGTCACCACTCCGTCAACACCACTCTATTTCCCCGCCACAGCCACCGCTAGTCCCACCACTTCCCCGTCACTTTCCGCCGTTGCTCTCTGTCCGATACTAAGCCGCGCCCCGAAGAATCTCCCGTCCTTTCCCTGCCTCGGGTCACCACACCGTCAACACACCGTCACACCCCGTCAACACCCCGTCAACACCCTGTCACCACCCCGTCACCACCCCGTCACCACACCATCACCACACCGTCACCACACCGTCACCACACCGTCACCACACCGTCACCACCCCGACACCACCCCGACACCACCCCGACACCACCCCGACACCACCCCGACACCACCCCGACACCACCCCGACACCACCCCGACACCACCCCGACACCACCCCGACACCACCCCGACACCACCCCGACACCACCCCCGTCACCCACCCCGTCACCCCTGTCACCACCCTTCCACCACCACTCTATTTCCCCGCCACAGCCACCGCTAGTCCCACCACTTCCCCGTCACTTTCCGCCGTTGCTCTCTGTCCGATACTAAGCCGCGCCCGAAGAATTTCCCGTCCGTTCCCTGCCTCGGGTCTGCCACATCCCTCCCTTCCCCAACCCCCTTGACCTTTCCTGTCTTCGCATATCTCTGACATCCCACCTAAAACCGGCCCACCCTTGCTGATGCCCCAGCGTCGCCGACGTCTGCGCCTACAACACTACCATCACGCCCACCACCGACCCTTCCGCTGTCAAATTACAACGTTGCTCTCGAGCTTGCTTCTGCCATCACCCCCGCCCTCTAAACCCTGTCACCAGTCATGCCAACCCCCCCCCCAGCACTCCGACTGATTTTAGCTTAGAGCCAGCATTGTCCCTGACTCTGCAGCGTGACCTATTGTTCGAGTGGCGAAATTTCGATACCAGTTTGACATCCAGGTCGAATTCAACCTCTGTCTTGAGGATAATTCTAGCGACGGGCTGCTGTGATCCGAAGTTTTCCATGGTTTCGCCGAACAACAACCGGAAGAGGTGGCTCAGGGCATCAACTGATGTCACTGTAGCGCCTCTGATTGGGAGGTCCTTGGGTTTGAGTCCCGACGGTGGCAGGATTTTCGACACTAGCTTGAGAGCTAGGTCGAATTCAGTCGCTGTCTGGAGGAGAATTCTAGCGGACAGCTGTTCTGATCGGTACTTTTCCCTAGTTTCTCCGATCAGTACCAGGCGAATGCCGGAGCACTACCCTAACAAACGGGCCACGGACCGCGCGCGATGTTTCCTTCCTCTTCCTTGTCCTATCCTCACCCCTTACACACACACACACCACACACACACTACACTTCACATTCACTACACTACCACGCATGTCGGGAGAGTATGCTTGGGCGCTACCATGTAAATAAATGGAAGAATAGAGACAGGCATTATTTACTTCAATGCGGTTACATTAATTCTTCCGATTTTATGTGCCACTCATGCCTACCGTGCGGTAATCAAGACATACTTTGATGGAAACAAAATGCTTGATTAAAGTGTCACTTTAATCGCTTTTGAAAATAATATTTCTCCTTTTTAGTTCTATTCGTTTGTTTTACTTACGATTCACAAACGTAAAACTTATATTTATTATAAGCCAAAATGTACCTGATGATGATCTCTGAAACGTTGTAAAACTCCAGCCTGTAAAACTCCAACTTTGTTTTTCTTCAACCTTGTATGAATATATTTTATTATCACCTGATCTGATTGTCTAGTAATTAATGGAACCTTTCTTTATGCAATGAAGAATAGACAATCAATAAAAAATTATTAATATTTCTCCTAACTTTCATAATCTGATTGTCTCCAATAATTCAAGGATGTATCGCAATTCATGAGAATATAATAAGGATTTTATTATTTGTTTTGGGTATTTTTACGCCTGCGAGTGCGGATCCAACAAAGAGTTTGTGTTTGCAAATACTATTTTGATTTTGGGAACGTTGCTTCTGTGAAGCTTAATGTGCTTCTGGAACATTGTGTTTTGGAAAGACGTCTCTTCAAAACACCTATTGAAAAAAATATTAATTTCGGTTGTTATTTAAAACTTATATTAGAAATCAATTTAGTTAATGTATAAATTTCAATAGTATTTATGATAAAAAGTAGTTTTATTAAATTCTATCCTAGTACATGTAGCATGTAGTTAATTTCAATAAAATTAATTGTCGCATTTTGGATTGAGCATCAACTCCGGCAAGACGCATCTTCATAGACTCACAAATTTAACCGTAATAAAGATGATACATTTGTTGCCGTGAAATCCAAAATGCATTATCCGTCCTTGTGAACGTTGCGATTAATCATTTTATATTGCCTCGCTCCTCTTGGTTGCGCTGTGCTCTGCACATCCGCTTGCAAATCATGCTAAAACAAGGAGATGCAGGACTCGTGTGGCCACTTCAGGAAGACGTTAATGTCTAGTACTGACCATCAAGCGAATGGGTCCACTACATTCTAATGGTCTAGGAGGAAGATAATGAGACGATTTACATTGGAGTTATTGACACTGTGCTCGGGATGGTAGGGAGATATCCATTTGAACCCAGACGATCAATGGGTATCGAAGGACACGACAATGGAGCAGCGATACCTGTGTTTTCGTGATTAATTTGTTTGAGAAAGTCTGATGAACACCGAATATACGAAAGCTGAAGTTTTTTTCCACAAGAAATGAATCAAGTCCTTTTTAACCCATTCAGTAGAGTTTCGTATAGTCAATTTTTAACTGAAGAAAAACTGTGCAGATATCCGAAAATTATGACGAAATTTCGACGAAGAAATTTGACGACAGTAGTATTGTGCTAAAACTAGGCCATAAGAAAAGCGTTCAATGTACAAGCAATCAGTACAGACCTTACTTTAAGATACGATAGAATGTTGGTCTCACGTGCACAAGAGTCTAGAATGTTTATGGAAAACACTCTTCTTGCTTGGCCGAAGATTATCTCTAGCAAAAAGATTCATACGATATAAAAATTGTTCTTCTGAACTCGCAATTTTACGTTGAAATACGTTTCAGACAATGTGCAATTACTTTTCCATGATCAATTTTTCCATTCGTTTCTGCCTAAACATGTTGGGGTGATCGGTGAGTAATATTAAAAATTATTCAGATTTGAAGAAACTGCTGTTTTTGTGGTTTCTCCGTTCCAATATGTTTGTTCTCCTACGAAGAAGAACGATTATGGTAGTACTGCGTGTAAATATTTGGCAAGTCCCACCTTGGAATGTTACTCATTCGGATATATTGTGAATATTTGTGTGTGTGTTTCATTGATTCATAATTCCGTGTTTCCATGAACAGCGATGGTCCTTATTTCCAAAAGTGTAGTTCAGATTTTATCACGGGAGATTGTGTTCTTGATGGCGAGGTCTGGTGCCGTCGTGCTTATTCGGCTTGGGAATTTTCCCCATCCTCGTATCTCCCATTAGTGATGCACCGTCCCAGCTTATACACCGTCACAGCTATAGGGAAAGTTCTGAGTTCCCGACTGGTCTGTCACCTTGTGTGATATTGTAATACTTGTAGGTGTATGTCAGTGGTGTCAAGGTCTTCTACTGGTGGCAGTGCCACGCGTTCTGGCAACGTAGCACATCCACGAGCTTCTCTGCGCAACTAGCGTCGGGAAAGGAAACTATTGCGAGTAGTAGTAACCCCGCCGGTTTACAATAGGTATGGCGTTGTCTCTAGTGGCGAGGTAATGAACTGCGTTGAGAGGCGATTTCGTCGTGGCACTCGTGCCACGGATTCCCGCTCGTGGCATCGACTTGACAACACTGGTGTATGTGTAAGTAAGATGGGGGAAAGGACAAATAAGGAGAAGGACAGATCGTGCGCAGTTCGTGGCCTGTTTCCTATGGTGATACCCCATAATTCGCATGGTGTTGATCAGAGGAACCACTGAAAACTACCAATCAAAGCAACCGGTACTCAAAAATTCTCCTGAAGACCAAGGCTGAATTCGACATAGCTGGTAGCTGGTGTAGAAAATCCTGTTACCGTTGGGATTTGAACTCTGGAAATTCCGGGTCAGAAGTACAGCAGTTACATCAGTTGATGGCATGAGCCACCACAGTCAGTCCTTGTTTTCTTATTGGGCTACCTGTACATGATCAGCTTTTGTTGCTCCATCCCAACAGTTTAGTACAGTGCCGTAGAAGCATCAGAGATCGCGTAGTGGTGGCGCTCGTACTGCAATGACTGGTCATCAGGCTGAAACAGGAAGCCAGCCGAGCACGCCAACGCCAGCTCGTCCTATAACTCGCCATCGGGCAGGTGGCGCTTCTGGTGATGTGCGCGGGAACTAACGGACGGGCAGGCGAGCGGGCGGGCGGCCGGCCGGCCGGCCGGACAGGCGCATAAACAAACCCGCATCGGAATATCTGAATGTCGGCTCCCCTCCCCTACTTCCTGACGCGCTCTTCCACGTGGACGCTCGCTGGCATCGCATTTGCGTCAACAGTCGCCCACGCCGATGCCAACCAGTTGAGGGACAGTTGGGTGTAATCCTTCATTTTCACTGTCGGAATTGGTTTTAGCCAGGATTTAGCCGAAAGGATCTCGAATCGAAATTTTGCCGAGATTCTCGAAATCATCCTTTTAGACGAATCTCGAACTTTTGGAATCTTAAATAAAAATGTTAGTATTCAACATACACGTTTAAAAAAAATCTGCGTAATATTAATCATTTTCTGCATCGCATTTGCGCCAACAATCGCTCACGACTAAGCCAGTCAGTTGAGGGACAGTTGGGCGTAATCCTTCGTTTTCACTGTCGGATTGGTTTTAGCCAGGATTACACCGGAAAGACCTTGAATCAAAATTATGGCGAGTTTCTTGAAACCATCAATTGGACGAATCTCGAATTTCTGGAATCTTGTATAAAATGTTGATATTCAATACACACATTAAAAAACTCCGCGTAATATTCATCATTTTCTACATTCCATTTTCATCAACAATCGCCCATGCCCTTGCCTATCAGTTGAGCGACAGTTGGGCGCAATCCTTCGTTTTCACTGTCGGATTGGTTTTACCCAGGATTTTCTGAAAGGATCTTGAATACAATTTTGTTGAGGTTATTGACAATACTGACGCTGCCAGGTGGAGGAGAGTGTGGCTTAATTTATTAATTTATCTAGTCGATAGAGTATATCAGGATAATTTCCGAAATTAATTCCAATACGAATCCTTGGTGATTCTCTATTCACGAGTGTCTGTCAAACCATCTGTTCCAAACTAATAGAATCTTCTTTGAAATGAAAGTCCACCCCATATACTCGTACAAATTTAGATATCCAATTTGCTATAAAATCAATTTTCGTTACACTTTACGCAACAATCATCAACGCCAGTCAAGAGACAAGTTGTGCGTAACCGATAGTTTTAAATAGTCGATTGATATCAAGTTTTATTACATCGAAATAATCTAGGATTCATTTTCTTTCAAGAATCTTAAACACAGCTGAAGTGCACAGTGAAACTAGTACCTGTTGAAACCAGTGTAGAATTTTAGATTACATATGGACATAATGCTGATATAAAATGGACATTTGCTGACATTACATTTGTGTGAACAATCGACTATGGCAGCAAACCATATGCCTCTACACTCGTAACAATAATGGCACGTGCATAGACAATGTGTACACAAAAGTGTTCGGAATAGTCCACCTGAAAAAACGTATATTAGGCAAAAAGTGGATTGCTTCTACAATGTGATACAGGAATCTGATTAATCTGTTCACTAACACACAATTATATAGAAAAGACCTCGAATAAACATTACAGTGAGTTACGACCCCGATAACAACATAGGGTTTCTTGGAACACCTGCAGGCGGTACACCAAACCAGTTCTTTTGGATATACAAAAGCTAATTGATTCGAAGAACCAGGAAACATACGCGTTAGAATAAAAGCTCTCAATCAGACGTACGTTTCAATATAACTTCTTCGAACACAGGAGCATTTCCACGTATATCTTTATATCAGCCTAGAAATGATGTGGTTCTCTTCCGTAGCAAACGAGAATGTAAAAATTCCTTCTTTGGCGGCGACCATGTGTATCTCCGCTTCTGCTCCATCATCCTCTGCCCATGGCCTGTTTCCCAGTCCTTTTCACTAGAATGCTCGCGATCTGCTAGGATTCAGGCGATACACCGAACCAGTTCTTGCGACCGTATAAAATTTTTGCGAACAGTTCTTGCGAACACATTTAAAAGATTCGAAGAAGCGGCTGACATACCCGTTAGAATAGAAGCAATAACCCAGGCATACGTTTCAAAATAACTTCTTCGAACACGAAAGCATTCCCAGATATATGTTTATATCTGCTTCGAAATCAAGTGTGATTAAATATATTTACTTTTGCAGCGAACGAGAATGTACAAATTCCTTCTTTGTCCATGGCTTATTTCCCAGTTCTTTCCGCTCGAATGCTCAATATCTGCTAGGTTTCAAACGCATCAAAACCAGTTCTTGCTGACAGACAAAAGCTTAATTCGGAGAAGCAACAAATATACGCGTGCGAATAGACGCTATCACGGAGGAATATGTTTCAATATAATTTCTTCGAACTCGAAAGCATTTATGGTTTTTATATCTGCCTCGAAAATAAATGTTTAGATATATTTTATTTTTTCTGATACATTATCGGTTGCCTTCGATACGGACCTCGATATACACTGCATAACTTACCTGGGTCGAGAGAATTCTGGTGATGAAGAAAGTATGAAAACATTTGAATGTTGCTTCATGATCTCTTATGGAGGGAATTGTGAGTGAGAATTTTGATTATGAATGGGTATTGTGAGAGGGAAATATGAAACGATAAACCCAATGAAGTAAACATCTAGAATTGAATAGGTACCCCGAATAGAGATCTAACCCACAAAAGGAAAAGTTTTCAGGAAAGAGAAAAAACCTCTAATCAGTGTAAATTAATTTATTCTTTAAAAAAACTTACATCCAACAATATATTATGAATTGTGAATCACTGTGAAGTCACATTTTTGTCAACGCATTACCGCTCATAACATACTCGCATCGATCCAACATCTTGCTGCAGAGAGATCACTAGTCGCCAAAAGGAAAACTTTACCTAAAGAATAATATACCTTCGGAATGGTCCTGTGCACCCTCAGAATCGAGGGGGCTGTGTATTACGTCCAATAGATCACTATTCCATTGAAATCTCGATTTTCGACTTTTTGTGTGTTAGATCTGTATTCGGGGTAACTATTCAATTAGTAAATAAATATACCTGAATTCATCAAAATTTGGTATAAAATAAAATCTTGTATGCACCGTGGGCTTTAACTGGTTCTGATGATCTCGGGAGGCAAAAGGCCCTAAGTCGAAGGTTCTCGGGCTATTTTGTGTCGCTTCTCGATCACTTGAACCTTTATTACGCCCTTGGTGCATAAATAACTAATCTTACGTAGCGATCGGAAATATTTTATTATTTAATAGATAATTATTCCATGTATAAATAACAATTATATTACAATGTGGCTAGGCTAAAGGCCTTTAAGCCATTAGAATACCTACGTCCTATCAGGGTTCTAACCTTTCGAATTCTGGTATTCGCCCCAAATGGTCTCTCCATCGCATCAAATGCCGCTGGAAAAGAGACCGTAAGGTACGCCTGAGGAGAAAAGAAACCGAAGGGGGAAAAACCTAGCCGTCAGAAGCCGAATACATCCTAATCTACCAGACATTTTCTAAACTATTTTTTTTTCGTGGTGCGGGCGTCACGCGTTCTCAATCCAGTCTTTGGCTTCCTCCGTACGGAAATGTAAAAATCCCTCCTTTGTCAGCAACCATGTGTATCTCCGCCTCTATCCCATCACCCTCCCCCCATCGTTGTTATGCCATCCGTTTCTCCGGGCCTTCAATGTTCGCGGCCATCTACGATCGGCAGTTGCGCCGTTGGACCGTCGGGCGTTTGCGAAGGAATGTGGCGGTGGGGCCGGCGGGGGAGGCGATGGCGTTGCAGGGGGCCTTGCGGAACAGTTGCCGATCGCATCGCCGCGCATCGATGCTCCGCGATGGCCCAGGGGTGGTCAAACCAAGGCCCATCGAAACGGTGCGAGGTGAGCTCTAAAGGAAAAAAAATGAACATTGCGCTCTCCGCCATGTTGTGGTAGGGATGCGACATTAATGACAAAACATCGATGTTCAAAATGAAAACATCGTTCAAAAATCATCATTTTTAAATCTTAAAGTTAAATTAGGTTAAAAAGTTAAATTAAGTAATTAAATTAATAAAGTAATTAATTATAATTAATATTATATAATATATTATATTATATATTATATATAATAATACGTATTATATATTATATATATAATTATATTATATAATATTAATTATAAAGTAATTAATAAAGTAATTAAATTAAGTTAAAAAAGTTAAATTGTAAAAAGTTAAAAGTACGGAGTTTTGCACACTCGAACGTGAAGCGCTATCGATCTTCCGCTCATGCGCAGTTCCAGTTTTGCATCACTTAGTGCATCTGCGCATGCGCAGAAGATCAATAGTACTTCACGTTCGAGGGTGCAAAAAACTCTCTACTAACCTCTAGTTGTAATTTTGCCGCGGAGAAAAATTCAATTCGATGATTGCATTAATATCTACTAATTTCACGTTCCCGCGAGAAACTGAGTCCGAAAGCCTGAGCGTTCAGGGTCATCTCAGGGGTGCAGAGCTTCCTCAGCTCGCCGAAGAGGGAACGAGGAAAAGGGGGAGGGGTCTCCTACGCCTGCGGTACAGCATACGTTGACGCCCTATCATCAATAGAAATTCCTCACTGCCATATAACACAGCTATTATAATATATAAAAGCATCTTAAGACCCCTCCTTTTATACGCATGTCCCATCTGGATCAACGCCGCAAAAACCAATATCCACAAAATTCAAATCTTCCAAAACCAGTTCCTCAGAATAATCACTAACGCCCCTTGGTTTGTCACCAACGATCAACTACATAAAGAATTATCCATAGAACCCATAGCCAACCATATTAACTACCTCTCCACTAATTTCTACTACACCATCCACAAATCTCCACCCTAAAAGCTCTCAACCTCGGCCGTAACCCAACCCAACCAACCCGAATTGAAAATAAATACCCATTCCACATTTTCCTACAAAAATTCGCCGAAATTGACAGTTAAGAGGTACCAATGATGGTTTCCTCACCTATGTATTAGATTAAGTTAAGTATGTAAGTTAGTTATAAGCAACAAAAACATATGTATAGTGTAAGTTCCACTGAACTATGTAATACCCAACAAGAACATTTTAATAATAAAAAAAAACAAACGTTGACGCCTTTCCGCGTGGTACGAAGAGAGGCGTAGGAAATAAAAGAGCATCGGAGTCATCGCTCAGTCAAGAGATGCTCTGCTCTGCTTTGCTCGTTCCGTCCGAACACGTACCGGGAGAGATGGCTCCGGGCTTCGACTGATGTCACTGCAGTCCCTCTGACCGGGAGGTCCTAGGTTCGAGTCCCGATGGCGGCAGGATTTTCGACACTATGGTCCGATTAAAATAAGTGGGTGATTGACAATTGTGCTTCTGAAGCTGTAGCTTCGTACAAAATGAGTGTATGATTTGGTTACTTTAATAAGTATTCATTTCAAATGTTTATTTTCGTGTCACGGGAGGACGTGGTCAGTGGTACGCAAACTGTCAACGTCGCTCCCTTCCATTTGCAACTGTCAATCACCAACTTATTTTAATCGGACCATAGCTTATCAGGGAGGTCGAATTCAGTCGCTGTCTGGAGGAGAATTCTAGCTGCTCTGATCGGTAGTTTTCCGTGGTTTCTCCGATCAACACCAGGCGAATGCCGGAGCAGTGCCCTAATCAATGGACCACGGACTACGCGCGATGTTTCCTTCCTCTTCCGTGTCCTCTCCTCTCCTCTTACACACACACACACACACACACACACACACTAACATACACTACACTACGACACATACCGGGACACCGGTCGGGAGCTTACAGCTTGTCTCGGCTGGGGCGGTGCTCCGCTGGTGAGAGATACCTGGTTGAGGGGAAACCCCGCTAGTCGACGGTACGTCGGCGCCAGATCTCGCCATCCAGCGGGGGAAAAGATCCTCGCCACCTCACGAGAAAAAAGCACGCACTACACTTACGGGACTAATGACCTGAGTAGTTGACACGCCCAGAAACACGAATCAATCAATCAATCAATCAATCAACCGGACACGTGAATCATCGGTTACATGTCAATACTTTATCTCTTACAAAATTGTGATTGTTGGGCTGTTCCATTTACATTAAAAATATAGAAAACGTAAAAACATCGAAGACTAAACATCCATGTTAAAAAACATCGACATCGATGTTACATCCCTGTGTTGTAGGCAAATGCGCACGCGGTCGTAAAATACTGTGTTTGTGAACGATGGGGATGGGATATTACGGATTCAAAGCTTCGAAAATCATATTGTAATTGTTCCTATCAACTATGATAAATTAATTATCCTAATACTAATTGTGACCTTCAGGTCGCAGAATCATGAAACAAAGCTTTCATTATATTTTTTGTTGTTGCATAAATAATTATCTTTTTACAGTAGGGGTGGATCCAGCCTATCGTTTCGGAGGAGTCCATCGTAAATTTTTGTTAATAATAAATATATTTGTTGTTATGTAGTATAATATCAATTTTCCGTAAATACGATACTACACAAATTATTGTTTAAATAATTGCATCATTTGATCATAAATAATTATTTAAATCAATTTTGCCAATTATTGGAAAATAAACGAAATCTCGTTTTGGGGGGATGAATGGCCCCCAAGCCCCCCTGGATCCGCCAGTGTCGTACAGCAAGACAAAAGCATTGCAAAGTAATAATTTCCATGGGAAACACCCTCAACCCTCACCACATACGGACGCAACACGCTGCAGAACCTGTCGGTGAACTAGTTGCCTCCAATATGGCGCAGGGGGCGGCCTTCAATTTGTAACGCTACAGTAGCACTACATATATCACAAGTTGGTCCATAATTGATAAGACAGAAATCATTTAAACAGCTTTATATACAAATTTAAACAGCTTTATACTCAAATTTATATATAAAGCTGTTTAAATGATTTCTATCTTATGATGGACCAACTCATGATATATAATACGTAATATAGACAGAAACGAAAAATATTAAAATACTAGCACTACATGTGTGTCTATCCAATGTCTTTAAGTTAAACAGCCGAGATCAAACGAACCTGTATTGCCAAATTCCGTCTGAAAGACGTTTGGGGTGTGTATCATTATTAGTGATGGTAGGATTGAGCACTTTAAATTTTATAAAATCGTATTTTGAAAATAAGGTTTTAGCTTTGTAAAAATTAAGATTTAGCATTTTGTAGCATTTCTTGAAAAAATATTATTAATGGAGGGCTCTTTGAGATAAAAAATATGTTATGTGTTTTAGATTTTTCCATTAAAATCAGGAAATTAGAAAAACTAATTTAATATTTCGCCATCTGTGAACTTCAGCAAATATAAAAGCGTGAGAAGTAGCGCTTGTGCTGTAGGCGTAGGGCAGTGTTGTCAAGGTCGATGCCACGAGAGGGAGTCCGTGGCACGAGTGCCACGACGAAATCGCCCCTCCATGCAGTTCATTATGCCACCCCCAGACACAACGCCATCCGTATTGTAAAACGGCGGGGTTACTAATAGTTTCCTCTCCCGACGCTAGTTGCGCAGAGAAACTCGTGGCATGGCACGATGTTACGGAGCGTGCCACCGCCACCAGTAGAAGACTGACACCAATGGCGTAGAGCTTTCCTCTTCTTCGCGTGACCTTCACCGTATACTGAACTAAGGAAACTGAGATCCCTTGAGATAGTTCTGAGCGCTCAGACTTTCGCATTTTTAGAAATTGCTTAAATCTATCATATTTAATTATACTAAATAAGGTAAAATGATGGCTTGCGGTATAGATACACGACGGGTGATGGACGAGTATGATACACGCGTTCTTTAAAAGTATTGTATAAATGTGATGTTTAAATAAGTTGTTAAAAGTTCATCATTCACAAGCACTGTCACTTTAAATGATTTTTCTCAGAAACACGGCGCCTAGCAAAACATGAGTTGGCAAACCCGTCGCGAACTGCTAACGAACTCTAATGGTTTCGCCAGGAATTACCGATACAGCAGGTTTACGAGGCAGTTTTTGTGTTGTTGGGATTCTTCCTGAGGTTTATTGCCACAGTTGTGGATACTTGAACATTGGCATGCCCAGACATGACCTATGTTGATGATTATATCCGAATTTGCACCCCACGAGGCCCAGCGCTACCAACTGTTTTATTACTCCCGTGTTCGTAGCCAGAAGTCGACACAACGCTCAGAATATATTCTATGCGTTATTTGCGTTGCTGCTTTAACAAACTTCATAACCACCCTTTGCAACCGACATTCTCACTAGGAAAAACCACTTATCCGCACCTAAACCGCATACCATCAAGATTTCCCAAAGATAAATTCCGCCCTCCATAAATCCAACTGTACCTCCATATCATAAGCCTGATATATCATACATTTAACCAGCACCCAGCAATAGTTTCTAAAATACCCACCGCGATTTCCAATTGAGGAGCCCAGTGAGGTCATCCTCCTCCTTATTTATACTTTGTATTATATTGTGCATATAGTCTGTATTACTCTAATCAATTCAGTAAAGCAGCTAAATGCGCTGTACCAGAAAAAAATTCAATACAAATTTGCGTTGTTTATTTCATCAATGAACGAGTATGATCGATTAAGAAGAGAATTCTCTGATTTTTACTTTCTCGCCTTACGAATACTTGGTAAGAAGAGAAAGTTATGTAATCGTGCGCCGGAAAATGGGGAATTTTTGCTAGAAAAAACTCTTATAGCAGGGGTCTGGTAACGATAAAGTGGATAAAACCTGTTGCTAAATTTAGAAAAAAAATCCTCTATCTCGTGGTGTAGTCAAAATCCATGTTTTGTTGCTTGTTGATACTCCAAAATCGATTGACGGCAAAACGTCCGTCTGTCCGTCTGTGGTCAACGCTAGCGCCTAAACCGTTCAGCCGATTTTCTTCAAAATTGATATTCGTCTCAAGGCCTCTGGTTTATTTATGAAATAATCAGGGCACTTTTACTTGCCGTAAAATGTGACACGGTACTCTGAATACTTTTCATTTTCTGTAGGGTTTAAAACCGCAAACAAGGATTTTGAATGTCAGTTTGCTAACTCCCTCTATTAGTGCTGCTAGAACCGGTACTACTGTGTATTTATTACGTTTATTGATCATTCTTGCAATAAAAATAAATAATATAGTAAAAAAGCATTATTCAATCATGTAAACTGTGAACACAGTGCATTAAAAGATCCTGTTTTGGAGATAAAATATGTTAATTTCAAAGGCCGGGCAACTTGAAAAGCCAAGCGAGCACTCATTAAAAAGGAGCTATTTTTTTTTGTTTCATACATAATTACTCTCGACGACAGCTCACGAAAACAACAAAAGTGCGTTGTTTTTCCAGCGAAACTCATTTTTCATTCAGAGGGACAAGTGCCACGTTCAGAGAAACGAAGAACGATTGTGATTCTTACTTTTCATCTGCAGCCTCCTCTGGAAAACACGTGTTTTCTACTCGAATGGAACGCTCTTCACAAACAGCATGCCCTCCGCACATCACTAGAGAGATACTAAATTTTTCAACGGACAGTACCGTCTGAAACATCGCTCCTGACTTCTCTTGCCAGTAGCTGTAGGTCTGTTCGACAAAAAAAAGAAGAAAAAGCGCGTTACATTTTTTGACCTTTGCTGAGAGTTTCAGATAAACAGAGGTTTTTTGCGTGAAACGTGAAAACGAAAAAAGTAAAAATGTAACATTTTTGACGTGATTTTTTTCAACAATCTTACTTCATAAAAAACACTTTTAGATAGCTACTAGTTACAGATCTTCTTCCAGAGGCATACGTTCTGAATGCTCAATTTTTAGCTCTAGTGCTAAAAGTGATACGATGCTCAAATGTTCTGACACATTTACGAGTGCAACAAAAAAACAACATACTTTCGTTTGACTGCATCAACTACTACTGATCTTAATGTATCATTAAGTGATGTCTGAATTAAATTAAAGTGAAATTCAGTAAGGCTGTCTAAAAATAGTATTTAGCACATGGTAAAAATGATTTTATTCTGCTCGTAGAATTACGCCACCTGGCCTGTCGCAACCTTTCGTACTCGCGAAATAAAATGTCATTTTACCACTCGTGTCATAAATAACTATTTGCTTTCCGAGCATTATTATGCCTTTCGTATTATACGCTGAAGTTTTCTTGAGTCCAGGAATCTCTACCTACACGTCTTTATGAACATTAGTCGAATTAAAAAAAAAAGATCACAACAAACGTTATCTCCAAAATCTGATAAACAGAAACGTTTGCTCATGTGTAATTCAATCCATTTGGCATGGAATCACGAGATAAAGATTTTTTATGTTTTTTATTTTATTTTCTTCTCGTTCGACTTTCGTCTTTCGGGGATTTTGACGGGTATAATGTTACATACAATGAATTTACGAGGCCATCCTAAGGCAAATGCGGTTTCGGAGAGACCCTTCAGATATAAAGATTTGAAGAAATAGTTCTGACGTCGAAATAAACAACCTTCTCACTCTTCTTGCATCTAGCGAAATGACAGCTCAACAAAAACGTGTCCTGATAGCTTTCATATCTCGCAAAAGTATACCAAACTGAAAGAAAAGTCGGGAATTGCGACGAGCATCAGACCTGCATCATTCTCTTAAACGTCCTTTACGCTACCCGAAGGCAAAGTTTGATCAAAAAATTTGGTGTCATTCTTAAGAAAATTATGAATATGTTTTTGAGGCTTTATATAATGTACCCTCAAAAATCAAAATGTCCGTTTCAAACTTCCAAAGCTTCAAGCTCATTCAGATTGATTGGGGATTGATTGATTGATTGATTTTGAAGAAAATCGGTTGAACGATTTATGCGCTAGCGTTGACCACACACGGACTGACAGACGACAGACCTTTTGCCATCATTGCATTGTAGATATCAAGAGATTACCAAACATAGATCCTGGTTACAACCCGTGTTAGATTTTATTCTATATTTAGCAACAAGGATTTAGCCACTTTTGATTAGGAGGGCCCGGCAATAAGAGTTTTTCTGACGAAAATTCGCCGTTTTCTGGCGGACGTTTACAGAACATTCTCTTCTTACGAAGTACCTTTTTAAGGGCGAGAAAGCGAAACAAACTAGTGGTGCTACAGAATGGCATACACTTTCTCGTACTTACTTTTCTCATTTCTTTGATATCGGTTAGCTTTTCGGAACAATGACACATACTCCTCCCAGCTGCCATCTATCGCCGCCCAACGAACATTATTTTTTTTAATTCCCAATTTTTCGTTTTTCTAATACTAGAACAAAAATATTACTTTAAGAATATTAAAGAAGATCAAAACCTCGTCATATATGGAAACTTTCGTTGAAAACTTTGCAGCCGTTTTAAAGAAAACGGCGTTTAAGCGTCGCTGTAAAAAAGCGTCGTCGGTCCCTCTTCGGACCCCGATGGGTGCTGAGGAGGGAGAGAGAGGAGAGAGAGACACGTGATGGAAACAGTCAGAGGCAAACGTTGACGTCAAACCGGGAACTGGGCTTTTCGGGCTAAAGTCCCTTGCTGTCAGAGGCAGGCTTTATGAGCTGGAGAGCGATCGCTTTTTGCTGATGTGTTGTTATTTCATGGCCCGCATCTGGCCGTGTCTGTAGATTAATTTGAAGTGACGGGCGGGCGGGCAGGCAGGCAGGCGCGCGAGGCCTGGACGGGAAAGGATGAGGACGTTAGCCCTCGCATCCCTATCCTCACTCGCACCCAGGAGACCAGGGTTGCCAACTTTTTTTTTTTTACGCGGCGCGTGCGGTGGGTGGTTGGGTCGATTTTTGGATTCTTTGTTAGAATAGTTGAGGTTACTGACGTTGTTGGGGTTGTGCTGGTGGTTGGGGTGGTACAGCTGGGTGATTTGATTGGTGGTGGTCGGAATGGTGATTGTTATTGTGGAGGTGATGTTTGTTGTGGTGGTGGAGGTGAGGGTGTTAGTAGTGATGCAGGTTGTTACGCTAGAGGTAGCGTGGTAGAGGTGGTTTGTTTTTTAGTAGTAGTGATGGTGGTAATGGTGATTGTTGTGGTGGTGGTGTGATGGAGATGGTGCTAGATTTTTGTGGTGCTGGTCATAGTTGACTTACTGGCGATAGTTATGGTGGTACTGGTTACGAAGAGGCGTAACCAATACTCCGCATTGTTGGTGGAGAGGTGATGTTTGTGGTTGTTGTTGTGGTTTTAATAGTTTTCGTTTTGAATTTTGGTTGTAGTGGTTTTAGTTGTAGTGATTGCTATTAGAGTGGCATTCTTTTTAGATTGCAATGATCGTGATTGTTGAGGTTCATTTTGTAGAATCTAATTTTGTAGGACGTTTTAGTTACCAGGGATCGATAATAAGAGTTTTTTCCTGTCGAAAAATCGCCGGTTTCCAGTGTGCGATAATAATACTTTCTCTTTTTACGAAGTAAGGCGAGAAAGTAACAATAGATTCAATTCCGAATCTAACGTCAGGATCCAGTTGTTACCAATAAACCCAACTTCTCTGTAACGTTGAAGTTAGAGCGGTGGGTAGGATTAAACCTCGGTGCGTACCATGTACGGTATCTTGCCTCACTTGAAGCGAAATGTAATACAGTAAACCCGTCTTTATTCCAGTCACCGTTGTCTCTGGGCAAGACGACCAAGCAAGTCGGTCTTCAGAAAAAAAACGGAGCTTAAAAACGTAAATGTTGCGTTGTTGCAATAGTAGTGAGCAGCCTGTATGCCCTGGGTGAGGAGGTCAGCAGGGTGAGGAAGGATTCCAGGAATATCTGGATTTCCCCGAATTTATAATCAACGGATTTTCTCGGAACATTGTTTTGTAAGTAAAGTACGTTCATTTTTAACGAAGGTTTTTGTTTCATTTAATGTTTTTAATTAATTATTGAACAACGAAAATACATATTAAGAGATGTTACAAATTAAACGAAAAATACACTCTTTACCTTTTTATTTAGGAGCCGTACATCTGATTATTGAATTTTTAGCTTTCTTTACGTTTTATTCCGTTACTTCATTTAATTCGATTCATTTGCACAAAACTACAAAAAAAAAACTCTTAAGTGACTTATGGTGAAGTATTACTTGGCCACGTTTTTTAAGCTCCAGAATCTCTTCCTCACACGTTTACTGTATATAGTTGTAAAATGAATATCTAGTACCAAGAAAGCGAGGTTAGCGACATTTGATAAAAGGCATTTTTCCTCCCGATTTATAAAAAACTTATTCGTTCCTGTAAATGAACTACAAATTTTATTTCTTTAATACTGCAAACAAAATAATAACCTACAACACTGACTCTGCTCCTTCCACGACCAGCATACGCAGAGCTCAATAACACGTGCGCATGGTCAAGTACATTTATGTCCAGAAGCAAAACGAGGGGCCAACCCTACATTTGCTCAATGATAATAATAATAATAATAATAATAATAATAATAATAATAATAATAATAATAATAATAATAATGTCTTTATTGATATGGCGAGGCTCGGGCCATCAGGCCCGCTCTTCCGCCTAACCACATATCACATGTTACCAATTTAGTTCATACAATGCAATTTACAAAAGTACAAGTATGATAGTTTATATTAGGTAAGTTATATTATAATAGGTAAGTAGTTTGTTGAGTAGAAGTATCATTTGAAGCAACTTACGAACAATATCAAAGGTTAAACAGACACAAAAAATGTTACAGAATGAAATTTGAAAAAGAGAAAAGAATTTGAATTTAGAGACGGAAATCGACCAACAAAATTTTAATTGCATAACGTTATGCGCTCCACTTGTCTGCGCGCTACGCGACAGCCTGGTATTCACCCCGAGCGACTGTAATCTATTAATACAGAAACATACCATTTTACCCCGCCGCTCGGCCCTGGAGGAAAACCCGCTAGTCGGGGAAAACCCACCAGGCAGGCTGCGTCCTAATACAAAGTTAAGCTAAGCTAATCTGAAGTGAGAGGTCCTTGGAATGTTTTCCTCAGCTGCTGTCCATGCTGCACGGGGTCGTCTTCTTGCGTGTGCTTAACTCCGCCTCTGCTCCTAAGAATGAAATACAGTTCCGGCAGTATCAAACAATTCGCACGAAAGTAAATTTTCAACCAAAAATACATTAATATTATTCCTAAAAATATATTAATCATTTCTAGATACTTTCTGAGGAAGAGGTAAAACTGTCATGAGTTTAATTTGATAACTGACAATTAATAGTTATTTAAATTGTAAACTGAACTGATGTAAACGACTACTTTGTAAAAACGATTCAGGTGTTTTTTAAACGATGTTAATGGGGTGCAGTTTTTAATATTGGAAGGCAATTTATTCCACTCTCGGGCTACAGTAATTGCAAATGATTATTGTAGTAGTTAGTTTTACTTTCGGAATGCAGAGTAACTGGGATTTCTGAAATCTGGAGGATTTAAGATGTACAAAATACTTTGTTAAATATGACGGGGAACCTGTTTTTAACATCTTAAATAAAAGACAGAGGCTGTGATACAAACGCCTATCTTTAGTGTTAAAATTTTGTGATCTTATAAACACCAGAGATGTGATCGTATTTTCTTATATTATAAATGAAACGAATACATGCCTTTTGAGCTCTTTGCAGGGTTTGAGCAAGTGAATCTTTCAAATTGTTATACACAATGTCACCGTAGTCGAAGTGAGGACACAAGAGGGTTTTTACTAACATTTCCTTCGTATTAGTCGGGAGACATTTGTCAATACATCTAAGGGATTGCAAAGATGCATAAACTTTGCGACATACATTTCGGATCTGATATTCCCAGCTTAGATGATCATCAAATATCAAACCCAAGTTTTTCACTTGTGAATGACGAGGCACTGCGACATTGTCTATAAGCACATCAGGAACAGATGAACATTCAAGTTTCTTATGCATTTGGGAAGAGCCAATTATGATCGTTTGTGATTTAGTAGGATTAACATTGAATCCGTTTCTAATTGACCATTTGACTACAGATGAGAGTTCATTATTTAATTTATTTATTAGTATTGCTACCTGTGATGGTTTCCCGGAGATGTATATTTGCAGATCATCCGCATACATATGATGACTACATTCTTTAAGTTCCCTAGATAGGTCATTTACGTATATTAAGAAGAACAGTGGCCCTAACACGGATCCCTGAGGTACTCCCTGGTGGACAGGATTTGGATTAGAGCAGAGATCGTCAACTACTACGATTTGTTGCCTATTGTGGAGATAGCTTGCAATCCAAGAGATGGTGGAATCAGAGAAACTTAGATGTTTGCATTTCGCTATTAGGATGTCATAATCACAGAGTCAAATGCTTACTAAAGTCTAAAAGAGTTAATACAGTTATGTGTCCATCATCTAAGGCTTTTTCTTATGTCTTCAGTTACTTTTAATAACGCTGTTTGTGTGCTTCTACCTTCTCTAAAGCCAGATTGGAGGTTATTAAGCAGATCTGAATCAGTTAAGTATTTTACAATCTGTTTTCGAACTATTTTTTCCAGAACTTTTGACAATGTCGGCAATATACTAATCGGACGATAATTGCAAGACGCTGACGTCTGTTCAGATTTTGGCAAGGGTCGAACATGTGCAAGCTTCCACGCTTGTGGGAAGGTTCCCGTAGTTAATGAGAAATTAATTAAATGCGTGAGTGCCGGAAGGGCAAATGGTAAAATAAATTTCAATTGTTTGGCTGTGATTCCATCGGAGCCATTAGCATTCGATTTTAACGAAAGAACAATCTTGCCAACTTCGTGATGATCTACGTTTACGGAAATAAAAATTTATCCCTGAGAGCAAGTGCATTGGTTGCGAGAGTCTGTAATGTATTCCGGTTTGACATAAGGTGGCATTGGTTTTGAAGCATTTACAAAGTAGTCATTAATGTCATCCAAGGGCATGTCAACAGGTAATGCGGAAGAATTTGCTTTCGAGATCCCCAGGTCTCTCAGTGTGTTCCACATGTCTTTCGTGTTCGTTTTTACTTTAAAGATGTCATGATAATATCGAATTTTCGCATTCCGAATTTTTTGTTTTACGGAATTTCGTAACTTCTTGTACGCACTTTCATTTCAGAGGTTTTATTAGATTTGAAGTGACGGTAAGCTAAGCTCACGTTCCTGCATGAATTGCTTTAATTCTCTTGTAAGCCACGGGGGGGCCGCGGACGTGTCACACGTCGCGTTTTCCACGGTGCATGTTTATCGAAAAGATCTGATGTAATTTTATTGAAGGCTTCCTACTTTACTATTAAGGGATATTTGATTGTAAATGTCATACCAAGGAGCTTTGGCACTGTCATCGCACATAGCCTCACAATTTATATTTTTGTAATCACGGTAGCGGATCATTTTATGTTTATATTTCGGGCATTTAATAGAGTACATCATAAATAGCAAATCATGCTTTGATACTCCGGAAACAGAAAACTGACCATATAGTAATACTTTCGAGGTGTCCTGAAACGATCGCGTGATCTATCCACGTTTCAGTTCCTAACGATAGGTGGGTAGGGCCAAATTCTAATATTTGTAAATTGTATGAATTGATAGTGTCAATAAACTTTTCGGCCCGAGTTCGTAAGCGGTGCCATCAGATCGCAATTGAAGATCACCCATGATTATGATATCTTGATATTTATTTACGAATTGCGAAAGGGGAACTTCTAACTCGGATAAATCACCCGTTTTCGGGGGCCAGTAAACAACGGCAACAAGTATACGTTTCATTTCAATTTGAATTTCCGCAAACATATATTCCATGCCAGGTAATGTGGTTGTGGAGTGAGCGACTACTTTAACCTTTATGTCATCACGAACAAACAATGCAACCCCTCCACCCGCCTTTTCTTTTGCATTGCTTTTTTAATTATCGACCTGTCATTGCGAAAGAGTTTATAATTAGATACCGATACGAGTCCTGAATTTATTGTAGATTTCAACCACGTTTCGCTAATTAAAAACAGGTCTGGTTTCGTTTCAGTTATAATATTTGAAATTTCAGAGTAATGCTGCTTAAGTGATTGTGCATTTACGTGGAAAACAGACAAGCCACGAGGAAACTGGGACAAAGAGACCTGTAAATCTTGTAGGGTGGCCGGGCTACTTCGAGCGGGTTTGGGCTTTCCAAGGGGCCGGATGGAGCACTAGACGCAGGTATAGAATTCCTGGAACGCCGTGTACTGAGAAAAAAGTCGGTGTCAAACTTCCTTGCCACATTTAAGGAGATAAATGCGGGGGGAAAGATTAAAGTGGCAATGAGCAGGAAGGAATCGGAAACTAAATAAGTTGCTTTTGATCACAAGTGGGACACTAACTACTTAGAATTAGTTTAAGTAATGTAAGTTTCTTATAACTAGTTGTTATTTATGGGAATAATAGTTAACTTAATATAAAAATAATGACAATATTAGTACACAATAAAAAATAGTGACAAAAAAAAATAATGAGAGTATTAGTACACAATTAGAAGAATTAATTGAGTAAGTAATTAAAATAATATACTTCTAATATTAGTAATAATAGACTAAAAGTAGAAGTGTTAATAATAAATATTAATAATAAGGAATATAATAGTATAGTAATAATAATATTAATAATAATAATAATAATAATAATTGAATATCACAATAACAATTTCTGAGAAGAAAAAAATTATAATTATTAAAAAAAATTATAATTAAAAATCTATTTAATTTATAATTAATTTTTGTTTTTAGAAAAGTAGCACATAGTCTTTTGCTCCTAATTCTTTATGCTAATCCAGTTCTGCTATAGTTCTGATGCGAACTTTGGTGTTCCTCACCTTTACGATGGACGCCATCGGTTGCCAGACGTACTGTTGGCCAAAACGTTCCACAGCTTTTTTTAGGACGTCCAGCCGCATCCTCGTCAGGTCCTCCCGGATGTGACACCCGTATTTTTCAGGTTTCTCTTCGATTGAAAATTTCCCGGCGCTTCCTATAACTGGTAAATTTTACTATTATAGGACGAGTACCACCACTACTTTTACGGCCTACTCGAATGGCTGCGATCAATGTCGCTAAGCTCTAATTGGACACCTACCTTTTGGCTACATTGATTGCAATGCATTCGGTGTCCTCGTCATCACGCTCGGGCTCCCCGAAGATCCTAAGGCAGTTACGACGCTGGTACTGCTCGAGCTCGTCGGTGCGGTCTGCCAGTTGAAGCTTGAGATCATCAATCTCCTTTGTCTGCTGCAAGAGTTTCTCTTCGTACCGAGAAACTAACGCTCCAATTTCGTCTCCATCACTTCAGACAACAACCTGGGATAATTTGCTCATGAAAGCATCCGAAGTCAGGATGCTTTCAATGAGAGAAGCAGAGACAGCGTCATTTGGCTTTGGCGTTGCGTGTAGACATGTTTTAAGAAATAGAGACAATTTACACGAAATAAGTAAAATAAATAGCTTATTTTTACACAAGAAAATACTTTTGAGAAAACTAAAAATGTTAAACCGTATATTAAAATGTAATAATGTTTTACTTAACTCGTTCCAAGCAGACACTGGCGTGTGCGGCGCTCTTCACAAACGGTCATACGCTGAATAATCTACCTGCTGCGCGCTCACTTGAAAACTACCTGCGGTGATCCTCGGAGCGCTTTAGGGGAATACGTCCTCACAGCTCGGAGACCATGACACGACTCATTGCTGACGGAAAGTGGACGATTACCTGATCAACATGGGCTTACGACTAAACGTTAGGTGTCGAAGTCAATATCCTAATGAGGATAAGGATTATAACGTTCCGTAGGCTGCAATACTGGCACAACTCAGAAATCTGTTATTGAGATAAATAATCTGAAGTTTTTCACCTTGCACTCGTATTGGAAATGCATCATTTCTTGCATTCACTCTTCTGCATTTGTTGGTGGAATACTGCGCTGTAGAATAGCTGCTGGAAGGTAGACCAATCTGCACATTTCTGGAGAGTGCATTAACTGCAAATTAGAATTTTTTCGTTGTACCCTATTGCAGCCCACGTACTATATAGTCAGTGCTTTATATAAAAGTACACACAATAAGTATTTATTCTTTCAATAGAAGCACGGATTCGCCATGTAGTGATATTACTCATTTGTAT
>JAHLJT010005437.1:79467867-79479541 GCA_031308135.1 Acheta domesticus | reverse complement strand
GCGTTGTTTATTTCATCAATGAACGAGTGAATGATCGATTAAGAAAGAGATATTCTCTGATTTTTACTTTCTCGCCTTACGAATACTTGGTAAGAAGAGAAAGTTATGTAATCGTGCGCCGGAAAATGGGGAATTTTTGCTAGAAAAACTCTTATAGCAGGGTCTGGTAACGATAAAGTGGATAAAACCTGTTGCTAAATTTAGAAAAAAATCCTCTATCTCGTGGTGTAGTCAAAATCCATGTTTTGTTGCTTGTTGATACTCCAAAATCGATTGACGGCAAAACGTCCGTCTGTCCGTCTGTGGTCAACGCTAGCGCCTAAACCGTTCAGCCGATTTTCTTCAAAATTGATATTCGTCTCAAGGCCTCTGGTTTATTTATGAAATAATCAGGGCACTTTTACTTGCCGTAAATGTGACACGGTACTCTGAATACTTTTCATTTTCTGTAGGGTTTAAAACCGCAAACAAGGATTTTGAATGTCAGTTTGCTAAACTCCCTCTATTAGTGCTGCTAGAACCTGTACTACTTGTATTATTACGTTTATTGATCATTCTTGCTAATAAAAAAAAAACAATGGAGTAAAAAAAAGAAGCATATTTAATATGCAAAGTCAACTGTGAACACAGTGCATTAAAGATCCTGTTTTGGGAGATAAAATATGTTAATTTCAAAGGCCGGGCAACTTGAAAAGCCAAGCGAGCACTCATTAAAAAGAGCTATTTTTTTTTTGTTTCATACCTAATTACTCTCGACGACAGCTCACGAAAACAACAAAAGTGCGTTGTTTTTCCAGCGAAACTCATTTTTCATTCAGAGGGACAAGTGCCACGTTCAGAGAAACGAAGAACGATTGTGATTCTTACTTTTCATCTGCACCTCCTCTGGAAAACACGTGTTTTCTACTCGAATGGAACGCTCTCACAAACAGCATGCCCTCCGCACATCACTAGAGAGATACTAAATTTTCAACGGACAGTACCGTCTGAAACATCGCTCCTGACTTCTCTTGCCAGTAGCTGTAGGTCTGTTCGACAAAAAAGAAGAACAAAGCGCGTTACATTTTTTTGACTTTGCTGAGAGTTTCAGATAAACAGAGGTTTTTTGCGTGAAACGTGAAAACGAAAAAAGTAAATGTAACATTTTTGACGTGATTTTTTTCAACAATCTTACTTCATAAAAAACACTTTAGATAGCTACTAGTTACAGATCTTCTTCCAGAGGCATACGTTCTGAATGCTCAATTTTTAGCTCTAGTGCTAAAAGTGATACGATGCTCAAATGTTCTGACACATTTACGAGTGCAACAAAAAAACAACATACTTTCGTTGACTGCATCAACTACTACTGATCTTAATGTATCATTAAGTGATGTCTGAATTAAATTAAAGTGAAATTCAGTAAGGCTGTCTAAAAATAGTATTTAGCCACATGTTAAAAATGATTTTATTCTGCTCGTAGAATTACGCCACCTGCTGGTCGCAACCTTCGTACTCGCGAAATAAAATGTCATTTTACACTCGTGTCATAAATAACTATTTGCTTTCCGAGCATTATTATGCCTTTCGTATTATACGCTGAAGTTTACTTGAGTCCAGGAATCTCTACCTACACGTCTTTATGAACATTAGTCGAATTAAAAAAAAAAGATCACAACAAACGTTATCTCCCAAATCTGATAAACAGAAACGTTTGTCTCATGTGTAATTCAATCCATTTGGCATGGAATCACGAGTATAAAGATTTTTTATGTTTTTTATTTTATTTTCTTCTCGTTCGACTTTCGTCTTTCGGATTTTTGACGGGTATAATGTTACATACAATGAATTTACGAGGCCATCCTAAGGCAAATGCGGGTTTCGGAGAGACCCTTCAGATATAAAGATTTGACGAAATAGTTCTGACGTCGAATAACAACCTTCTCACTCTTCTTGCATCTAGCGAAATGACAGCTCAACAAAAACGTGTCCTGATAGCTTTCATATCTCGCAAAAGTATACCAAACTGAAAGAAAAGTCGGGAATTGCGACGAGCATCAGACCTGCATCATCTCATCTTAACGTCCTTTACGCTACCCGAAGGCAAAGTTTGATCAAAAAATTTGGTGTCATTCTTAAGAAAAATTATGAATATGTTTTGAGGCTTTATATAATGTACCCTCAAAAATCAAAATGTCCGTTTCAAACTTCCAAAGCTTCAAGCTCATTCAGATTGATTGGGGATTGATTGATTGATTGATTTTGAAGGAAATCGGTTGAACGATTTATGCGCTAGCGTTGACCACACACGGACTGACAGACGGACAGACCTTTTTGCCATCATTGCATTGTAGATATCAAGAGATTACCAAACATAGATCCTGGTTACAACTCGTGTTAGATTTTATTCTATATTTAGCAACAAGATTTAGCCACTTTTGATTAGGAGGGCCCCGCAATAAGAGTTTTTCTGACGAAAATTCGCCGTTTTCTGGCGGACGTTTACAGACACATTCTCTCTTACGAAGTACCTTTTTAAGGGCGAGAAAGCGAAAAAACTAGTGGTGCTACAGAATGGCGTAGACTTTCTCGTACTACTTTTCTCATTTCTTTGATATCGGTTAGCTTTTCGGACTTGACACATACTCCTCCCAGCTGCCATCTATCGCCGCCCAACGAACATTATTTTTTTTATTCCCATTTTTCGTTTTTCTAATACTAGAACAAAAATATTACTTTAAGAATATTAAAGAAGATCAAAACCTCGTCATATATGGAAACTTTCTTTGAAAACTTTGCAGCCGTTTAAAGAAAACGGCGTTTAAGCGTCGCTGTAAAAAGCGTCGTCGTCCCTCTTCGGACCCCGAGGGGTGCTGAGGAGAGAGAGAGAGAGAGAGGGAGAGAGAGAGACACGTGATGGAAACAGAGGCAAACGTTGACGTCAAACCGGGAACTGGGCTTTTCGGGCTAAAGTCCCTTGCTGTCAGAGGCAGGCTTATGAGCTGGAGAGCGTATCGCTTTTTGCTGATGGTGTTGTTATTTCATGGCCCGCATCTGGCCGTGGTCTGTAGATTAATTTGAAGTGACGGGCGGGCGGGCGGGCAGGCAGGCGCGCGAGGCCTGGACGGGAAAGGATGAGGACGTTAGCCCTCGCATCCCTATCCTCACTCGCACCCAGGAGACCAGGGTTGCCAACTTTTTTTTTGTACGCGGCGCGTGCGGTGGGTGGTTGGGTCGATTTTTTGGATTCTTTGTTAGAATAGTGAGGTTACTGACGTTGTTGGTTTGCTGGTGGGTGGGGTAGGTCAGCTAGGTGATTTGATTGGTGGTGGTCGGAATGGTGATTGTTATTGTGGAGGTGATGTTTTGTTGTGGTGGTGGAGGTGAGGGTGTGATGCAGGTTGTTACGCTAGAGTAGCGTGGTAGAGGTGTTTGTTTTTTATTAGTATGGTGGTGTATGGTGATTGTTATGGTGGTGGTGTGATGGAGATGGTGCTAGTTTTTGTGGTGCTGGTCATAGTTGACGTACTGGCGATAGATAGGTGGTACTGTTTACGAAGAGGCGTAACCAAAACTCCGCATTGTTGATGGAGAGGTGATGTTTGTGGTTGTGTTGTGGTTTTATAGTTTTCGTTTTTATTTTGGTTGTAGTGGTTTACGTTGTAGTGATTGCTATTAGAGTGGCATTCTTTGTAGATTGCAATGATCGTGATTGTTGAGCGTTCATTTTGTAGATTCTAATTTTTAGGCGTTTTAGTTACAAGGATCGGTAAAAAGAGTTTTTTCTGTCGAAAAATATCGCCGGTTTCCGGTGTGCGATAACAATACTTTCTCTTTTACACGAAGTAAGGCGACAATAGACTCAACTCCGAATCAAACGTCAGGATCCAGTTGTTACCAATAAACCCAACTTCTCTGTAACGTTGAAGTAGAGCGGTGGGTAGGATTAAACCTCGGTGCGTACCATGTACGGTATCTTGCCTCACGTGAAGCAAATGTAATACAGTAAACCCGTCTTTTTCCAGTCACCGTTGTCTCTGGGCAAGACGACCAAGCAAGTCGGTCATCAGAAAAAAACGGAGCTTAAAAAACGTAAATGTTTCGTTGTTGCAATAGTAGTGAGCAGCTGTATGCCTGGGTGAGGAGGTCAGCAGGGTGAGGAGGATTCAGGAATATCTGGATTTCCCCGAATTTATAATCAACGGATTTTCTCGGAACATTGTTTTGTAAGTAAAGTACGTTCATTTTTAACGAAGGTTTTTGTTTCATTTAATGTTTTTAATTAATTATTGAACAACGAAAATACATATTAAGAGATGTTACAAATTAAACGAGAAATACCACTCTTTACCTTTTATTAGGAGCCGTACATCTGATTATTGAATTTTTAGCTTCTTTACGTTTTATTCCGTTACTTCATTTAATTCGATTCATTTGCACAAAACTACAAAAAAAACTCTTAAGTGACTTATGGTGAAGTATTACTTGGCCACGTTTTTTAAGCTCCAGAATCTCTTCCTCACACGTTACTGTATATAGTTGTAAAATGAATATCAGTACCAAGAAAGCGAGGTTAGCTACATTGATAAAAGGCATTTTTCCTCCCGATTATAAAAAACTTATTCGTTCCTGCAAATGAACTACAAATTTTATTCTTTAATACTGCAAACAAAATAATACCCTACAACACTGACTCTACTCCTTCCACGACCAGCATACGCAGAGCTCAATAACACGTGCGCATGGTCAAGTACATTTATGTCCAGAAGCAAAACGAGGGGCCAACCCTACATTTGCTCAATGATAATAATAATAATAATAATAATAATAATAATAATAATAATAATAATAATAATAATAATAATGTCTTTATTGATATGGCGAGGCTCGGGCCATCAGGCCCGCTCTTCCGCCTAACCACATATCACATGTTACAATTTAGTTCATACCATGCAATTTACAAAAGTACAAGTATGATAGTTTATATAGGTAAGTTATATTATAATAGGTAAGTAGTTTGTTGAGTAGAAGTATCATTTGAAGCAACTTACGAACAATATCAAAGGTTAAACAGACACAAAAATGTTACAGAATGAAATTTGAAAAAGAGAAAAGAATTTGAATTTAGAGACGGAAATCGCCAACAAAAAATTTAATTGCATAACGTTATGCGCTCCACTTGTCTGCGCGCTACGCGACAGCCTGGTATTCACCCCTAGCGACTGTAATCTATTAATACAGAAAAACATACCATTTTACCCGCCGCTCGGCCCTGGAGGAAACCCGCTAGTCGGGAAAACCACCAGGGCAGGCTGCGTCCTAATACAAAGTTAAGCTAAGCTAATCTGAAGTGAGAGGTCCTTGGAATGTTTTCCTCAGCTGCTGTCCATGCTGCACGGGTCGTCTTCTTGCGTGTGCTTAACTCCGCCTCTGCTCCTAAGAATGAAATACAGTTCCGGCAGTATCAAAAATTCGCACGAAAGTAAATTTTCAACAAAAATACATTAATATTATTCCTAAAAATATATTAATCATTTCTAGATACTTCTGAGGAAGAGGTAAAACTGTCATGAGTTTATTTTGATAACTGACAATTAATAGTTATTTAAATTGTAAACTGAACTGATGTAAACCGACTACTTTGTAAAACGATTCAGGTTGTTTTTAAACGATGTTAATGGGGTGCAGTTTTTAATATTGGAAGGCAATTTATTCACTCTCGGGCTACAGTAATTGCAAATGATTTATTGTAGTAGTTAGTTTTACTTTTCGGAATGCAGAGTAACTGGATTTCTGAAATCTGAGGATTTAAGATGTACAAAATACTTTGTTAATATGACGGGGAACCTGTTTTTAACACTTAAATAAAAGACAGAGGCTGTGATACAAACGCCTATTCTTTATGTTAAAATTTTGTGATCTTTATAAACACCAGAGATGTGATCGTATTTTCTTATATTATAAATGAAAGAATACATGCCTTTTGAGCTCTTTGCAGGGTTTGAGCAAGTGAATCTTTCAAATTGTTATACACAATGTCACCGTAGTCGAAGTGAGGACACAGAGGTTTTTACTAACATTTCCTTCGTATTAGTCGGGAGACATTTGTCAATACATCTAAGGGATTGCAAAGATGCATAAACTTTGCGACATACATTTCGGATCTGATATTCCCAGCTTAGATGATCATCAAATATCAAACCCAAGTTTTTCACTGTGTGAATGACGAGGCACTGCGACATTGTCTATAAGCACATCAGGAACAGATGACATTCAAGTTTCTTATGCATTTGGGAAGAGCCAATTATGATCGTTTGTGATTTAGTAGGATTTAAATTGAATCCGTTTCTAATTGACCATTTGACTACAGATGAGAGTTCATTATTTAATTATTTATTAGTATTGCTACCTGTGATGGTTTCCCGGAGATGTATATTTGCAGATCATCCGCATACATATGATGACTTACAAATTCTTTAAGTTCCCTAGATAGGTCATTTACGTATATTAGAAAAGACAGTGGCCCTAACACGGATCCTGAGGTACTCCCTGGTGGACAGGATTTGGATTAGAGCAGAGATCGTCAACTACTACGATTTGTTGTGCCTATTGTGGAGATAGCTTGCAATCCAAGAGATGGTGGAATCAGAGAAACTTAGATGTTTGCATTTCGCTATTAGGATGTCATAATCAACAGAGTCAAATGCTTTACTAAAGTCTAAAAGAGTTAATACGTTATGTGTCCATCATCTAAGGCTTTTCTTATGTCTTCAGTTACTTTTAATAACGCTGTTTGTGTGCTTCTACCTTCTCTAAAGCCAGATTGGAGGTTTTAAGCAGACTGAATCAGTTAAAGTATTTTACAATCTGTTTCGAACTATTTTTTCCAGAACTTTTGACAATGTCGGCAATATACTAAATCGGACGATAATTGCAAGACGCTGACGTCTGTTCAGATTTTGGCAAGGGTCGAACATGTGCAAGCTTCCACGCTTGTGGGAAGGTTCCCGTAGTTAATGAGAAATTAATTAAATGCGTGAGTGCCGGAAGGGCAAATGGTCAAATAAATTTCAATTGTTGGCTGTGATTCCATCGGAGCCATTAGCATTCGATTTTAACGAAAGAACAATCTTGCCAACTTCGTGATGATCTACGTTACGGAAATAAAATTTTATCCCTGAGAGCAGGTGCATTGGTTGCGAGAGTCTGTAATGTATTCCGTTTGACATAAGGTGGCATTGGTTTTTGAAGCATTTACAAAGTAGTCATTAATGTCATCCAAGGGCATGTCAACAGGTAATGCGGAAGAGAATTTGCTTTCGAGATCCCCAGGTCTCTCAGTGTGTTCCAAATGTCTTTCGTGTTCGTTTTTACTTTAAAGATGTCATGATAATATCGAATTTTCGCATTCACGAATTTTTGTTTTACGGAATTTCGTAACTTCTTTACGCACTTTCATTTCAGAGGTTTTATTAGATTTGAAGTGACGGTAAGCTAAGTCACGTTCCTGCATGAATTGCTTTAATTCTCTTGTAAGCCACGGGGCCGCGGGACGTGTCACACGTCGCGTTTTCCACGGTGCATGTTTATCGAAAAGATCTGATGTAATTTATTGAAGGCTTCTACTTTACTATTAAGGGATATTTGATTGTAAATGTCATACCAAGGAGCTTTGGCACTGTCATCGCACATAGCCTCACAATTTATATTTTTGTAATCAGGTAGCGGATCATTTTATGTTATATTCTCGGGCATTTAATAGAGTACATCATAAATAAGCAAATCATGCTTTGATACTCCGGAAACAGAAACTGACCATATAGTAATACTTTCGAGGTGTCTGAAAAGAACGGATCGCGTGATCTATCACGGTTTCAGTTCCTAACGATAGGTGGGTAGGGCAAATTCTAATATTTGTAAATTGTATGAATTGATAGTGTCAATAAACTTTTCGGCCGAGTTCGTAAGCGGTGCCATCAGATCGCAATTGAAATCACCCATGATTATGATATCTTGATATTTAGTTACGATTGCGAAAGGAACTTCTAACTCGGATAAATCACCCGTTTCGGGGGCCAGTAAAACACGGCAACAAGTATACGTTTCATTTCAATTTGAATTTCCGCAAACATATATTCCATGCCAGGTAATGTGGTTGTGGAGTGAGCGACTACTTTAACCTTTATGTCATCACGAACAAACGAATGCAACCCCTCCACCCGCCTTTTCTTTTGCATTGCTTTTAATTATCGACCTGTCATTGCGAAGAGTTTATAATTAGATACCGATACGAGTCCTGAATTTATTGAGATTTCAACCACGTTTTCGCTAATTAAAAACAGGTCTGGTTCGTTTCAGTTATAATATTTGAAATTTCAGAGGTAATGCTGCTTAAGTGATTGTGCATTTACGTGGAAAACAGACAAGCCACGAGGAAACTGGGACAAAAGAGACCTGTAAATCTTGTAGGGTGGCCGGCTACTTCGAGCGGGTATTGGGGCTTTTCAAGGGGCCGGATGGAGCAGACTAGACGCAGGTATAGAATTCCTGGAACGCGTGTACTGAGAAAAAGTCGGTGTCCAAACTTCCTTGCCACATTTAAGGAGATAAATGCGGGGGGAAGATTAAAGTGGCAATGAGCAGGAAAGGAATCGGAAACTAAATAAGTTGCTTTTGATCACAAGTGGGACACTAACTACTTAGAATTAGTTTAAGTAATGTAAGTTTCTTATAACTAGTTGTTATTTTATGGGAATAATAGTTAACTATAATTATAAAAAATAATGACAATATTAGTACACAATAAAAAATGTGACAAAAAAAATAATGAGAGTATTAGTACACAATTAGAAGAATTAATTGGAGTAATTAAAAAATAATATACTTCTAATATTAGTAATAATAGACTAAAAGTAGAAGTGTTAATAATAAATATTAATAATAATGATAATAATAATAGTAATAGTAATAATAATAGTAATAGTAATAATAATAATAATTGAATATCACAATAACAAATTACTGGAGAAGAAAAAAATTATAATTAATTAAAAAAAATTATAATTAAAAATCTATTTAATTTATAATTAATTTTTGTTTTTAGAAAAGTAGCACATAGTATTTTGCTCCTAATTCTTTATGCTATCCAGTTCTGCTATAGTTCTGATGCGAACTTTGGTGTTCCTCACCTTTACGATGATGACGCCATCGGTTGTCCAGACGTACTGTTGGCCAAAACGTTCCACAGCTTTTTTTAGGACGTCCAGCCGCATCCTCGTCAGGTCCTCCCGGATGGTGACACCCGTATTTTTCAGGTTTCTCTTCGATTGAAAAATTCCCGGCGCTTCCTATAACTGGTAAATTTACTATTATAGGACGAGTACCACCACTACTTTTACGGCCTACTCGATGGCTGCGATCAATGTCGCTAAGCTCTAATTGGACACCTACCTTTTTGGCTACATTGATTGCAATGCAGTCGGTGTCCTCGTCATCACGCTCGGGCTCCCCGAAGATCCTAAGGCAGTTACGACGCTGGTACTGCTCGAGCTCGTCGGTGCGGTCTGCCAGTTGAAGCTTGAGATAATCAATCTCCTTTGTCTGCTGCAAGAGTTTCTCTTCGTACCGAGAAACTAACGCCTCCAATTTCGTCTCCATCACTTCAGCAACAACCTGGGATAATTTGCTCATGAAAGCATCCGAAGTCAGGATGCTTTCAATGAGAGAAGCAGAGACAGCGTCATTGGCTTTGGCGTTGCGTGTAGACATGTTAAGAAATAGAGGACAATATTTACACAAGAAATAAGTAGAAATAAAAGCTTATTTTACACAAGAAAATACTTTTGGAGAAAACTAAAAATGTTAACACAGTATATAAAAATGTATATATGTTTTACTTAACTCGTTCCAAGCAGACACTGGCGTGTGCGGCGCTCTTCACAAACGGTCTACGGCTGAATAATCTACCTGCTGCGCCGCTCACTGAAAACTACCTGCGGTGATCCTCGGAGCGCTTAGGGAATACGTCCTCACAGCTCGGAGACCATGACACGACTCATTGATGACGGAAAGTGGACGATATACCTGATCAAGATGGGGCTTACGACTAAACATTTAGGTGCGAAGTCATAGTCTACATTGAAGGAATAAGGAATTTAACGTCCGTAGGCTGCAATACTGGCACAACTCAAGAAATCTGGTATTGAGATAAATAAGCTTGAATGTTTTCACCTTGCACTCGTATTGAAATGCATCATTCTTGCATTCACTCTTCTGCCATTTGTTGGTGGAATACTGCACTGTAAGATAAGCTGCTGGAAGGTAGACCAATCTGCAATTCTGGAGAGTGCATTAACTGAAAATTAGAATTTTTAGTTGTACCACTATTGCAGCCCACGTACGATATAGTCAGTGCTTATATAAAAGTACACACAAGTAAGTATTTATTCTTTCAATAGAAGCACGGATTCGCCATGTAGTGATATTACTCATTTGTATAGTTTGTTCTTAACGGACAGCAAACAGTTAAAAACGACCTGGGCCGTTAAGAATGCCTTTTCGTTCCTCTCTTCGGTTGATATGACAAGACAGTTTTACGATTTTTTTAGGTATACTCGCATCTAAAACCGTACTGTACAGAACATTTAATGGATGTAAAGTTCAGTTTTTGCAGTCAGGCCGAGAAAGTATTTAGGCTGATAAATACTCTGCTAAGATAATTCAAGTCAATGTAAATAAATCAACGACGACACATTTATAAATAATATTTCTTATTCTTAGAATACAGAATGTGTTTTAACTCATTACTCACTAACAATTATAATAAAGACACAATTAGTATATTTTAAATACTATTCTCTGAAGTGATGCTAGAAGTATCAATTAAATGTAGCATTTGACAACTTCAGTAATTCATCAGTTGTAAGTCATCGTTACAGAGATGATAATACAGACAAATATTTGGATTTATGCAATCAAAACATAAGATTAAAAGAGTTCTCTGAAAACATTGAAACTCAAAATTGGGAGGTGAGTTAACGAATAATAGGCTTAACTACGCTGCGTCTGAGAGTTTGTAAAAACCTCATCCCAAATCGTTAACTTTTCATCCTTGATTCATAAAACTTTGATCCCGATGAATAAGCTGATAAGTCATAAAAACGTAATTTTACAGGAGGGACAAAAAACAAATTTGAAATGAAGTAAATCAGGGATTAATGATATTCAAACGATGAGTATATTTTGAATATCAAACCACAGTAATCCTTCATTAACAGAAAATCCAAGGTACCGAAATAATCGGAGTAGGTGTTATCAAAATGCGTGTTATCCTAGTATTATAAATGTCCGTATATCCGTAATCCCTTTTTCGGGACCGATGTTTTGTTCGTGTTACGGTGAAATTCGTGTTAAGCGAGTTCGTGCTAACGAGGGTTTCCTGTATTTATGTGTAGGTTGCGTTTGAATATCATTAATCTCAGATTTACAACATCTGTTGAAAGTTGTTTTTTGCTCTCCTCCAAAATTAAGTTTTCATGGCTTATCAGCCTCTTAACCGGGATCAAAGAAATATTTCTGGATATTCCCTTTCAGCTCTACCTAACGAGCGGATTCACTTGCCGCCGTCAGTGAGTTGAGGCGCGTGCGTGGATGCCATTTGACGTGAGGAGCGAGGACGCGAGTGAGGATATTCCGT
>JAHLJT010005437.1:79371856-79466867 GCA_031308135.1 Acheta domesticus | reverse complement strand
CCGCCTCCGCCGCCGCGTCGTCTCCAGTAATTACACTCCCTGCGCCCCCCTCCCTCCCTTCGCCACCCTCCAGCCCTTTCTGGAAGCACGGGAGCTGCTCCGTCGCAGTCTCCGCTGCAGGGGACGATGCTCTCCCGTTGGCTCAGAAGTCCCTGGATGCAGAGAGTAGCGCAACCACCGCCAATTAATATAGTTTTAGCGTGGGGTGGCGACGTTATACACTAACAGCTCCAGGGCCGACTTTCAAAGTCATTATCAGCACCATCACGTTCAAGATAATCATGTATCAAATTCCACGTAATATGGCATTTAAATTCCACATTAAGAAACAAAATTGAATCTTATTTTAACAACAGAGAGTTTTAGCGCGCCACGCGAAAGATAGCGGCATTATGTAGTAACAGTATGGGACGATTCTCTCCCGCTCACTCAGAAGTCCCTGGATGCAGAGAGTAGCGCCGCCAATTAATATAGAGTTTTATACTCTGGTTTTTATTTCTTGACGCGTGGGGGCGTGTCTTCACGATGTGTATCTCACGGTATTTCGCGTCATTCACGATCGTGCCACTAGATGTCGCATTATCGCCAAGCACTGCTCGATACAGTCGTGCGTCATTCGATTCCTAGCGGCACGGCCGAGAAAGACGTGAAATACCGTGAGATAATCCATCACGAAGACAAGACTTGACGCGCCAAGAAATAAAACCCCAAGTATAATAGTAGAGTTTTAGCGTGAGGTAGCGACGTTGTGCACTAACAGTCACGTGGCGGACCTTGAAGACATCATCAGTATCAAGTTTCAACAGAATCGTGGATCAAATTTCACATAATGTATCCAAAATTGAATATCATTTTCTCGAAAAATAAGTTTTGCAATTTTCGAAAATTCAGAGTTAAATGTGAAAATCAGACATATCCCACCTTTATAAGTGCAATTCTCCTGATTCTTACAAGAATTTTAAAAGAATTGTAGCCATTTTGAGAACATTTTGAAAATTTCCCAAGGACTTCATGTAAATTATCCCAAATTTTAAAGAATCGTTTTCAAAATCTCAGAGCTTTATCTCGATCCAGATCGACAGGGTTTCTTCAATTTAAAAAAAAAAACCTTCGTATGGTTTAGGCGCTAGTAGTGTTCACAGACGGACGGACACACGAACGGACGTTTTGCCGCCAATTGGTTTTTCGCTATCAAGAAACCCACAAAATGGGAATTCGGGCTCCACTACGTGTCAGGGAATTTGTTTCTTAATTTAGCACTAGATTTATCCACTTTTTTGTTATCAGGGACCGGCACTGATATTTTTCTTGCCGAAAATTCCGCTGTTTTTCCTACACTACGTGTTAGGGAGCGGATTTCTAAGTTTTTGCATATTTTTCTCCATTACTTCAAGGCACATTTACTTCAGTTATTTCTCCCGAGAAGTAAGTTAGGTTGTATTATGTTTGCACAACATTTTTTTTCATTCCAAGCATGCTTCTCCTGAATTTTATCACGAAAGGTTTGTACAGAAAATGAAATATAGTTAAATTTAATTTAATATTAAAGTGCACATTTAAGAATTTTTAGGTCATACATGCATATTAAAGTGCATATTTGAGAATTAGTACGTCATAAATGCATATTTTAAAAAGCATATTTGAAGATTTTTTAGGACATAAAAATCCGCTCCCTACTGCGCATATACGTATGTATACGGGAAAGTAAAAATCAATCGACTCACGAGAAAAAATGAGCGTTAGTAAAGGTGACCGCTTCATCACGGAGTCCGTTAGGGTATGCTCCATGGTAAATGCGTTGGATTTGACGAGGCGGTCCTGGCTGCTCTCAAAACACCCGGTGGCGGTGCACGTGAACGCAACGACCGCGTTGATTGGCCTCGTTACGGGCGCGCGGACAGCGGCCCTGGGTTCGCGTCCTTGCACGGGCCCCGGCTGCGCCTGTGAGCGCCCGCCAGGGCTCCCGGTCGGCACGTCCAACGCTGGCGTCGATCACGTCGTTGTGTTCGTTCGCCAGGTCGGCGCCAGCCAGCGCGCTCTTGACTGACTCTCTCCTGCTACGCCGCTTTTCGTCACGGTGTAAGATATATAGGTGCGTCAACTAGCCGCCTTTGGGGTAAATTTTCTGAAGCCAGTTTGAGGCTAGTTCCTCGCTTGTCCGTACGGCGTGCACTAGCCACGGTGTAAGATATATAGTTGCGTCAACTAGCCGCCTTTGGGGCAAGTTTTCTGAAGCCAGTTTGAGGCTCGTTCCTCGCTTGTCCGTACGGCGCGCACTAGCCACGGTGTAAGATATATAGGTGCGTCAACTAGCCGCCTTTGGGGCAATTTTTCTGAGGCCAGTTTGAGGCTAGTTCCTCGCTTGTCCGTACGGCGAGCACTAGCCACGGTGTAAGATATATAGTTGCGTCAACTAGCCGCCTTTGGGGCAAGTTTTCTGAAGCCAGTTTGAGGCTCGTTCCTTGCTTGTCCGTACGGCGCGCACTAGCCACGGTGTAAGATATATAGGTGCGTCAACTAGCCGCCTTTGAGGCAAGTTTTCTGAAGCCAGTTTCAGGCTAGTTCCTCGCTTGTCCGTACGGCGCGCACTAGCCACGGTGTAAGATATATAGGGGCGTCAACTAGCCGCCTTTGGGGCAAGTTTTCTGAAGCCAGTTTGAGGCTAGTTCCTCGCTTGTCCGTACGGCGCGCACTAGCCACGGTGTAAGATATATAAGTGCGTCAACTAGCCGCCTTTGGGGCAAATTTTCTGAAGCCAGTTTGAGGATAGTTCCTCGCTTGTCCGTAAGGTGGGCACGATCGGTTTGGGGTCGCGGTATAAGATATACATCTTAAGATGGATATCTTTGGATTTTATTTACCATTGCAGTAGGCGCCGATTTCCACGTATAACACAACGAAAATCCTCCTCTGAGAGGATCTATAATTACCTTCTAGTCCATCGATTCCCAAAGGAAGGGTGGCGTAGAGACAAATCAAGGGGGCGCGGGACCCGTCGATTCTGGTGAAAGATGCATTCTGATCCTTCTCACTGACTTTTCTTTTTTTTTAAATTCTTTATTTTTAGTCGCATCAACAGCTAAGGTTATTAGCGACTACAATTATACTATTATAATTTTATCCATAATTATATTAACAAAAATGTAACATACATATTATTAACATTGTATGGCAACATATATTTTATGTAATACATAACTTAATTGTACAAGATCATCATATGTCATTAAAGATGTTACAATTTTCACAAAACTTGATCAGTTGGTTCTGATATTTGGTCGAATACAATAAGATATCAAAAGGTTTATTTAGATTAGTAAATTTTCTTTCATTATTGAATTTAGGGCAGTTTTCTATTATATGGTAAATTGTTAAATTAGTGTTACAAGTATCACAAAGTGGAGGGGGTGTTTTGGTAATTAAGTAGAGATGGGTTAATTTTGCGTGGCCTGATCTTAATCTGGACAGTTAATCTTGTCCTCATCGGTTGAGCTTTTTAGAAGTTGTAATATTAAAAAAGTTATTAATTTGGCTGTGGTGTTGACTTGCTTTACATTCTTTCCATGTGTTATTTCATTTTTGTGCCATGCATTTTTCTATTGTTCTCAATATATCATAAGTAGTATGCATGATGTTATGAATATTATTCTCCTTCCGTAGGCCTATTAATACTATAATATGACTTTTCTTGTCCCCTGTTTAATTTAAATTTCAACTTGTAGTAATAATTAGGCATAAATAGTATTGCATTTTCTTGACCTAACCCAAAGAACGAACATTTCCACAAGACGTAAAAAGAATTAACTTGTAAAATTGTAAAGAGTAAAAAACTAAATGTATTGTTACTCAATGTAACACTTGTTGTATTCATTAACAAATAAAACTGTGCAAGGGGGCGAGGGGAGTTTGTTATTGACAGATGGGGGCGTGGTAAAACAAATTTTGAGAACCCCTGTTAATACTAAAAACCCTATGATATCTTTAAAGGTGAAGTATGGATGGAATGGGATTTTATTTAGATTTCTAGAATTCCTATTGGATTATTTGATCCTGTTTGATGAAGAAATAATAAATGAATTATTACTGATGCTTCGGATACAGGCCGCATCGTTGGTGCATGCGCCATGTACACCACCGAAGTGCACAAGAGCTCACAAAAACAGCGTAATTAACTTGTGAAATTGTAAAGAGTAAAAAAATTAATGTATTTTTACTCAATGTAACACTTGTTTTATTCATTACCAAATTAAACTGTGAAATGTTAAATTAAACTGTGGGGCGCGGTAAAAATAGTCTGCAAACCCCTTTTAATACTAAATATCTTATGATGTCTTTAAAGGTGAAGTAAGGGCAGAATGTGATTTTATCTAGATTTCTGTTAATTCCTATAGAATTATTTTCTCCTGTTTGATTAAGAAATAATAGATGATTTATTACGAATGGTCCGGATACAGTCCGCATCGACAGTGCATTCACCACATACACCACAAAAGTACACATGAGGTCCAATCGAACATAATTAACTTGTAAAATGTTAACGAGTAAAAACTAAATGTATAGTTACTCAATGTAACACTTGCTTAATTCATTACTAAATTAAACTGAGGAAAGCGGACGTGGTAAAAAAAAGTTTGCGAACCCCTGTTCCAGCGGATGCTTCGGATACAGACAGAATCGACGGTGCATACACCGCCGAAACCTCCATCTCTCGCTTCTAAGACGGTTAATATCCGATTGGCCACCGCCCCGCACCGCTCTGCGTTCCGTTTCCCGCGCGCTTCCGAGGTCTGTCTGCCTGCCTTTGAGCGGGGTCAAAGCGGTTCTGGTGATGACCTGGGCCCACACAGACAAGGGCCTGCATTGCTGGAGATAGGATGCACCCGTCTGCGAGTGATTTGGGGCTTCGCGTACGGCTACACATTGTCCGTGAATCTGATAGTCGCCTCGTGTCTCCACGACGCTCTGCGTGCTGTTAATGTAGATAAACGACATGCCAACTGTGGGCATGTATTTATGATTATGTTAACCTTCCAGCGGACGCGCGTAAAATGTTCACACCAGCAGGCGCGTGTCGTAAATTTTACGACATTCAATGACTCTTGAAAAAATCAAAGAAACTGTAGAACAATGGAATTTTATGCCGCATTATAATATCAAAGAATGATATTTACTACCAGAAAACATATCCGTTGATAAACGTTTGTATTTAGTATCAAAAAGGTCTTGTTCCGATCCAGTATTGTTCTGATGTTCGTCCATATTTTCAACATTCGTTTACTGTCACTGTCACTATCCAATTAATGATCTTCTTCCGATCAGATAGTTCTTGAAGAATATTCAGATTTTCGTTCACAAGAATTCTTTATCTGGACTTTTTACAGAAAATTTTGATTAGGCCAAATTTTTATACAATATTTTAGCACAACAGCCGGCGCGCAGCGTAAAGTTTTCGTCACTATGCACTTATCTCGAATAGAGCTTTACAAAAACTGAATACAGCGAGCAAACTAAACAGTGGCTGCAGGAATGCATCACTTAAGATACCTGCAAGGAATAGCAAGAACGCAGAAGTCTTTGACAACAATGAGTTGACAGCAAAACAAAAAAATCTGCTATTGTCGTAAAATTTACGACAGCGCGCTTGCTGGAAGGTTAACTCAGCTGTTGTGTTCCATGTTCCGAAAAGAAAGTTGTTTTACTAGCCTAACAGTCGACTGCGGTTATAGTGAACTTCTGGGGACTAACATTTTTGGTTCACTATATCAGAGGTTCACTATTTTCAATAATGTCAAAATTAAATATAATTTCTCCATAACGATTGATTTTATTAATAGAGATACAACGAAATACATTAACAGATTGATTTTATTAATAGAGATACAACGAAATACATTAACAGCATGAACTGAAAATTTCAATTTAAAAAAATTAAAAAAATAATTTGGATGCCCAGGAACAAAGGAAGAAAGGAGCCAGGATGACAGTGCAGGACACTCATCCTGGCTCTTTCCTTCCATTTATACAACAATAAATAAATATTGCTGTTTGGTTTGTGGAACAATCGAAGCCTACATATCTACATCAGCGGTCGTACACGCTACTCAAACTATTCTATTTCCCCCAAAACTCACCATATTTTCGTCCGAATTTGTTTCGCATCTAACTTGCTCCCTGGAGCCAACTTACAGGGGCGCGGCGCGAAATTCATGCATGTCTGCGAAGAGCCGTATGTTCCCGATCTCGAAGAGAAATTTCGCCGGCGGGGAAGTTTTCCGGGACTCCCCTGTCGCCCGCAGTAGGCGTAGGTCTGGCTCAGCCGCAAGGGAGCCAGAAAAACAGGAGGCGAGCAACTTCCAGAAACAAGGCGAGGAATTTGTCACTTTTTGGGAATGACCCCTCTGGGAGTCATATGGGACTTGTACTCCGCTCTCGCGATGCGTTGGTGACGGGGTGAAGGGTGAGAGTAGAAACAGAAGCATCCCCTTCCCCCTATATACCAGTCACTGCTCTTCTCATGTGTTCCCTAACTCGTCTCTGTTAAATGTCATCTGGGTGGATAGGAAAACGATACATTCGAGCTTTGAAATGTCCAGAAAAAGTTCAATAAAGGGTGGAACGAATTGAAATTTTCCTCAAATCCCTGACTCTAAAACTACGCTTATTTTTTGTTACAGAAACCGCACACTGACCAAATATTTTGTTACAAAGAAAACTGCGAAAAAGTGTATAACAAACAAGAACTTTTCTTCTTCTTCATTGCCACTGAATAATGCGTGAGAAAAAAAATGCAAAAATGTATTTTAAAAAGTCAACATTAATATGACTTTTTTAAAGTATTCTTTTTCTTCTGTTGTTAACAGCGTGGTTACGAGTATAAGTTGAAAACAAGTTACTAATTAAATAAAACTGAAAAAACATTAATTCACGTTATGTCATCTGATAAACATTGTAAGAAGAATGCTGTTGTAAAATTTAATTTAGTGTGCAATTTCATCGCATTCAACACACATCGTATATCTTCCTTCATCGCAAACCCACGCGATAAGTCACCGCGATAAATCCCAAAGTTGTAATCAGCCGTTCTTTGACTTCCTGTCTCTTATTCTTGCTCACAGTTAGCATCTGTTTCTCTACTATTGATTCTGCCCTTCGCGGAGGAGAATAAAGACAATGAATTTCCTGAACGACTTCATTTCAGATTTCTTCGTATACTGAATACATTAAGACTTTTCTTCAATAATGACTCAATCATTGAAGAAAATTCTTTCATAAAATGTAATAATAATAATAATAATAATAATAATAATAATAATTTATATTTTATGTATCTTATTATTACCCGTAAACTAAAAATATTCACCTTCAAAATTTACGATCAGGAACTACAATGTGGTGTCCAACACACACAGTCTTGAAATAGCTTCTACCCTGGACTACGTATTTGTTCCAACTGACATTGTAAATAGCACGAAAGAAACCTAAATAATTGGCGCAGACGTGAAGCGCTTCGCGACAGACTTCAGGTATTTTCACTGTGTGTCAATTTGAAATATGTTCACTGTGTGTCAATTTGAAATATGTTCACTGTGTCTCAATTTGAAATATGCTGAGGTGTACTATACCCCAGTGTTTAGTTGCAGGGATAAAACTTTTATCAGTTGAAGTTTTTGACTTAAAAAAACGCAAAATATTATTTGTGTAAATACATGTTATTTATAGGCGGTATTCGGTCAGTATTATCAATAACCACCAGATTCAAGTTTAATTATGTAATATATACAGACACAATCCATCACGCACGAACCACAGGCGGAAAAAGGTAGTTCCAAAAAACTCTTCAAAGAATTGATGTCACGAAATGCCTTCTGGTATACTCAACTCAAACATTCAAAAGTTGTATTTTCTGTAACTGCCACTGTCTCCTGGATATAATATAATTATTTTTCATATGTCAATTTCTGCAACCTAATGGTCATTTAGATTATTTTAAAATGTTATTTCATAATTTTAATTAAAAAGAGGTTATGTCCTCTAGAAAATTACATGTTGGCATTTTCCGCACTGTCAAAGAATATCAAATTACTTTCATTATTAAGGAAATAAATGTTTGCCTCTCTTATCTCAGGCAAATAGGTAGCCCAAAGCTCTTCTTTGTGAAACACAGTTCTTTCAATAAAAAAACAATTTTCATTCCTGAGTAGTTATGTTGGAGGTCAGTATCCAACTTAATATCTCAACTTAAATCACGAGTTTCAAATTCAGAACAGATGATGTACAAACGTAGCATTTAAATACAAAAAACAATAGCTTTTTTCCCCAATAGCTATCCTGAAAATGTGCGGTATCTTGCCGTTACTTGCCCAGATGTTCTCTCGGTGTATTGAAGCAACATTAAGTTGCTCTCCTCACCTCTAGCAATCGTGGAACGTTACGTACTACGCAAATCAAAACACTTCTAAACAATCAAACAGGTACAAAATAAACACTTCACTAGTAACTATACAATTTTAAATTGTCAAATATTAACGAAACCTGATTAAAAAGGAGTATTGACTCAAATAAATGGAAACAAACTTGTGTAAAAATTTCACCCAACTTGCGTTCCATCCTGTGACTCCCACACAGGGAGAAGGTCGTGATAAAGAATTAATATTTCAGTCAAAAAAAGGACGTCTGTCAATTTTGTTTATTTATCCTTTCATCCTCCCATCTATTCTACTTTCCTTCATTTCAACAGTAAAAAGAGATAAATCTGGTTTTGATGTGGCCCCGACGTAGAGAAATATGATTTAATCACTATATTTCTAATTACGGACTCTCCGTAACTAGGCGGCTATATTTCATGTGAAGATGCGCATTAGAAACTATTGCTCAATACTTCTCTATCCAACGACCATAGACACTCCTATTTTTAGACACTGGAATCGTGATCCCAAAAATTATAATGTATCTTCAAGAGGCGTCAGAAAGTAAAAAGTATTGCTAGAAACTTCATCTTGCCATTTAATATCCAGAATGGGAAGTAACATAAAATTGTGAAAAATTTGTTTGTTTGTTTTCAGCTTGAACACGTCCCACTGATTTGGTATAATTTTGTCTTCAACATTTACTGTCTGTGTTTGCTCTGCAATCACTCCTTTTCCCTAATTCATTCACTCCTTTTCCCTAATTCCTCTAAGCCTTAAAAAATATGCGCTTGGTAAACATTGCGAGATTTTGTTCAAACAGTTCTTGGAAATATTTTCAAAACTACCAGATCTTCTTTCCCAAATTACTAAATCTGTTACCACTCATGCAAACTATGACTTCTGCCTCGCTACGAATCCTATGGAAGAAGCATGTTTATGCGCTCATACTTGTGAAGGTAGAACATAGAATACTCCCGATAAGACGTTCACGATTTATAGAAGAAACTTTTCCGTTTAGTCACGTCTCAAATTTAGCTCTTTATTTCAGAATATATTCAAATTAGTCAAAGATAGTGCATCTCACATGGAGATCGTCGTTCATTACAATTTATTCAGTACAATTATTGACTACAATTCTTACAATTTAAATAGGCTGTAATATATCATTCATATGAAGAAAGACTATTTTCAATACATCCTTGATTAAGGATCTTTCCCACTAGTTTAAAATTACGCAATAACCATCATGACTTTTATGTAACTGCACAAGATATATAGTATTCACTGCGATATTTTAATTTAAACACTTTCTGGAAATAGTACCAAAACTCCTAGACCAGAAGCCTTATTTCAGATTACTAAACATTCTACGACTTTTCACATGATCTACGACTACCTCTCCTACAGTTGTCCCACACCAAACTCCCCCTCATACCGAGAAAGGGTCCGGCCATATCGCATATTTCAAACTCTTTCGACTCAGCTTAATAACCCCTTATCTAAACCCTCTGACACTCTTGCACCTGAGACCCCCCTCTACCACACGAAATCCACCTACCCACCCCCACCCCCGGTCCCCCATTTTTTCATCCCCCTCACGGCCAGTATTTCTCGCGGACAGAGCAGCATATTTCCAATTAAAAGTTGTCCTGGGCGCTGTATGCCTCCCGCAAGACCCGTTCGTCAGTGGAAGGCGAGAATTTCCTGCCCCGCTCCCCGCCGGCCCCGTTAGCGAACGAATTGGTCGTTCCGTGCGTGGGGGAGGGGGGAGGGGGGGTTGGAGCAGTCGGTTGTTACAGGAGCGGCGGTGCTAAAGTGATTAAGGAGGTGTGGGTGGGTGAGGAAAGGTGTTGTCCAATGGGTTGGAAAAGGGTCGAAAGTATGCTTTAGCGCTCGCTTGGGGTCTTGTGTATGCTTTTTTTCGATGCTGTTTGTTTGGTATTGCCCGGTAGTGAATGGAACGAAAAAGTGGAATGTGTAATGTACGAGGAACTTTTGTGAATAATAGTGGGTTACAAAATTTTTTTTTCTTTTTTCTGGATGTTTAAGATTGTTGCTTTTTTCGTGCACTCTCCTCGACCCTCCTTTCTTATCATGTTCAGAAAGTGACGTCAAGGCGGGGAGGGGCGGAGGGGGGCGCATTGTGGCCGGCCGGGGTCGAGTCGTTAGTCGTTAGTTGCTAGTTGCGGAGGCAGGTCCGCCCCGCCTTGTTCTTGTTTTTGAAGTGTACTGTTGATTCAACAAGAATATATGCATATTTTTACACGGATTGGTGTGTTTCGTGTCTTTTAGGTTATTTTAAAACTGCCTTCCCAGTGTGTGCGGGCTGCGTAGTTCACGTAGGAATCAGCGTGAATGTTTAAAGTCAGGAGATGCAAAGAAGCGCACTCGCCTGAATTGTGAACACTGGACAAAAAGAGCTTTTTCTGGAGAAAAAGATGCTTACAGACATTTTTAAGCTGAATTCAGATCTGTGTTTATATTTTTTCTATCAGGGATAGTTTATGGGTTATTTGGTTTTTAATTTGTACTAACGTTTACTTACGTTATTAGAAGTTAGATGTAGGTAACGATTAAAATACTTTGTAATTTCAATAGTTCAAGACATTTGGAATAAAAATTTTAATCTTTTATCATCGTATAAACACAGAGGAGAGATTGAAGAAAACGTACAGTTGAGCGTACAGTAAGTCAAAATTCTTACACAGACGAGATCAATTTTGAAATGGAATATAATATATAGTTTACCCAGTCATACGATCGTTGCTGATGCAAAAAACAGAGTAGCTAGCTGCAGAATGTTTCGCACAAAATCAATGTAGCCAACTTTACTATATACACATTACCACCTTACTAGAAACCTTATGAAACTAAAACGGTATGTTCCGGTATTTGTAAAACTATCCCTGATACAAAATTTTCAACCTCAAATTTCCATTTAGAATGCAAAAATCATTAAAGAACACACATTTTCACAAAAATCCCTTGTAACACAGTGTAATTGTCCGAAAAAGAACTTTCTTGTACAGAGTGTGTGTTGCGATCCAGAATGGAACCTAAGTAAAAAACATTAATAAAATAGAAGATCATCTAAACGACGCAATGATAATCGTGTCAATGATAATGTCAAAATATTAAGCTCCAAGCTTTATAAGAGCTTAAAATGAAGTAATCCAATGTGGGAATGTAAAGACCTCCGAAACAAGACACTTTTCAGCCCAAAATAAGTGTGGAACGTAGTACAGACTTCCTTCAACAAACATCAAAGGGTAATTCAGCTGGATCTAACCCAGTCAATCGCTGGCATAAAACTCCCACGAAAATATTTCCAATGTTGCATTTCATGTTGAAAATGTTGCAATTCAATTGAAAAAATGTTGCAATTTCAAAAGGATACAAGTCGTCATGGCAGTCATGTGATCCGTCATTGTATCCGAGGGAAATGACTAACAAATTAATAGTTATTACTCTACTTTAAATATCTTAAATACTGCAGATTTAATGTTGAAAAAAATTATACATTTTAGAATTTTCATTTTTTAACAACTCTGCTTGAAAGTAATCACGCGCACATTACTGAAATATCGGGCGAAGGTTAAGATTACACTAACACTCATTGAAAATGTCCAAATAGAAATGTTGAGAAACCTTTCCTCCGATAAATCTATTTAAACACCAAAGCAAGAACAATATATCAATATTAGCCGAACAATATTCTCCCCCTTTCAAATGAATTGCTGGTCGTTTGCTGGACAGAGGGTTGGATCGGCCTTCGCTGGACCGAGGGTGCTAAGTAATGAAAGCTGTGTGGGAACCATGAAGAAAGGTGCGCTATAGGCTGAGGGTAGGACGAGAGACGAAAGCATGCTTTACTGCTCACCTGGGTGTTTCGTGTACGTTTTTCAGAAGCTGTTTGTTGATATCAGTAAATGTGATGAAAAATAACCAACTTGTATTTTAAAGTTCTTGTTTTTCTACACTTTTATGGTAAACTGTGTGAAGTTACATTATGAAATACATTCTTCTCTAACTATACACTCAGTACATTGAAGGATTTTTTCATTTATTATACCTTTGGAAAAAGTATTAAACACTTCATAAGTTCATATTTTAATACCTTACCTAATTTAATTATTTGCATTTAATGCGAATGCGGAGAAAATCTTGAGATACCATTAAAGCTATTGAATTTTAAATGTATATACTGATATATTATTTATTGTTAAAGGAGCAATAGTATTATTAGAAATAAATTACTTAAATCCAAAGCAATATGTAAAAATGTGTGTTAGATATAGACCAACATTAGCCTTTTTTCTTCGTACAATAGAAGTTGACATGTTTATATTTCCTCATTCGTAGTTCATATTTCCTCAATCACTAGTAAAACGAGAGGCCATATTGTACTGATACAAAGAAAAATCTGATTGTTTAAAACTAAACAAAACACTTCAACAAATGTGACATTTTCTTGTGTTCTTAAACTTATCACAACCCTCCTGGTCTTCGTTCTGTGTTGAATGCCATACTTCAAACATGATTAATTATGGAAAAATAAAATGAAAATATTCAAAATTGTTGAATTATACCTTCGTTATATTTGTAAACTACGTAATTGCGAGTATTGAAGCTGGATTCAATATATCAAATATACTTGTATCTGATGTAATCTTGAAAGATACAATCTTCAAAGTATTTGCAGATGTAGATTTCCTCCACCGTGTTTTTGTCCCACTATCTTCAATTTTTACAGATAAAATCGATGGTCCTGCAAAATCCAGATTTGTGTCGAACAAAAACATTCAGGAAACATTTTTCTCCCTTTCGATAAAAACAGCATAAAAGATATGAGGAATAAAATGTAAAAATAGTGCTTGATTCCGTCTGTATATTATTTGTATCAATTCATACAAATATGTTTATCCTGCTACTTTCGAAAACTCTATAATCTGTGTATACGTTCGTACTTGGTTTGGGCTTTATATTCCTTAGTGAAATACCTGGGGCATTATAACTGCAGTGTTTTTTAAAATTATCTGAAAAATGTTCATTAGCCATTAACATTATTACTTTGAACGGGCATGAATATTGCAATCGATTCTTCATAGCTTATGATGTTGCGAATGCTTTACATTAGATTTCGAGTTAAATGTAATTTAACGTAAAATGTAATGTAATGTAATTTAATGTAAAATGTAACGTTTAAATGTAATTTCGAGTTAAATGTAATTTGTTGCACAGAGATTGTGCAATGAGCAGAACAGAGAATACACGTTCTGCTCATGCTATATGAACTGCTTCAGAAATTCTTGTTCACATCTGCCAGATTTAAAGCTTAATGAAGTAAATAATTTTCAGACTACGCTACATACTTTTCTACGGAAATTTCTCCAGAATTCATAATGTACTTGTAGCTTGTCTTTTCACAAATCTCCATCAAGAAATATGATTAAATATATTAGAAAAGTAACGAGGAACAATGTCAGAATGTACAGTGTTATAATACGAAACAGGGTAATAAGCTGGTGAAACGGAAAAACGCTGTTGGAAATTAGAAGCCGAACTATGTCAATATTTTATTCCCACGTACCAAATATCGGCATACGTTGTTCGACAGTACAGTGAAACCTCACCGAAAGACCATCCCTCAACGACCTATTTTTCTTGGTTCGGATATTGACGTACATATTTTGTATGTAAATTACACCCCTATTAACAGATCACCCCTCTGCCCGTCGACCGATCAGATCATTAAAAGCAATTTTCTTAATTTACTCCTTTGAAGAGACCACTTTCAGGAAAATTGTAAGTGTACATTACACCGAAATTTCACTTCGATGCCTTTTTATCCGTGGCGAGGCTCAGGCCTTGAGGCCTGCTTTTCCGCCTGACCACGAGAATTCCGCTACGCTCATTTCACCGTCTGGCTGAGAAAAGGAGATATCACTCGGGCGATGAAACAGGCGTTTTGAATTTTGCTCAGACGTGTCATGTATGCTTGAGAATCTTTTACATGCAGTACATCTACAACATGGGATAGCCGGCTTTACTTCCCTTCTGGAGCAAGGCATAAGAAGGATATTTTCGCTCATAAAAATCCACGGCTTTGATCGGGTTTGAAGCCACGAACTTGGAAACTTTGAAGCCACGAACGTCCGATAAGCTAACCATTACACCGTCAAAATTTCAGCACTTACAATGAAAATTAGCGATGATTTAAAAGAGTTCGCGCGATATACACAGTACCTCAGCTTTATTCTCGAAGAAATTGAAGGGCAGGCCGAAGGGAACCGAGAACCAGGTAACAATAAACAGTGACCACTGATATGACAACTAAGCATGCGACATCTAAGTCAGTGTTTTCAAAATATTGATGTTCTTATAGATACGTCAGTGTTTCAAACCTGATTTATTAAACCCGATGTTTTTCAAACATCAATATTTTTTGCTCAGTGTTTTTCGTCTTTGATGTTTTTATTTGTGATTAAAAGTTAAAGTCCAATGTCAGTGTTCACATCCAAGTCAGTGTTTTCAAAATATTGATGTTCTTATAGATACGTCAGTGCTTTAAACAACGATTTATTGAACCCGATGTTTTTCAAACATCAATGTTTTTGCTCAGTGTTTTTCGTCTTCGATGTTTTTATTTGTGAATAAAAATTTCCCATGACCACAGTTTTGTAAAAGTTAAAATATGAAATAATAACAAATGGTTGGTTACCTTCTTTGTCGCACTGAAGACGGTCCTTTGAGATGACCTAGGGCGCACAGGATTCCAGGCTCCGTTTGTCTATTGTTGTTAGTATTTTCTAAAATTTTTGTTTTAGTTAAATATCAATTATAAATTGATAAACACGACCTTTCTAAAATCTAATTTTGTAACGCGCGAAAGAAATGTTAGACGTTACTAAAAGAGCTTTAAAACATGAATGGAGTTTGGTCTATGTGCTATTAACATCGATATTATTTTGAACATCGATATTTTTTGAGATCGATGTATTGTAATCGCATCGCTAATTGCAACACGGCTGCTCGCTTCGGCTGCTTGCAACACGGCTGCTCGCCGCTCATTTCAGTTTAATTTCTTCTAATGAGATGGCGGATATAACTATGACCTAACATTTAATTCTAAGAATTTAAAGAGCAATACTTACCTTAGGTTCCAGGAAGAACACCTGCGTTGCGAACACATGCGATAGAGTATCAGTGTCGGAAGTCAGGGTTATCGATTTCCCCTCTAACAATGTGTGAGGCTGGCGAAGAAATCTGAGCCGAGCGCTCACGCAACACCACAATGTTTTTTATTGTGTGAAGATGTGCAAGAAAATCGAGATTTTGAGCTCCTAAGGGGCTGTCCATAAATTACGTAACGCAAATTTAGAGTATTTTCAATGCCCCCCTCCCCCTTGTAACGCAATTCCCTATCACTATGTAACGCAGCGTAACGCTGTTTCAGAACCCCTCCCTCTCTCTTTACCGTTATGCAATTTATGGACGGACCCTAAGACAGAATGTGTCATGCAGACACAAATGACATACACACAACACAGTCTACACAATAAAATGGGGATTTGTTACCGATAGACCGCAAGGTTGTGCTAAAATTGAAAATGATGGAATGATGTAAAATTGAAAGTGATTTACTGAAGAGGAGGAAGCAAATGCATTTACAAAGTAGTAAATCATTCTAAAAAGGCATTTAAATCAAAAATATATGAATTAAAACTTGTCAAAATGTTTCTCTTTTGTAATTCGGTTCATATACTAAAACCCTTTCATAAGTATCCCATTTAATTTGCACATTCCTGAACATCCGATACCTAGTAATAATAGACTATTTTCTGTAAAAAAAATCCATATTAAGCTATCAACTGACTGAAGGACCACTCTTTTCACGGAACCAACATTGATCGCTTAATACAGGTTTCACAGTAAATGGATTTGCTGATTTCAATGTATGCCCTTGTAATTCCATTTTTGATTCTAAGGGCTTGCTGATACTAGTGTCTACTACTGATACCGTGTCATTTACCACCTTATAATGGACAAATTATTAAGCTATTGAAATTTTCTTAATTTATTTGAGAGTTTATTTAATTTTAAATGCAAGTTGATAATTAATATCCACTTACATTTAAAACAAATCCTTTTCGCAGAAAGTAAGTGACATTTGTTGTTTCAGAGACCAAGAGGAACAGAGTGATTCAAATTTCCAACAGCGCAACAACATTAAAGTAAGTTTTTCAAATAGAATATCTGAAAACTATTATTTTCTGGGGAATAGCGGTAAATTTATTCTATGAATAATTGATCAGTTAGAAATAAATACGAACAAAAAATAAAACAATAAAATCTCTTCCCATTCATTTAATTTTTTGTAGTGTCGAAAACGATGAAATCACTTTTATTGTATATATTCACACTGGGTTCTGGCGGTCATGTACGGTTTGACGGCCATGTCATGTACGTGATAAATTTTTAACTTAAACTGGCATCGATGCTGTAAGGAAGGGCTAGTACAAAATAGATGATGATTTTTCTTAACCAAAAAAGTAATTATTTCCAAAAACCATTCTTTAATGTGTTCTGATATCGAGAAAATTTAATTACATTCTTTTTATTTATTTCTTTATTTAATTACCCACAATAAGGCATTTACCCAATTACAGTAGATACTTCAAGAAAAAAACAAAAAGAAAATCAAATTCAAATGATATCACAAAAGTAAATCACAGAAATCCAGTTACAAGAATACATGTCTACAAAAATTGATAAAACATAATACAACAGTGAGTATTCTACATGCAAGTTTAATGACATTTAAAAATAATGAAAATAGACCATGTTCAAAATATTTTTATGACAATAATTAGGGGACATTATAAATGAATAGATTATGAAATAAGAAATTCAAGCGGATGTCGCCTATATCAAGTGTTTGTTTAATGTGAATGACTCTTGCATCAGATCCAAACTGTAAAAGTGACTTAATTTGCAGAGTACTATATAATTGTTTTTTGAATTTCCTAAAAAAGGACATTATATTTGTAGTGAATAGAAAATTCCATTTGTTCCCAGATTTATATCCAATAACTTGACATGCCGCTTTTTTCAGTACATAAAAGGCTTTTTGTAGCCAACACGTTAATCGCTTTTATAGGAAACAGGAACAGATAAGCGTAGAATTTTTTGATGCGATTTTTATGTATTATTGTGTATCAGAAGCCATTGAAAATGCTTGTCACCTAGTCAACGTTGGAACGTTCTATTATTAATTTATTGACAGTTTCTAACCGAGAATACCGGCGACAATATCATAAAATTCACTTATCTTCCTATTGTTTCATTCTTTGATCAAAACATTAGTGAATATTCAGAAGTCATTATGTCAAAAATTTAGGTACGATGCATGAATTTGAATGATTGAATGTGTTTACTTTTAAATGTATTTTGTATTATCTTTTTAATGTGTAGTGTTACCTTGTGAAGAAAATAATGAGAGCAGACTGTGTTGTCATGCTTTCAGAAACATTGAGGCTACACAACTTTGTAGCGTTGCAATTTCTCAAGGTGACTGCATTTTTATATTTCATACAATAGGCGGTTGACGTGGAAAAATACACTGAAATTATCTAATAACATACTTGCAGAGTTTTTTAAAATGCATTTCTCTCCATCAAATTACGAATAGAATTTAAGTCATTGGGTTTATTAGCTAATATTAAATTTTAAAGTTTACGAACTCTTCTATTCAAATAAGTTCTTTTTCGCTGATATTGTGGTATCCATTTCTACACTGTTCCTTTTTTTCAGAAATCTAAAGTTATCTTGCGTTTTCTAGGATTACTAGGATTCGCATATTTCATAATATAGGAGAAGTTGACTTTATTTAACCCTACTACAAGCAAAACTATCCAGTTACGTTTCACAACAACTCTACATACTCGCTTTGATGATATTTGAACCATCTTCATCAGGGTTTTCAAATGTCCTGAATTCTGTTACCAAGAGTTAATATAGTTTCCCACAGCTTATAGGGCCAATATTTATTTCGTAAGGATTCGGTAAAAATATTAAAATCACGGTTTATAAAAGAAAATTCACTGATATGTTTCACATCAGTGAGATATATTTCATACTTGTGTGATTTGTAGATGAGACGAGTGCAAATGTAATGAAAATATGAATCTTGAATTTGACAATATTTTACTTCAAAAAAGTAAAAGTAATATTGAGAATACTTGCATGTGAGTGCATATTAAAATAGTATTAAATTTATATTAAAATGATATCTCTTAAGATTAAATTAAAATTTCTTCTATTTATTGCGAGTTATAAATTCTAAGAAATGTTGATTATAATTTATTGGTAGAGAGATTAAGAAATATTGTTCCGTATTTTCAAGTACGTAAGTGTTTATCTCAAATTATACAGTACTGAGATACGTTTTTCTGATGAAAATTATGGTGCTTTTGAAAATGCAATTTACGACGCTTTAACATCATTTAAAAGACTGAAGATCACTTTTAATATCGTTAAAAATGTTCGCGAGAGTCGTTTATGAATTGATGGCACTTACAAAACATCTCGTAAATCGATTTAAATGAATATGTTAATTGTGATATTATCTAATTTCGTGTAATGAGGAACGGAAGGTTTCTCTTAATTACTCATTATGCATGCCATTTTATATTATAATTGTCTGTTATTTCGCTGTATTGGAATTAAATAAAGGTTAATCTAGAGCTGTATTTAATTTTAAACGTAATATTGTAAAGTAATTAATTTGGTCATTTTTTAAATTAAATTTCTATTTGAACTATAGAATTGAGATAAAACAGTCTGTATTAATTATGTACTGGTAAACCTATATCATAGAAACCAAGAACCTCGCCATATTTCCCAGAAAATAAATAACCAGAGGCTGACCCAATAAACAAAAGGTAGTTTAGAACTCGTAAATGTAGCCTATTTTAATTCAGTTACATTCTCGAAATAAAATCCTCTTTGTAATATTGCGATATCGATAGCAATTGCTTTATATTTCTCTGATTTATTTTCCTTTTTAATTTATTTAAAATATATTATATTTATTTCTTCTAGGCTGCATTCGATACCACCTAAGTCATCAACGACCACTATTATTTTAGCACTAGTTATATTTTAAACCTTAGATATATCCCATATGCGGTGGGAAATGTCAAATAAGCATCTATCATATGTGACGTTTACGCCAGATTATCTGGCAGTCCAACATACATCTGTGTATGGAGGGACTTCACGAAATCCTTTAGAATGCTTCCAAAGTTGACCCGCCCAACAACAGTGCAAAACCAGTTAGCAACTAGTCAGGGGCAAAATCAGATTTTTAACTTCATTATTTGATGATTCCCACCTAATTTTTATTGGTAGAAAGTAATCATTGGTACCGTTTTACTCACTTTACATAGATCACGTGCGATCCTCGGTGATCCCGCTAAGAGGATATTCAAAGCAGTTGGATACCGGCCTCTTTTTCAACCTAGGCTTCTTTGGAAGCCTACCTCCGACGGGGGTCTGGGGACCTTTCGAGCTGGCGCGGCTAGCGGGCCGTCCCCTGACACACCTGAGGTGTGACTCACTTTCATCTATAGATGTCGGTGTCAGTTACCTACATCCGAACTACCTTCTTGGGAGAAAGTGAGATCTCGTTAAGGCGGGATATTGTGGCGTCGTATACAATGGGCCAATAGGTGGTACTGTTAGGCCAGTGAATGGCTACAGACGGAAGCTGGGAGACAAAAGTGGAGGCTGGCGCAGACGGCGTGGCAGGGCCAAATATACCATGGGCCAATAGGTGGTACCAATAGGTGGTCGTATACCATGGGCCAATAGGTGGTACCGTTAGGCCAGTGAATGGCTACAGGCGGAAGCTGGGAGACAAAGGTGGAGGCTGGCGCAGACGGCGTGGCAGGGCCAAAATACCTTGAATGGCTAGTGCGAGTCTTGTGGACGCGTACCAGCCTCCAGCCTCCGGAAGCTTAGCCGGCGAGCCTACTCGTCGACTGTATGGGACAGACCCGACAAAACACAAGAGGTGGGGGTTACAGGTCCCGAGTATAAAACGCGGCGCCGAACTCGCCCGCGTTCTCATAAGTTTTGAATCGGAGACGAGAGTACGTAGGTACGGAGAGAGAAGTGTTTAGGTGGGTGCATCTAGGCACGCGGTCCGCCGGACGGCGACCGTTTTTTTTTTCTTTTGGCGTCAAGCCATGTGACGGGCACGGTAAAGGGGCCAGGTCCGACAGCGCGCACTACGCGTCGCTTTTCTGCGGTAATGCAGGGTTGCTGGGCTATAGGCCTAGGGACGGCCGCGGTATGCGGCCAGGGAGAGAAATGGTTGCCGGAAGTAGACTTAAACTATTATGTAAAATTGTAAATATTTTTCTTTTGTAAATACATTTAATATTTTATTTTGAAGTCGTCTGTGTGTATACCACAGAACGTCACAATATCGTCGGAGGGATATAATTTTGCCGCGCATCCGCCAGGGTACTTCCACATGCCACAAGTGTCACGGCTACTGTGGATTTTCCACCCTTCGAAAATCCCATGCACCTCGACAGGGATCGAACCCGGGTACTGGGAATTCAGATGCCAGTAAGCTATCTCCTCATCCACCGAGGTGCGTGAAGGTAAACGTACCCCTGTGCAATTGCACACAGTCCGATATGGCCCAATGGGGAGGTGAAGGTAGGGCCCACCTATTCGTCGCCGTCTGCGCAAGGAGACGATTGGGCGGTGAACACAACGCTCCGGTCGCCTTTACCCCTGAGAAAGATCCTGCTACTCACTTGGAAAGGAGGTTGAGTCGATCTAAGAGCCGCTCTGAATGGAAATATCCAGATAATCCCAACCTACAATGGGGTTCAATCGTCGGTCCGTCAGGTCAGGAAGCCAACGCCCTACCAGTGAGTCATCGCGGCACGTGGGTAATATTTCTAAGTGGCTCTAAAATTTGTAGATCATAATTTTTTTTTGAATTTTGAGAATAGTAGGATTGGGAAATCCATTCGACCTTGCAGAAATAACATGTATCCTAGAGTAGTAAAGAATAGTATGTTTTGCAACTGTGGTCGTATTTTGACGATATTGTTGGCAGAAGCTGTTGATAAAATTCCAACTGGCAGAAGCACGGAATTGGAGTTGGATATGATGTTGCGAAATGTGTGTTTGTAGGTTTTGTTCTTACGTTAGTAACAATATTAAGATAGCATTGTTTAACTTGTTATATTATTATGGTGTACATCTTGAAGTCTGCTTTATCCTTCTCCGTATGCTATAAGAATAGATTGAGAGGTTCCAGAAACGTTTTGAATTCAGAGTGGATTGATTGATTCGTGTTTCCGGGCGCCTCAACTACGTTGGTCATTAGTCCCGTAAGTGTAGTACGTGTTTTTTTCTCGGGCGGTGGCGATTGTGTCTTTCTCCGCTGGATGGCGAGATCTGGCGCCGACCTACCGTCGACTATCGGGGTTTTCCCCTCAACCAGATATCTCAATCTATTTTTCTATCTCCCACCAGCGGGGCACCGCCCCAGCCAGGACAAGCTGTAAGCACCCGACCGGTCTCCCGGCATGTGTGGTAGTGTAGTGCATGTAAGTGTAAGTGTGTGTGTAAGAGGAAAGGAGAGGACAAGGAAGAGGAAGGAAAGATCGCGCACGGTCCGTGGCCCGTTTGTTAGGGTACTGCTCCGGCATTCGCCTGATGTTGATCGGAGAAACCACGGAAAACTACCAATCAGAGGAGCCGGCCGCTAGAATTCGACTGAATTCGACCTAGCCGACAAGCTAGTGTCGAAAATCCTGCTGCCGTCGGGACTCGAACATAAGACCTCCCGATCAGAGGGACTGCATTGGCATCGTGTTGATGCACTGAGCCACCTCTACCGGTATTTAGAGTGGAGAGCATTTGGGATTCGCTCCAGCCGTACTTCGAAGTCCGCATTCGGTTTCGACCACTCGCCGGCCGCAGTCCTCCACTCGACTCCGGTTCCAACCGCATTCGCTTGTTAAAGAGGACGAGCCAATAGGGATCCTCCATGGAGAACCGCAAAAGATCCTTGAAACAGAATGTAAGTTGAATACAAGAAATTGAATTCAAATAAAATTGAATCCAAGAAAGAAAAAAATGAATACAAAAAATTGAACGCAAAGAAAATTGATTTCAAGAAATTGATTGTATTAAAGAGTCAGTAGTGTTACTTTATTGAATCCTACTGATGATCTTTGAAAATGAATATATGTTGAATGCAAAGAAAATTGAATACGAGAAATAGGAAATGAATCCAAGATATTGAATTCAGGAAATAGATTACATTAACCCATTTCTTCCCAAGCATTGAAATACCTACTTTCTTTCAAACTTCTGACTGTAATATTAATAATGCATCTCCAAAGAATGTAAATATACCCTCAAATTATTTTTGTGATTATTCATTTTGCCGGAATGGAACGTTGCGTTCACGCAACGTTGGGAGTTCTCCGGTAAGAATGAGTCAGATGATCATTTTACTAAATCTTTTTATTTCCTTATTGTAATACACATTAAAAAACCTTGGAAAAATTGAAAATAAATTTATTCATGATATAGTGAGAAACATTCAGTATGCAAATGAATTTGACACTTTTTACATTGATAAATTGTTTGACTTTTGCAAATTTTACATCTCCTACGCGCATTATTTACGTCATGAATTATTACGTGACCAACAAGGTCTTTCTATACAGCTTCAGGCAAACTATTTTTGCTGCTATGTCCCAAATTGGAATTCTGACTTCCATTTACTTCTTCCCTTCGGAGAAGGGTGAGTACAATCTGTGATCTGAAATCAATTTTACTTGTCTTTTCGCCAGTTACTAATGTGTACAATTTCCGGGCATTTACAATGGCACTATCAATACCATTTGTAAAAAGTGGCCACCACCATTGTTTGCCTCTTATTCTTATTCTGTAATTTGTAATAGCATTGTCATGCAAATCTACACCACCCATTCCCTGATTGTATTGAAAAATGGTATTGGGCTGTTGAACTATTTCCTGCTTTTTCTCCTTACGGTTATACCGTTTCGTGTTGACAAGAGGTTCCAAGGTGCCGACATTTGTTGCCACTGTGACAACTGAATTGTCATGCCATCTAACTAAGAAAATCTCATTTTCTTTGTCCATCATGTAGTCATATGTTCCTTTATTTGCTTTACCAATTTCTTTACATGTTCGAAGAGGGCAGTTTGAGGTACGGTTTTCTTCACGCGCACTACTGCCTCAAAGGAGAAGAGAGAAGCTTTCGTGGTCGATCTGTTTTGTTTTCAATTCCCAGAAGAACCTACGAATAGCTTGGACACGGGCTTATCTTATCTTAAAATGCCGGTGACAGAAACTTCTAACACGGCAGTGTATCGCCTGTCTCATATTCCATTTCTAATTATAGGGTTCTGGGAACTGGCGAGTTCGGAATGAAATACCAAGCGCGCGCGCGTGGGCATCACTGGTCAACCGGAGAACTCCCAACGTTGCGTGAACGCATCACGATATTGATTTACTTACAGCATCCGTTTCGAGAATCACTTTTCATTAAAACTTTACACCTGTCTTTATATAGTATATGCTTACCACTATCGTTATAAATTGCTTCGCAGTTCATCAATTTTTGAAAGAAAAGAAAATAATTAGTAACCTCATGAAATTACGCTGCACAACCCGAAGAGAAAAAATTATAAGTCAGTTCCATATATTGTTTACTAAAGTAAAAAAAATATATACGAATCACAATCAATTAAACGTATTGTGAAAAAATTCACAGATGCAATGTTATAATAGAAAAGTAGAAAAAAAATCATGAACCTTGCGTTGCGTTCACGCAACGTGTGGGAAGAAATGGGTTAAAGATTGTGATTCAATGATGTTTCTCCAGTGATTCCTGCGAAGGATCCTTGAAATTGAATTCGAAGTTTAAATACATTTTACGAGTAAAGTATTGGACATATGTTGTATTGCACTATTGGGCATATGTTTAAAAGAATTTACATAGTTTTGAGTATTTATTTACTAACAAAATTAATCCGATGTTGCTCGTTTTTTATCACCATAATTTGTTACCGGTGAAAAGATATCTCTATTGGCCGGGGTGGAGCATTATTTTATGCTTTAGATTAAATTAATTCATTTCCCTGCCCTGTAAGTAATTGATATAAACTTGCAACGCCGCTATGAACCCTTGCAACGCCGGGTTCCTAGAGTTATTATTTTAATTGTAGCATAGGTTTGTTGCGATTGTTTCATTTTTAAGCAGACAATCTGCTTCGTTATCTTTTTTAATAACTTTATCATAATTATCACTAGTACGCACATGATTTGTAAATAAAAGGAACCTTCATGAGGGGTCGTATAACGCAATGCAGGGAATACACAATGCTTCAGTAAATGAAAATAAATTCCGCAAGAGCGAGAATTAAAATATTTAAAAACTACATATTAATGCATTAAAAGTAATTGTATTTATAAAAAATACATTTTAAATATTTATTTTGTAAATCATTGCCTAGAGCAAACAATAATTGGTAAAACTGAAAATCAATAGGAAATAAACAGATGTAATTAGTTTTATGTTAGGGAAAAGGAGTCTTGCTCGTGGCACTCTAGAGAGCCCTTATTAATATATAATTATTAAATAGTTAATAATTATCAATAATAAAATATTAGTTCCTTACTTCTTCATATCTTAACACAGAATACTCCGTTGCAAAAATTTAATCGTGTTGTAACTTCATCGCAGATTCTTTTTGGAGCAGTTATTCAAAGTTGGACCTTTGGTCTGATATTGACGAAAAGCAGTGATTCGGGAAAACTATTACCCATTTAACACCAATGGGGGAGCAAGGATAAAAAAAGAGACCATTCAGCGAATGGTGAGATAACTCTCCAATTTGCTGTTACGTACTGACTGCACATTTTGATCGCTCATCGTCATACCCAATTTATTATATCTTTTCCTTTAAACGATTTAAAAATAATATTACGCTTTGCATATCAAATCATTTGAGTGCTTTTAGTGAGTAGAACAAATTCATTTTTCGAGCACTTAAATTTATACGCCCGTGCACTGGTATTGTCCGAAAGTAGTGATCAGGGAAAACCGTAAGTTGTTTCTGACAAATGGGAGTGAAGGATAGAAGACATTGAGGGGAGACAAGGGAGGCTATCCAGCAGATATTGAGATATCATCCAGTTTGTTGGATTACCCTAAGTAATCTTTTCGACCCCTCAACTTATCATACGTTACTTTATCATATCCTTCATTTAAATGAATAGATAATAGTATCACTTTTTTGCATATCAAACCATGTAAGTGCTTCTTTTATTGGATTGAAAATTCTTTTTTCGAGCACTTACCCAAAGAAATACACCTGCAGTCTTGTTTTGAACGAGAAAAAGTGATCAACAAAACCAGAAGCTGTGTCTGGGAGAGCAAGACAGAAGGAAGGGAGAGCATTCAGGGAACAGTGAGGTTACTGTCCGATTTGCGTCAGGCTCCAAGTGCACAATTTGCTCCCTCATCATATCATACTTAAATTTATCATTACCCTTCGTTAAATCAGTAGAAAATAATACTACACGTTTTGCCCATGAAATCATCTGAATGCTATTTCTGGATGACACTTTTCTCCTATATTAACTAAAGTAATGTTCTTGTATTAAGAAAATAGGTGGTCTGCAAAAGGTTAAAAGGTTAAAAAAGAGTGGTCTGCAAAACCAAAAGGTGTGTCTTGCCAATAGGAGAGAAGGACAGAAGTAAGGGAAACCGTTCAGCTAACCGTGAGTTCACTCTCCATTGTGTACTCCTAAGTACACTTTTCTTTCCCCCTCAACATGTCATAAGTAATTTTACTATATACTTTTAGTTAAATGAATATAATAGATTACTACGCATTTTTTGCATATCATACCGTCTTGTGTGTTGTTACTCGGAAGAGCAGATTCTTTTTTCGTGCACATACCCAAAGTACCACGCCCCTGCTCTGGTATTGACTGAGGCTGGCGGTAAGAGAAACGGTGAGGTCACTCTTCAATATGTACTCCTAATTACAATTTGCCCCCTCAATAAAAAAAGATGTAAGTGTCATTTCTGTTAAATGTACGTTTTTACCACAATAATGACGAAACAATCCCTCTAGCATGAATAAGAAACAAAGCCTAAACGCATTTCTTGATAGTGTTACGGGGTGATTATAAATGGCAGGAGTTGTATTTGCAAATAGGTTTAACATATTTATCTACCCATCTTTCACTATCTCTCTCTCTCTCTCTCTCTCTCTCTCTCTCTCTATATATATATATATATATATATATATATATATATATATATATATGTGTGTATATATATATATATTATATATATATTATATATATATATATATATATATATATATAAGGATGTTCGTATGAATATAAGAACAAAACTCCAAAACCGTGGGACCGATCTCCATGAAGGTTGACACTTCTAGGTGCTTTTCACCGAGAAGGTTTATGTGTTGTTAATTATGTTGTATCTCCCACGACATGGCGCTACATATTCACTACATATCTACTAAATATTCACGTCAAATGCAACCTGCAACACACTCGACAGCCTTTTGAATCTACATCGGTAAATAACTCACAAAGAGGCGTTCTAAGGCATTAGTAAACTGATTTTTTTAAAGAAACGTTCATGACAACGTAATCTACAGAATGAACTCTTCGTGAACATTCTATTACATTTTTGCTGGTACGGCACTTCCCGATATTACCTCACCTGCTCAGAGACGTACAGAATCTGCAAGAAAATGTGAATGAGAGGGACAGAGAGCGGCAGAGAGAGACAGACAAGGACAGGGAGAGGTAGGAAAGGAGAGACAGTGGGAAACGAAAATGGGAGGGGAAAGAGGGAGATGAAGGGCAGAACAACGTCTGTCCGGTTTTCCTAGTATAAACTAATTTTTCTCGAAAGTATGAAAATGGCAATTACATCCCTTATTTCAAGCCTTCATATCTTTTCAATGAAATGAAAAGAAAGGGATACTGCGTATTTTTTTGTAGTATCAAACCATCTTGAGTGTTGTTACTCTGAGGCTCAGATTCTTTTTTCGTGCACTTACCCAAAGTACCACGCCCCTGCCTGCTCTGGTATTGACCGGGGCCAGCGGTAAGGGAAACTTTAAGACGTCTTTGGACGGTGGGAGAGGAGGTGGGGAGGGGGTTGGAGAGGGGGGGAGGGAGGGTGGTGGGGCTCCGGTGCTAACCACTTTGCGGCGGAACTCGTTAGGGCGGGGGCCCCAATTCCAGGGCCTCCTTAAGCCACCGCCGTTATCTGCGAGTCTTAGAGCGCTCGCGGCGGCCTCCGTTGGAACTCTCGGGCAAACGGCCACCCGCTCGGGCTGCCAACCCAGGAGAAAAAAAATGCAACGAACGTTACAGTTTTTCCTGGGTGTAAAATAGTACGATTTTTTATCTGAAGGTCTTTACACGCTATTTACTATTTTTTATCCAAAATCTGTGTAATAGGCCATTCCCCATTTGTTTTTTTACTTTTCCATTTTTTCTTTTTTTTAGATTTTTCTCTTTTCTTTCCTTCTTTTACTTTTCTCTTCTTTGCTTCTATTACTTTCTTATTTCTCATTGTTTCTTTTTTCCTTCTTTTTCTATTGGCATCTGTGAGTTTTAGCGCTCTCGCAACAGCGCTCGTGCCTTCGTTGGCTCACTCGGGGCAAAACGATCTCCGATGCAGACTGCCAACCCTGGAGAAAAAATGCAACGTTACATGTTGTTCTCGAAGTAAATTGTAATATTTGCTTATCTGAGGATCTTTACATGCTGGTTACGATTATTTATCCTAACTGTATGAAATAAACTTCCAGTTCATCTTTTTCTTTTTAACCTTTCTTTTCTTTCTTTTTCTCCCACTTTTACTTTATTCTTTCCTTCTTTTCTCTTTTCTTTTTCGTTTCTCTTTGTGTCTTTTGCCTTTCTTTTGTTTTGACTTCTGCGAGTCTTAATGAGCTTGCGGGGGCGGTCGAGCCTTCATTGAAACACTAGGAGCAAACGGACGTCTACGGTCTCACAGTGTAACCGTACGTGTAGGTCGGCTGTGGGGAAATTTCGTGGGTAATTGGCTTTCTTTGAAATTTTGAAAAAAAAAGCACAAAGTTGAAACCACAAACATCAATATAATTGAATATTCATAGAAAAACCAAGCCACAAGTTGCAAAATGACCACAACATACAGAAATAGACAAATAAACAAAGAAAAATATACCATTGAGCAGCATAAAAAAAACCTCGGAGGAAAAATCAACTGCAAGATTATCCAAAATAATTTTTCTCTTAGTAGAAACGAATTAGAATCACAGTAGTATATTCTGTGATGAATGCAATAGAAATTCAATTAATTGAACAAATGGGGTCTCAGATGAGATAAGGAGTGATGAGAATGTACTGTCATAGGGAGGAGTACTTGCATTTCAACTGACAGAATATCATACTGCTTTCTGTTTGTGAAAATTGCAGTCAATTTATCTCTCAACATACACTAAGTCAACACTCTCATGTAATTTCGTGCACGAAATTCTTTGGAATTCCAAAAAGAATATCTTGTCTTCAATTGAAATGAACAAATTATAGCCGTTGAAAACAGAATATTCATCACCCCTTTTTTTAACTATGGAAATGAGAGTACAAAATAATATCTCGTATTCTGTTAAACTGAATAAACATTGTTTCTTTTGAAAACACGGAACGTTCAATAGAAATTCTTGTAAAAACTATAGAAATGAAATAACAAAAAAAATCTTATATTCTGTTGAACTGAATGAATATAGTTTTTGAACAAAAAACAAAACGTTCAATAGAAATTCTTGAAAAAAACTACAGAAATTTACCTCATTTTACATCTATTGTACAACATTCAAGTTTTCTCATCTTCTTCAATAGTTCGTTTCAAATATGATTTTCACAACACTTTTAATTATGCATGAATAAGTTCGAACATCTTCAAAAGAAGTTACTTGAAAAACTATATAAAATTACCCTTTGTTACAACATTTCTTGCGTAATATTTAAGTTCAGTTAACTTCTTCAATGACTCCTATAAAATATAATTTTATGACTTCCTTAATGGTCCTTCAATAGCTCTAATAGATTTATAACTTCACCTTGGTGTTAAACACTACCATCCATGATACTCCTTTCAAAAACAGAGACTGCACTTCTAGCTTATTAACATGGCAAAATTCTGTCAAAAATCAGTAAAGTCCTCCCACACGAAAAATCCATAACTTCTGCACATGTTACAAAGATGCTATGAGAATGCACATGGAACGGATATACCAGTCATTAAACACGTTTTATAATGGCGAAGCAATCTCCGAAAGTGAACTACGGGAACCACACCTCAACGTTAATTCGGAGGTTGTGTCCGTGGAATTATCTCCAACAGTGAACAGCGTGAACTCGTAATCGGGCAGTTCGGGTGAAATGTACCCGATGTGGCACATAAGAATCGTAATACCGACCTTAGTCCGCTGTAAGATTTAGCTCGCTCAAACAACAAAGCGTGCTGGAAGAACAAGCCTGACGGCGTCCGCCTTAACGTGGTACAATTTCCGCTAACTGGGCTCGCGGCCACGCCTTTCGCTCAGTCCATACTCACACCTCCGCTTCTTGAAACTTTCTGTTCGTCTCTCCACACTCAGACCGTTACTACCCAGCCCCTTCGCCGCGTAGGGGCGACAACTCTCCCCCCTGCCTCCCCTCCAGCGACCGCTGATAAGGCGACGGGGTCGCCGCCGCGGTTACGCGAGCGCGCGGCGAATCTCGCAGACGATGTCTTGCTTATTGACAAATTGTTAGCGATCCTGAATGAGCTCAGGACCGCTACAACAGGTTGTCCAACATAAAGGAGAAAAATAGTTTTCGATATGTGTGTAGCACAGTAGTGCTAAAACGCATCACCTCGCTCACAGTTGTAATCTGCAATATCATCCTGAAAATACACCACTTGATTTGCAAAAATCGAGTGAGTTATAAAGATAATGTCATCAGAAACACCATACAATCTACAGAAAATACATGATGCTGTTCCTTTGAGCACTATCATTGCTCTCCCTCCATATATATATATATATATATATATATATATATATATATATATATATATATATATTTGCTTCGTTCATTTTGCTTCATTCATTTTTTTGACAGACTGACTGTCTTTGGATTTTAATTATATTTCTCTGTCCAGGTTTTTTAAGATATTTTGATGATCAAAAGGCTAATAACTTATTCTAATAATTAAAGGCCATCTATTTGCTCATGCTCAGAAGAATTAGAATGTCAATTGCATTAGTCCATCAAAATGTGCTAAGAACAATTAACAATCAGTAATGCGTTCAACTCAACGGACAACCCATCCTGCATATGGATCAAATAGTTTCATCAGCAGCCTCCATCCAGCTTCTGCAGTACAAGTAAAAAATTGGTTAAAGTCACTCTACTGAAGAAGAGGAAAAGTTCTCAAAACTTTCAAAGAAATAAAATTCCAAATTTAAAACAGATGGCCTTTTATTAACCTTCTGATCATCAAAATATAGTAAGCCTGTCTTAAAAAAAGCTGGACAAAGAAGTATAATTAAAATCCAAAGACACTCAGAAAAATTAGAACTTTTGAATTACCATTTTCCCAGTAGATCAGGAAAACTGGACGAAAAACCTGATCAAGTGGGGAGCATTATCGCTGAAGCTGAAGTATATTATTTGTTACAGCCATATTTCGTCTTCTTTAAAAATTAAACAATAAAAAAACGAATTCATTATATTTTTTAATAAAATAAATCGATCGTTTTTGACGTTCTGTGTAGTCTCAATTTGCATAGCGTATATTTCGCTGGTTCGCTCTCTTGGAATACAGAGTGGCATGTTGGGACCCGTACAGAAAGACGCACCGAAAAAATCTAGATAGAATACAAAGGACAGCGAATAAGTTTACCTACAGAGCTAACGGAATAGAAAAGTCATGGGAACCGCTAGAAACGAGAAGAACAAGGGGGATGCTTTGTTCACTTTATAAATTGTATGTAGGTCTCCCAGCTGGGAAGGAAATTCAGCTTAAACTAGAGAAACCAAATTATTTAGGCCGAAGCGATCACACTCACAAAATTCGAAGAAGAAAACAAAATTCAGATCTTTGTAAATTTTCTTTTTATAACAGAGCAATTATATATTGAAACAATTTACTCGCAGCAAAAAGTCTTTTCTCTAAGTATCCGAAGAAGTTTTAGAAAAAAAGGTGGTTAAAGGTGAAAATAATAGATATTAAATGAGCAGTGCGGTGAAGGGCTGTTCAGTGCAATTCAAAGCAAAACAATATATTGTAGAGTACTGAAGTGTAGTAAATGCGTTCACTGCCATTTTATCTAACTTAGCTAATATCTATGTATTTGTACTGATCTTTACTATCACTAATACATAATCGTTGTATACTAAGATAGAGATAAAATAATTGCTGCAATATTTAATTTATAGTGAGAGTATGCTTATTATTATTATTATTATTATTATCATCATCATCATCATCATCAATTATTATTATTGTAATTAACTGCCACCGGGTTGTACCTAATTGCAGTTGAAATAAATGTACGTATGAAACAGTTATCCAGCAAAACTATTTTACTTGACACGTACGTTGATGTATCGATTTCAATCGTTTAATGTTAACGTAATGAGGAAAACTCAAGGAATCGGATGATATCCCTATTGCAAATGAGTGCCCAGAAATTGCCCACTCTTTGGAGAATATTACATGTCACGTAATGAACATTAATTTTAAGTGTCCACCGTGAATGTTGCTCTATTTTTTCGCCCAGCAATATTTGTAAAAGCGGCTTGTTGAGATTAATGTGTGCGGCGCAACTTTTATAAATCAAGCTGCCATACTTTTCATTAAGTACTTCAAGTTGATGAGTTGAAGTTTAGTACACTCTAGCCAAATGATTAAATCGCGAAAGGAATTAAAAGTACTTGACCTATATCTGCGTTAGATTTCTACTGCTTATGAACTGACAGTACGGATTGCTCATCCATCACAAACAATTACATGTCAAGGATTGCGAAAGATATATCAAGGAGCTAATCATTTATTATTTCATGACCTAATTACTGAATTTTGTGTGTTGCTCTAGCTAGGCGACCCTATGGTTTTACTCTTAGTTTATTCTTTGACAAAAGGTTGGTATTTCAGTGTGTTCGAACGAATGACTAAATGAGCACAGAACAAAACACACACAAGAAAAAGTTGCGCAATTTGTAGGATTCAAAGAACTGTATTTTCTTTCTGTTTATAAATGTTTTCGAAGACGTGCAGATAGGTAGGCAGAGTGAAAGGTACAGGCATACATATAGGCATGCATACAAGTCGGCAAACAGGCAGGCAAACAAGGTGATAGGGAGGCAGCCATACAGGCAGACTGGCGGGCAAACAGGCTAACAGGGAAGCAGTCAGGCAGGCTGACAGGCCGGCAGGCAGACAGACAGACAGGTGGCCAGGTGGACAGGTGGACAGGCCGGCAGGCAGACAGGTGGGCATACAGACTTCAGGCAGCCATACAGATAGAATGGCAGGCAAAGAGGCTGTCAGGCAGGCAGCCACACAGGCAACTGGCAGGCAAACAGGCAGGCAAACAAGCAGACACTCAGGCAGAAAATCAGGCAGACTGGCAGGCAAACAGGCAGACAGACATGCAGAAAAGCAAGCAGAGAGGCAGGCAGACAGACAAACAGGCTGACTGAAATACAGCAGACACAGGTGGACAAATGGGCAAACAAATAGTGAATACATTAATTTTTACTTGCATAGGTTGACGATATGAAACAGTGAAAATGACATTTAAAAATCTAAAAAAAAAAGTGGGCAGATTATACTCCCCTCTACGTTATATAAATTTTTACTGTTTTTCAATGATAAATTGTAACAAAATCAAATGATTACTAAAAAAATAAATTATTGTCAATCAAAATTACCTTTTGGTCCCAGTAAGTTTATAGTGCGAATACTCTGCATTTTTAACAAGCCTTGCGTTTTGGGCTTTATTTTCTTTTAAATTTCGCGACGGTGCAGTGTCATATTCCGCAAACGATTTTTCAGGAAACGCCAACGTAGGGGGTAATTCATGACCCTTCCGCAAAGCGCCACGAGACAACGAGTGAGCTTAGTGTTGCAAGACGAAGCAGGCAAACTTCTCCAAGCTACCCCACTCCTTTACAACTTAAGTAGTTACAAGTTACCGGCTGAACACTGTTGACGCTCTTGGCTCCTTAGAAGATTCCTCGACCGCTGAAATGTTGGTGGCGGGGCGCCGACTTCGGTCAGTTGAACTTGTAAGCTACCTGCGTTGGAGCGAATCTGGCTGCTGGATAGTGCCCTTATTACCCACGAGAGAGCAGGCCTGGTTTTAGGTGAGATAATCAAGGGAGAATTTAGGGGATTCGACGCCATTGTTTGGGACGCCGTAAATTTAAACTGCACTTTCGATTACTTTATATTAATCAATTCATTTTATTTTATTCACAATGTTGAATAAGCTTCTTAACATTTAATTATGTTGTTAAAGAACCTCTTACTGTAAATCTTTTATTGACTCTCTTGGGTGTTCTTGGGCTATGGGATCCTGGCGACTGGGTGCTGGATAGTGCGTTTATTCCCCACGAGAGAGCAGGTCTGGTTTTAGGTGAGATAATCAAGGGAGAATTTGGGGAGGCACGACGCCACTTTTTGGCGTGACATTAATGTAAACGACATTTTCGATTATTTTAGGTTAATTCGTTTTATTTTTTTCACAATGTTGAAGAAGCTTCTTAACATTTAATTATGCTGTTAAAGTACCTCTTACTGTAAATCTTTTATGGACTCGCTTGGGTGTTTTTGGGGATCTTGGCGTCGGCGCACGAAACTATTTAACCTAGTACGTCATTAAGTGTCATTTTTAATTTGCTGAAAAAAGAGAGATAATGTGAAAAAAATATGAGTAAAAATAAATTAATCGAGGGTTATTCAGAAGTTCACGTCGAACGCTTTTTTAATTCCTTGGTTTTCTATTAGTATAAATATCTCACTTCACTAATATTAGTATTTCACTTCACTCCTTAACGCCATGAACGGGCGTTAATTGTTAATTGTTTGCTACAATTAACATCAAGTCATTACTTTAATATTGACTGGAAGGATATTGATCCTCCCCTACTAAAAGATTAATCTTTTGTATAATCGCCTTGCAGTTAAACTCTTTTTATATTCATTACTTTACAATTCTATCGACGCATATGTGTCACAAATTAAACTACGCTTTCCACGAAGTCGGTGGCTGTGTATGCCTACAAAGTCGGCGGCCTGCCCAATTTTTCATTAACCGTCACTCGCTTAACAATTCATGACAAGTACACCGGCCGTCAGCTGTCAAAGTTTCGAAACCCTCATGTTGTATACATTTAAAATTTCAGCCCCTCGATGGCACGGTGAACATTAATTTTATGAGATTAAATTTGAAAGGTTTAAAATAGTATCTACTGATCCATTTCGATTGTGAGTTCCAAATATCCCAAAAATTTGAACAGTACGGAAATAGTGCTTGAAATAAAATTTCAAAAATCATTAAAATTTTAATATTTGTATTACTTATTTCCAACAGTGCGAAGCGAATTTCTCGTAATATTTTTAGATCTAAATTTTAATGAAGAACGCAGCATATGAAGGGATCATTGATTGTAAAGATTAAGCTACAATACCGCAATCTTGATGTAAAGATTAATTTTAATGTCAGACGAACACATGCCGATAAATATTGGTTCATGAAAATTGATTCAGATGCCATCGTGAAACTGGAAATCTGCAATATTGAATGGGCCTGCTCTGTTAGCTCCGGTGCATGGCTGGTTCAAGTACTGTGAAGACTCATTCAAGCGATTCAGTTCCTTTACGATAACGTTTACTTACGTTTTTGAGATTAAAATATTTTCATTTGGTTTCCTTTTTATATGGTTGAGAAGATGTATGCTGTGTTTGATTACACCAATTATATAATTAAGAAGAATCTGTTTTTCGATTCCCTTATGATGAGAAGTTGTAAGTTACGAAGTCTGAAAGACTTCTTGTTGTACCTGTTTTACTATGTAAATACTTATCATTCTCCAATTAAATGCATATATTAAATTATCAAATCACTATTTTGTATTGCTTATAATACTGTACATTTGCATTTTTTCCAAAAATGTAACATTTAATACAAAAATATAAAATAAAAATATGTAGAAATAATAATCATAATAATGTAAATATTACGTTTGCTAAAAATCACATCTCTCCAAAAGGTATATTTATTTATTTATTTATTTATTGAAGTTTGAATATGTCGCCTATTTTCCGAATCACGTCACTATGTTCGGTAACGAGTCTCCCATTAGCACATGAGAAATGTTCAGTGACCTGTATTGTCTGAATAGTATTTGGTTGTAGCGTGTTCGGTTTCATTGCACATCTGAACCGCAGATAAAATTATGATTATCTCACTCCTCAGTATCATCCATCTACTATCAATTATACAGAACAAGGTAATAACAAATCAGCATTGTCATCATCTGTTCAGAAAAGGTAATGACCAGAGGCGTAATAGTAGTTTACGCAATTAGTTTATAATGTTAAGCTTTATTGCACGAGTACGTGTTTTCAAAACGAACAACGTTACGAGCTAGTTTTCAAATTTGTACGAATGCAATAAAGCAGCATTATAAACAAGTTGTATACGATATTTTTGTATAACAGCGTTATAAATTAAAAAGGGAAGCAAACTTCATTTTAAGATACAACTTTCTTGTGATGTCTCGGGCAAATGACATCTGTGCGAGAAAACGGTGTTCGGGTGTTCCGTTTAGCGCTACCACCCCGGGATTCTCTCACTGTGATTGGTTGAATGTGTGATGACGCCATAATTCTTGTCGTAAAATGATAATACGTTATCATTAGTGCCGTAAAATGCCAGATTATTTTTTTCACAGAAAACGTCCTTTATAATGTTGGTACATAAAAACATGTCTTTGCTTATGCTTGGAGTACAAAATGGCCGCGATTGTCATCACTGTTATGTCCATAAATGAAAATCACACACCAACTTAACAACAATTTATTGATTCATTCATTACAAATGTAGCCAGCTATATTGCAAGTCCCGGGCAATCTCCAATGCCCTGTTTCCCTATACGTCTGCTCTTGGACGTTTCCCACTAACGCTGGCTGCAATCGTCGCCCCCACGACAATTGATCTCTGGCTGCTTGATCTCTTGGCTGGACGCGTACAGCCACTCGTGACTCTCTCGGGGCTCTCTCCAGACTGCCCGCGGGGTGTCGGCCGGCTCCCTATAAAGGGCCGATGCTAGGCGGCGAGACTCGCTCCAAGCCTCGAGCCTGCCGGACCGTGCTCACGGGTTGCCGCTGCCGCCGCCGATTCCCGCCAGAGCGCGCTGACTTGATGCTCGCGCGCCAAATTCAATAGTTATGCGCGCCGTGATTGGCGCGACATAACAATCACTATCATCACTATTTAAAGAAACGCTCAATGTTGAATCAATATTATCATCACCAATCATTAAGTGACCTATTTTGAATGTGTTACTCAAAGATCATTGTTATGTTCAACTGGAAGAAAAGGAAATTGTACCTAATGATTTTATAACGCCGATCTTCTCAGGTGGATAATTAAATATTTTGCTCAATTCAAGACTCTTTAGAATAAGAGTTTGAGACCGAATTATGAAAGTAACGTTACATTGAAACTGTTCAGTTTCCAGTACGGGGAGATAGAGATACAAGACGAAGATGATTTCAAAATTCGCAATAATATGTTTCGAGTTGCTCAGCGAAATGCTTGAAATTCCACATCTGTTGTTTATCTGCCCTCGAAATGGACAATATAAATGTTTACACGCTGCGAATATTTGTGGGATATAAAGCTGTTGGAGGGCTGACATTTTTTCATCTATATTTTACGATGACCAATAGCGAATGGAATTTTCATTGCCAAAGCGAACAAAAGAAGGGGTTGTTTATCGATGTTGCCATGTCGCTTGGTTGTAATCACACCACTCAGGACAACGTTTACGAGGAGAGTGAACAAAGTTTAAACTGCAATATGTGAGTCTATATTGTCCAGTCTTACAACGTTAAGCTTTGAATATGTGAGGGTATTCGCACAAACTTTATGAAATAAAATTATTCTAACTCGAAAAATTGGATAATAATCTGTGATTGAGTTACAAGCCTATAATGGTGTTAATGAAAATCATTTTTCGTTTAGTCGGTGAAAACTTTTTCTCTGAAAGGGGCTGGTTTAAGGTAGATTGAAACGTTTTTACACGGATATCTTAAAGGAGATGGATCTATTCCTACAAAGGTGCCGTGACTGCATAACAATGGCTAAATTTTTACAACAGGGTTTTCAAAAAATGTTAATTTCAAAAAATCAGGTAAGCGTAGTAAAGTTTTTCTTACGAGTTTGGAAACTTGTGGCCATTTTCCGTGGGTTTAACAAATTTTAATTGCGGTACATGGCCGAACTTGGTAGAAGACGATATTATCTCTCGGGTAACGTTATTATCTTAAAATGGTTACATTTGAGATAAAGTTGTTAAAATTTAGCCATCACTAGTACACATTTTAATTACCATAAGTGCATCAAATAATTTTGAGTATCTATCTCTAAATTTTAACAACATTTACCGAACTTTTACGTTTACCGACAGTGGAAGGAAATTCTAGCGGCCGGCTGCTCAGGTCGGTAGTTTTTCGTGTTTCCCCGATCAACATCAAGCGAATGCTGGAGCAGTATCCTATTATATGGGTGACGGATCGCGAGCGATCTTTCCTTCTTCTTCTTTGTACCTCTTACACTTACACTTGTCTTCACCTCTTACTCACACACTTACATACATTACACACACTTCACACACACTTACATACACTATTTCGGGAGACCAGTCGAAAGCTTAAAACTCGCCCAGACTGGGCGGTTCCCAGCTGGAGGAGAAACCTGGAGAGGGAAATGTTACAGAGCGAGAAGACCACTGTCATCTCCTGGACGTAACGTACACTAAACTTATGGAACAAAATAGTTTACTCGTCCGGAATCAATAATTAATCACTAATTTACTCACAGTATGGATTATAACTCGATTCACTATGACCACACAAGACAATATTTCACTAAGAGAGACGAAAACCCGGTTACCACGTTAAACACTTCTAATAGCGTCTCTCTTTACACCCCAATTTCCTGCCCTTCTAAAGAGTTTTGTTGCAAACGAGCAAAGACATCCCATTTTCGGTCTATCCCTGGAGTCGTGCTTTCGTCGACAGTGTCGCAGGCACATTAATGAGCTTTTGTAACTGAAAATATACAACAAGCGCTTCGATTTGCTTCGTAGTTAATTTTTTTTTCTTATGGCCATTCTCAGGAATCTACGTGATTATATATTCTGAATTACTAATTTGGAGATATCAAGGTTTAATCAAGGCTTTTCTCCGATCTGTTAGTTTTGCTAAATATATCTATTTCATGATATAATTTATTCGTTTATTCTATTTTTAATTTGTATTTGTTCATCAGTTTCTTTCGATTCATAAAACATCAGCATGCTGTTATCTGCAATAATTGCAGTAAAAGTTCTTTGTTGTTGAGTTTTTGTTAATTATTGACCCCAGAGTCATGAATCACTTAGACGAATTAGTCATGGCTGATGAGAATCCTGTTATCAGCACTAAACCCCCTTTTAGTGTGTCTCTTCTCGCCCCCTTCTCTTGCCCTTCTAAGGAGCTTTGCTGTAAATGAACCAAAATGTTCTACTGTCAGTATGTTTCCCTAGCATTTCCTTCTGGAATAACTGGTAATTGAAGCTAGGGAGTCTCAAAGCAGCGACATCGTCTGATTTTTCTAATCTGTTTTTTTCTTTTCAATTTGGATTTATTTATTTATGTATTTACATTTTTAATTATTTATTTTTACCATTTTAAATTCCTAACTACTTATTGTTCTTTTTCTTTCAACTCAGAAAAAAATAGTTATTTTTGGTTTTTGCATTTATCCTGTTTTCTTTCTGTTACCATCACCCTTCGACCACTATGAACATAATTGGCTACGATTGACGAGATTCATGTTAACAGCTCCAAACGCCCTGTTATCACATCTGTGTCTCCTCTACTCTCTAGAGGAATTTCTTCCAAAGCACATATAATGCTGTTTTACTCGAAATGCTTGTGTCTGAAATAGTATGCAATAATTAATTAGTATTTTGCTATACTCAGTTTTCATCATTTTTCCCCAATCATCTATTCCATTCTCTTTCCATTCTTTTAATTCCATTTTAAATACTAATATTAATTGGCTCTCATTTCTATTCTTTACTCTAACACTTATACCGAAACCTTCCGTGAAATATCGCCAACCGAAACCCCCGGTCTGTCAGACTCCCATTTTATATTTGTGTTGTTTATCTTATAATTGTTATTATTTACCTCATTAATTGGTTGGAAATGTAATTTAAAGCAAGTTTATTGAAATTTGTGAAGTTTTTGTTTATTTTAACTAAGAATTTGTTGCATGAAAAATACGAGAAACATTTTTATATGAAAAAATACAATGAACACTGAACCATTTCTAAATGCAGACCTAAACCAATTTAAATATACATTATTTTTTCCCTAGTAAAAGTATTAGAATTCAAATTTACAGAACAACATTTTAAATTAAGAAAGAAAACTGAAAACTGTGTTGTAATTTAATACAACGCTTGGACCACGGTACAAATGTCCTTTCACTGACTTGTGTTTACTACATCTTTTGAACAAGCTACACACATTTTTCGACTGCATTCAAGGCAGACAGCTTTCTCACATCTGATGCATTTGTATGCAGTTTTTCTTTTTTAACTGATGGACAAGTTGAGCAGGTCTTTCTTGTTTCCAAGCGATCGCTAGGCCCTTCGTCTCCTGCTTCTCCTTCTGCTTTCTGTTGTCCCTGAGGTAGATTTTCTCCCAAAGCCTTCTTGATGTTTTTTTTCAAATCTCGGTGAATAGTTGGCATAAAAAAAATCACTGAAAATGGGTCGGCTAAAGGCATCTTTTGTAAATAATGATGTGCTTTTTCGTCATTTGGCCTAAGGACCGATGCAACTAAAAGCAAACCAATAAGAGCATTGATTTCTTCAAAATCTGTATCTCTATAATTGTTCTTCTTAGTTTGACTTGATAATCCCGCTCTCACGCTTTGTATTTTGTTGGTTATCTTGTTGGTTACAACTATTGTATATACCATTGTATCATCGAACAATAGCTTCCAAACATCTATTTTTGTTGGTTGGTTTCCCAAAGTTCTTGTTCGCCCTTTTATGCCTGGCAAAATTCTTATAATATTTGTAGCAGGTGTTCTAACATTCCTTTTTGGTTCTTTACTACTCCATGCATTAGGAGAGCTAGGTTCTGATTTTTTCATTCTTTCTAAGTAAAATTCCTCCGGTTGTTCTGCCCCTGACTCACCCCACTTGCATCCTGTTCAATTCTCCTCGCTTCCAAGAGAAAATTGTCATCACCATCATCCTCTTCTGAAGAAGAGTCTACTGTAGAAACTTGGTCCGTGTGATTTACAACTTTTGCATTTTGAATCACAAAGTCCTGGTCTTCGTCTGAATCGTCTACAACGCTGCTGTCGCTATCCGTATTTGCAAAATCTTCGTTATAAAGCAATGCACGAATGCAGTCATCAAAGTCTGGATTGTTTGGGGTGTAATACTCTAGATGGTCGACTGGGTCGAGACATTCTATTTCAAGAGCATGGCACAACAAATAGATAATGTTAAGAACTAAAATTCACTAAGGAGAAAATGATGCATACGCACAACGAAACCCTCGGTACGTCAGACCTCCGCACAAACTACGTGAACAGAAACCCTCGGTCACTGAGACCGCCACATTTCTCACAAAAGCACTGTCAAGGGCAAATGCTTCCCGGAAAATGAGCAGCAGCCCGTTCAATGTGGAGGGGGAAGGGATGGAGGAAGGTACTAGGGAGATAAGCTGACAATGCTGAACAGTGTTGCCAATTTTATCTACTAAAATTTCACGGAGGTCTGAGAGACCGGGGTTTCGGTGTAAGTGTTAAAATATCGTAAGATGGTAGGGTGAGAAATCCACTTTCGATAAAAACTACTACACACTTCGACCACTGTCGATAATAATCGGTGAGCACTGACAAGAACCCATTACCCACTCTAATCGCTCTTGTTAGAACTACGCCTCCTACGTCTACCTCCCTTCTAGATGGCTGTGCTCCAAACGAGCCAAGACGTTCAATTTTCGCACTTTTACCTAAAAAATGTGGCTGAAATAATCCGCGATAATTGAATATCAGGTTGCAATTCTTGTTTTTTTTTTTCACTTTTCCTGATCTTTTCATTTTCGTCCATTCTTTTAATTCCATTCTGAATTCCAATATTTATTAGTAGTCACCTTTTTTCAGAAAACGTAGGAAAAGAGATTCATAGTCGGTAGTCGGATATTAACTCGACACACGCGTCGACCACCGCCGACGATAATCGGCTGCCACTGACGAGAACCCATTACCGGCGCTAAACGCTCATGTTACAACCACGTCTCCTACGTCTTGCCCTTCTAGATGGCTGTGCTCCAAACGAGCCAAGACGTTCCATTTTCGCACATTTACCTAAAAAAATGTGGTTGAAATAATCCGCGATAATTAAATATCCGGTTGCAATTCTCGTTTTTTTTCACTTTTCCCTAATCTTTTCATTTTTGTCCATTCTTTTAATTCCATTCTGAATTCCAGTATTTATTGGTAGTCGCCTTACTCCAGAAAACGTAGGGAAAGAGATCCGTAGTCAGAAGTCTTAAATTAACTCGACACACACGTCCACACGTCGACAATAATCGGCTGCCACTGACGAGAACCCATTACCGGCTCTAATCGCTTTGTTAGAACTACGCCTCCTACGTCTTGCCCTTCTAGAGAGCTGTGCTCCAAACGAGCCAAGACGTTCCATTTTCGCACTTTACCTCAAAATTGTGGCTGAAATAATCTGCGATAATTAAATAGGTATAAAATATAAAATATATAATATTTAAATAATTAAAAATGCTCGTTTTTTTTCAGTTTTTCCTAATCCTTTTTTGTCCATTATTTTAATTCCATTCTGAATACCAGTATTTATTGGTTGTCGCCTTATTCCAGAAAATGTAGGGAAAGAGATCCGTAGCTGGTAGTCGGAAATTAACACGACACACACGTCGACCACCGCCGACGATAATCGGCTTCCACTGACGAGAACCCATTACCGGCGCTAAACGCTCATGTTGGCGCCTCTCTTCCTCCCCATCCCTTGCCCTTCTTGGAGGGCTTTGCTCCAAACGAGCCAAGACGTTCCATTTTCGCTCTACCCCCCCCCCGCCCCCCGCCCCCCGCCCTCCGCCTCCGGTCGAGGCTGCGCCTTCGGCGACGAAGCCTCCGCGCGCACGCCGCATGGCCCCTTATCGCCAGTTCCGCGTCTCGCCACCAGAGCGCGCGCGCGCGCGCGAGCGCGCGGAATCGCGCCGTTAACGAGATCGCTCCGTGGACAAAAGAAGCTCGCGCGCGACCCGTTGTCGTGGGACAGGCGAAGGCGGCACGGCACGGCGCGGCGTCTGAATCCAGACTGTGCACAGTGGGTCGGAATTGCGAGAAAAGGGTCGCAAAGAGCGATTTGAATTTAACAGAAAGTGAAAGAATTAAATACGTAAATAAATAAAATCAAAAAAATTAAAAATGAATAGAAACGATTCATAAAATGTAGTATGAAACAAAACAGAGGTAATAAAAATTCGGAGTTAAGAAATGAACTGATGGTCGAACCAGTGTTGAGGAAAACTGGAAAGAAATCAGACTAGATGGTATGAACATCTAAGAAGAAGGCTCAACAGCAGACTGTTAGCACTCGCTGTGGACTACAGGTGCAGAGGAAGGAGAGATATAGGAAGGCATAGAAGGAAGTGAGACCGGAACTGGTTTCATACTTCGGTTTTTTCTTTCATGGCGCGTGTCGGTGTGTCATCAAAATGGAATATCTCACGGTATTTCGCGTCGTTCTCGGTTGTGCAGCTAGGAGTCGCATGGTGGCCCGCACTGCTCGATACAGTCGCGATCATGCGAATTCTAGCGGCACAACCGAGAACGACGCGAAATACCGCGAGATATTCCATTTTGATCACACCCCTCCCCCCACTCGCCAAGTAAGATACACCGAAGTATAGTGCCTAACTCTTGAAGGGCTGACGAAGATGAAGAAGAATAAAAAGAAGAAGAAGAAACAAATCCGAGGGAAGTGGTTTAGGGCGTAGAACGCTGACTTTGCATTCCAGAGGCCCGGTTTCAATCCTCGTGCCCGACATTCTGACCAGGGTTTTCGTGGTTTTCCTCGGTTATCCAGGCGAATGCTGGGATGGTTCTACTGAAAGGCCACGACCGCGACACCGGCGTCGCTAGTCGAATTCGTTAACTAAATGATGTCACGAAGGTTCCGCGAAATCCAGACATCGCGAGTTCCCTTTTGGTTGACCGACTAGAACCCCAGGATCTAACGGCGGATCTGACCAAGGGCCCTTTACGAACCATACAGGTGTCCAGGGAGAAAACGTCAAAACTTCGAAAATAAGTTGTTAAGACAATTTGAAGCATATTTTGTCTGATAAACTCCTTGGATATTTCGAATGCCTGAGCCAAAACAAACACTCAAAAGTTGGTGTGAAAAAATACTTTCTATCCAAAAATTTGCATTGCAAAAGCATATAAACATTCCAGAAACCCGTAAATTGTTCATTATTTACAAACGAAATGACTATATTTGTTCAGAAAGAAAAAATAAACTTCATCTTTTTTAGCGATTTTAGTTTTTTGTTGTGTTCCTTTCGAATTAGAAATTTCTAAGGTACATCCGTCGTAGCGATTTTTGCATACCCAACTCCCCATTTCACACGATTGTGATTGTGAAGATTCCAGTACATCAGTCCCCCAATAAACAAGGAGAACCGAAAACATTTTTGCGCTTTTTGAGAATTATTTCGGCCCGCTGCCCGCGTCTCGCAGCCAGCCAGAGTCCGTGAGCGACCCAGGCCGCGTTGAACAGGGGGGGAAATGAAATTCTGCAGCCAACAACCTTCCAGCAGGGTAAATTTCTGCTAACGCGACTTTTGAGGGAATTTACATAATAATTCATTAACTCGTGCTGTTAAGAAGGGGAGACGCGCTGGCGGCTGAGGCGGGGGAGGGGGAGTGTGGGGGAGGGGGGAGTTTCGTTTGAACTCGCGCGTGGCCTCCACCAGACGCTTCGCTTTCTCGAAGGAAGGACTTTCTGCCGCGAGACGTTGGTGTAATTAGCGCACGAGCGCGAGAGGGGAAGTGTTTGCCCGAAAGGCGAGTTTTGCGGTGAAAGAATTGGAGATGGAATAATACGTTCGTTTTATGAAAATGTGTGTTGATTGAAATACGGTTCTTTTGTTGGTGGACTGAGATTTGTTTGGGGGTAGGGTTCTTGTTCCTTTTTCCCCCCTTTCTATCTCTCTCACTTCAATTCAATTCAAAGAAATTTCAAAGATGTATTTTTACGTGGTGAGGCTCAGGCTATCTGGCCGACTTTTCTGCCCTTCTGACCTCTATAGTGATTCTGAACCCTATACTATTCTAGTATTATTTGTTGGATCCTTATTTCCAGAGGGTGAAATGCAAATAAAATGTGCTTGTTGTTTGAAAGAACAGCGAATAAATTTATTGAAGAAAGAAGATATTCACGCTATATTTTGACTGATACCGCTTTGATTGAGATAAATATAGGTTGACTGAAGTAAATCTATCATTTGAAACGTGTCGGATAGTGCGAATTCGAGATTTAACGGAAGAGCTAGTTTTGGAAGTGACGTATTTCCACGAAACACAAGTTTATAGGGAAGGAAAGTATTCCCAGTCAGTCTTATGGGTTTTACGGTTTTACGGATTTTACGGATGGGATTTTACGATTTTAGGATACCACTTAACATAGGAGAAGCGTAATTTTTGAACAAAAAATATTTGGCTCATGATTAAGAAGCACCTTGATGAGGCGGGGAGGTAGAGATCAGCCGCGACAAGTTTAGCACCCAACTTATCTAAATCCCCAACTAACGAGAAGTGTGGTGGCGTATTGCAAGTGAGTTTAAGTATGTGCTTGTAAGAGAAGACGAAGCCATCAGGAAAGAAAGATCGCATGTGGTACGTGGTCCATTTGCTGGGGCACTTCTCTGGTATTCGCCTGATCGTAGAAACCGCGGAAAACAACCGATCAGAGCAACCGGCCTCTAGAATTGTCCTCCAGACAACGACTGACTTCGATGAAGCTTTTTTAAATTTTATTCACCTATTCGGCGTTGCTGCCTCTCCAGGGTATTAGCAACCACATTTTATTCACGTTTAGGCTTCATTATTTCTAATTATTGTTGCCATATGACTACTTCTGCATTTTCATAATTGAAGATACCTAATTGCTAATTGTTTCTTTTCTTTCTTGTTTAACCAAATTTTTGGAACGTTTTAGAATGATTTGGATTTACTTGATTACGGGGGTTTTAAACCATCTTCTGGATAGCGTGATCTGATTCTTTTGGAGTTTTGGTACGTTTTTCCTAGTGAAAATAGGGCGCCAGAGGGATTAGTTTTAAGGGATTCAATGAATTATAGGTAAATTCTTGAAACAAAATCTTTGATAGGTTCTAGTTTTACCTCTCTATGAAACTGGTAATTGATGATAAGTCATGGGGCTTTGGTTATTCTGCGTAAGCATTTGTTTTGTTTTACTTGCAGTTTCTTTATATAGTTCACCCCTGTATTGGACCGTATAGGGCAGGCACAGGTTATAGTGCGATTTTTCTAACTATGCTCCTCAAGCCTCTATCGCCGCGATGGAATATCAAACGACATTTCGCGTCTTTCTCGGTCTTGCCGGTAGAAGTCACATGATCGCAAGTACTGCTCGATACGGTCGCGATCATGCGAAATCTAGCGGCATGACTGAGAAAGATGTGAAATACCGTGACATATTACATCGCGAAAATGGGGCTTGAGGGGCAAAGTTAGGAAAACCGCAGTATAGTGATGGCCTTAAGATTGATTTGTAATGTTCTTCATTCTATACTGAAGGAAAATATAGCTATGTGTGTTACAACAAAAATCCGCCACAGTCGGTACTCCAACCCTAAAACCTCCTAGTCAGACGTCGCCTCCTAGTCGTCACTGCAGAGTCAGCAGCGAAGCTAACTCTTAACTAAACTCAGCCGATATCACTAGAGACTGGATTTTTATGTAATTATTTATTTTTTGTCTTACCACTTTAAACATTGTAATCTCGGTGAATCATTCCTTTTCGAACACAAATATCAAAATTTTTCGTTACGTATTTTTACATATTTAGCACTTTATTACATATTTTGCCATTTTCACGAAATATTATTTTTATTATATCAATTTTCTTCAATTTTATTACGTATTTTCTATGAAATGAAATATTTTAAAACATTCTGCAATTTTCCCTACATTATTACTGCGTGCTGTTTACTCGAGGTTTGCTACATGATGACGCGGTGGAGTGTTCACACAGTCCGGCGCGCCTGCTTCAGTTAAATTCAGTGTGGCGGGAAGTGTGCATCTGTGATTGACATCAATTTCACCTTAGGTGTGAAAACTGTCACTGACCTTTAACCTACATTTCCAAACATATGTATTATATTTAAAATTTCTTTAGGAATAATTTTATAAATATAACTTTGTATTACGTAAATTTTCGTTTTACAATTAGTATATTGTAATATTATATCCGAGTTTACATTTTTATTACATTTTCTTACTATTTTCATTTCATATTGATGTACATACTTTCCCCTTTCATACTACGTATTTTTCCGGTCTCTAGACATCGCTTTGAAAGTAAGCTCTTCAATTCCGAGAGACGCAACGACTGCAAACTGTTTTCTTTCTCCACCATCAGCGTCATGTGTGGAATTGTGTCACGCAACAATTTAGGAGGGGGCCTTGGCCGTAGCTGTCGGACGGGTACTGACCCATTTGCGTCTCTATAACGTTACCCTGGGTCATGGCTGGTGAGGGGAGGGGAAAAAAAGGTTTCATTCCGTGTGAGATTGATGTCAAGTGCCGCCTGTGTTACGTCACTTTCTGCGCGACTCAGATCTGTTGACACCGCTGCGCTGCTAGACGGGAACGCGGCTTTGAAGTATCAACGGGGAAGTGCGGAGACCTTTGATGGCCTGAAGGGATTTTTTGACGCGTGTTGGTTACTGTCCGGCTGACAAAGAGGGCGTGTTATTGGAGACGGAGTTGCTATCATTGTGCTCTTTGCTTTTTGTGAGGCCCAGTGTAAGTTCTGATATAAATTGGTTATGCTCGGAATGCAGGTAGTAAATAGCTTATGGCTACAAAGCTAAAGCTACAAAGCTTATAGCTTTGTCCCGCCGGAAGCTATATTAATGTGTAAAAAGTTTTTTTTTGTTTTGAAAGGAAATAATGAAAAGACATTTTAAACCCAGTGGGTACTGTTTTCTGTTTCACCGGTGATCTGAGACAACCAAGTTATAAAAAATATCGATAGAAATATTATATTTTTTATGATTCGTTACAAAATGAGACTTAATTATCGTGAAACTGATGTATTAGAACATAACGACTCATGTTATCGCAGTATTTTAATGCACAGCATCTCACTATTGTCCCTATATTGTATCATTCCTCTGAAAGTAAGATTGTACTACAATTCTCTCAGAATACTGTAGAAGGATCAACACATATTACTTATTTCATAGTTGTTAGTAGCATCGCCAATTATTATTGGTAATTTCTTACATCAGTGTCAGTAAAGTAAGTAAACGTTAAACAAAATATATTGAATGATAAAATTTTATAAACAAAACTCCATAGTAATATGATAGTGTGTGGGTAAAGTAATAAAAAATATACTAGATATGAACACACTCTTACTTTTAGACCAAAGTTTGTGTTATAATGTGGTCTATAGCTATATTAAATGTAATGATTTATAAACACAGCTAAAATTATCTAGATCTTAATTAGCTAGATCTTACCATCCAGTGGAGGAAGATCACGGCCACCTCCCGCATATAAATCATACACTGCACTTACGGGAATAATGAGTTTAGAAGTCGACGCGCTCGGAATCATCAATCAATAAAAAGAAAAACAGTAACCTATGGGAAGTTTGTTGAATGGTAATTACTTTTTATTTATTTATTTATTTAGTCAAAAAACAGTAAAAACTGTATATGACGTGTGGGGAAAGAAATTTATCTGCGCACATTTTCTTGAGGGCCAGAATTTTATTAAAAAAAAAATAACTTGCCGAATACTAGCTATCCCTCATGCTATCATCTGATTATTGGAACCTTTTACACAGGCGTCATATTTTTTCGCGTTAAAAGCCTTAAATTCACAGTGCAGTATTCAAAACTCCGCATAGTAAAGATACCATTGCGAACATCACATTCCGCTAGTGGTTAGTTTCACATCGTCGACCAAACTGTTCCTCCATGATGGTCAGCCCTAGCTTTGTGATCGAGAGCGGTTGAACTAATTGCGGTTAAGCATCTCATACACTCTGTTATTATTTGTAACTTTTCTCTATTCGAAGAAAAAACTAATAAATTCCTTCGTAAGTCGATAAAGTGAAAACATTTGATGTACTTGTTCAGAAAATTTTGTTAAACTTACTTGAAAAGTACCTTCAAAAATCAGAAAAATCAAAAGAAACTCGTACAGTATTGCCTTCGGTCAGGACAATGAGGGAATAACAATTTTGGAGAAAATCGTCTAAACATTTAAGGAGCTAGCGTTGACCTCGGGCGGACGAACTACTGGACGGAAGGACGGACGGACAGACAGAAATTTTGCCGTCAATTACTTTTTCTAAACCAGGTACCCACAAAACGTGGATTCTGACCACACAATTTTCTATATGCTATATTAAATAACCTACACTTCCCACTTAAAGTCGTGGTAACTAAGTAATTCCTAGGCATTTTAGGATTTCCTAGGTTCCTTAGACTTCCCCACAGGACCAAGACGTTCCTTTTCTGCATTTTCTACCAGCAATGCTAAATTGTTCCATCATAGTTTACAAATTGTGTGTAGAGCTTAATAGAGCTTCTGAGAGCAATTAACGAAATAGTCAGTAGATCGCCTCGAGACGTGATCCCCAACAACTTGAGGGCACTGACTGTGGATCTTCGCATAGCCCCTGAGGTACCAACCACCACTGGCAGGATTCTGGCGTTGGGCACTCCATGACGTTGGGCTGCCAGGGGAATGACTGGTTGATATTTTACCACATTTTCCTGTCCTGCTCTTAGAAGGCTAGACCCATCCTCGTGGCGGACAGTCACATCCACCACGTGGACCCCTTCCCGGCTTTTTATTACCAGGTCAGGTTTGAGTCTAACCCCTTTGGCAACAGAGAAAGTGGCTTCCGTGGACACCACAGTGTCCGATTTCCGGAGCATCTTCCCCTCTATGAAATTTTTGATCTCGTCATGGCGCTTTATTCTTGCTGGCTTCGTAAAAATGCACCGACCGAGGATGTGATTCATGGTTTCTACCGCTGTATTGCACTTCGTGCAGTGCACATCCTCCCTGGGCCTTCCTCTACTAAGAGTAGTTCTATTGGCAGCGGCATTTGATCTCAATTGCAGTTATAAAAAGACCAGATTTCAGAAGATTATAATCTTTCAAAAAGGCATTTCCATTCGGATCGTTTATATGCGCCTTAACCGCTCTCCTTTGGGATCCCAGGATGAATGTTACAGGATGGATTTTGCTACATATATAAAAAAGATTTATTCAAGATTTTTCGGCAGAAAAACTCGTGTTGTGTGGCATTAGTATCCAAAAAGTGGATAATGCACATTTATGTAGTAATACAAACATATAATTAGAATTGTTGCGCAATTTTTCTTTCCAAAGATAAAAGTAACACAATTTTGATAGCTATTATTCCTAGAAACTACACGATATTCAGGATACACAAAAATTACACGGTTATGATTCTAAATGACTAATATTCCGTTACGTACAAGCTATCCAATCTCTTTAGTGTTCGCAAATTATGAGTTATTGATCAGTAAATACAAAAGTATTTTTAGTTCATAATTATTACTTGAATTAATCCCGTTGAGAGATTGTGTTACGAGTAGGAACATCATGTGCTCATTGCCCGAGAGTTATTGAGCGTGGGGTCATGTGACACATGAAGACTTGCACGCGCCGCGTTTAGCCCCGCACGAGCCCAAGCGCACTTGGTTTGACCCCCGTTGCCTGCAGTAATGAAGCTTCAATTTATGACGAGGAAATTCTCTTGACTAAACAGGCCACTTGTCATGCTATGTCGACTTAATTTCAGAGAGGCCAGTGTATATTCAGGCTTTCATGCAGTTTAAATGTGTCTCTCACTTTCTTTTTCACTTTCCTTCTTTCTCACTTTCCTCCTTTCCTACTTTCCTCCTTTCCTCCTTTCCTACTTTCATTCTTTCTCTCCTTATTTCTCTTGTCTATTCTTTCTCACTTTCCTTTGGTTTCTCTTTCCTACTTTATCTCTATCCTTCTTTGTCACTTTCCTTTGGTCTTAAATTCCTTCGATCTCACATTCCTTCAGTCTCTCACCATTTTCTCTTTTCTTCGTTCTCTCTTTCCTTCGTTCTCTTTCCTTCGTTCTCTCTTTCTTTCGTTCTCCCTTTCTTTTGTTCTCTCTTTCCATCGTTCGCCTTTTCTTTCGTTCTCCCTTTCTTTCGTTGTCCCTTTCTTTCGTTCTCCCTTTCTTTTGTTCTCTCTTTCCTTCGTTCTCTCTTTCCTTCGTTCTCTCTTTCCTTCGTTCTCTCTTTCCTTCGTTCTCTCTTTCCTTCGTTCTCTCTTTCCTTCGTTCTCTCTTTCCTTTGTTCTCTCTTTCCTTCGTTCTGTCTTTCCTTCGTTTTCTCTTTCCTTCATTCTCTATGTCCTTATTTCTTGGAATTGTATTGTTTGGAATTGGACTTGGATTGTTTACAAACAAAACAAGATTTATTTACGAACATGATAGCCTTTTTATTTCTTTAGCAGATTTTGTTGAAAAACGCATTCTCGGATAATTCAGTATAATTATTTTGTGCCGTAAATCTGAAGAACGATCGATAAATCTATTATCGTTCCCAACATTATTTTAGTAGTATTCAAACCTTTTGCGGCTCTCACACGCAACCAACGTTAATGAATGATGTCTCTAAAGAAAGAGAATTCCACGGATCTGTGACGAATTGCACCTTGACATTAAAAATATGTAGGATTTGTTGATAAAAACGCAAATACAATTCGCATCATACGGGCAGCATTGTTAGAATTTATTTACTTAAATAACTCCGTAACAAAGTGTTTTAGGGACATAAAATCTAAAAATTTGGGTCAGGTAGCCTCAAAGACGTGTTCCTCGCACCGTAATCTATAGAATGAGAGCTTCATGAACATTCTTTTACATTTTGCTGGTCCGGCGCTTCTCAATACTACCCCACGTAATTAGAGATGTCCAGAATCTGCGACTTTATGTGAATGCAAACTAAATACTGATATTCGTGGCATTGATTTGAACCTCTCAATTCGGTAATAAAGTTAAATAATATTCCAAAACGTAGGGTTGTGCTTGACCTATCCTGTATTTCCGCATAGACAACATTACGTAGCTTTCTTAATAGTAAAAAGCTTTTCTAATATAAAGTACTTGGAAGTTACCTTGATATTTTTTTAAAAAAGTTGACCTTTTCGTTAACAACTTTCTTCCCGTAATATGAAAATGGAAGGATAGAGAAGTAGGTGGAGATTGACATGCAAAAGTTCTCGCATGGGTATGTTAGTCTTTACTAAATTGAGGACGCAGTTTATGTCCCAAATCAAAGTAATCGATGAGCGAAGAATTGGATTTTGTACGTTAATTTCATATGTATAACTATTCATTGGTTAATTTCGTTTGACATTATGGGATATCAATTATCAATTTCGTAATGAATAACATTTTTAATGAAAATAATCATTTAATTTAACAAAATGATAGAACGCCGGTTCTGATAGCTGAGATCGCTAAAGTACAAGTGCCGTGGCGATTTTGGACGGAATAATCTCGTGTTCGAGTCCCGCCTCGGGCATGGGTGTGTTTGTGTATGTCTCTATTTGTGTATCGTCCTTTCACCCCTCATTACCATCATCATTTTATCTTCCTTACCAGGGATAACAATCCTTCGGAATAAAAATCGGGTCCAGCTAAATACTTATCCCTTGAAAAATTTCATTCACCTGCTACCGAGATAATGTTAATGGGATTTCGCAAAAACCAGAACATTAATATTGTGACGGAATAGACATTCAAGGCTCCGAAGGTAGAATGGAATCATTCTATTCCTCCTTACACACAATTGTGAGTCAATTTATGTTTTATGTTCTGTCCCAGACCGTGGAAACCGTGTTAAAAATTTCACGAAACGTGCAACACGTTTCTGTTTTCAACTGTTTGCATACGAGTGTCCTTTTTAAACAATGGACTGCCAGAGCAGTGGCAGTGGAAAGAATTAACCTTAAACGTACCGCTTTTGTGTTTGTTCTAAACCTGATTAGTGCTCAACCAAATTTCGTCGCTTTTCCGAGTTCTCAGTTCTCAGGTGCTTTAACTCATTTAAATTAACGAGTACTACAGGCTTCTCACACATTGCAGTTCCATGGTTTTCATTATTCTGATGTCGGAATTTTCGTGTTTTTGCGGAAATATTGGCACAACTGAAACATTGACCTTTAGCCAAGAAAATTATACTTTCAATTATAGTACTTTTGTTCTTTTAATTAAATCACCAAAATGTCGAATTTGCTGAAATTTCTCCTTTAGTCACCTTGAATGGCATAGAGTTTGACTGGTCGAATACTTATCATGATTTGTTGACCCATGTTGTAGTATGTAATTGAATTGTCTGTAATAATCAATCATGTATTTACTCATGAAGAGTTTCTATGTTATAGTGTTTACTAATGTTAATTTTTTCCAAATTTGATTTATTTTTCGGTCACTATACTGCATCCTACAAGATCACTCAACGTCCTTGTAGTGTTTTCGGTGACATTGAAAAATCCCTTTATCCCGTCTCAGCGATGATAGATTTTTGTTGTGTATATAAACACAACGTACGATCTTATCTGTCGCGCGCCGTCACACCAACAAAGAGAAATGTGTTGGCACAGGAAACTAAGTAACAAAACAAACAAAAAAAAACAGCGCAGGTAGCTGGTCAGTTCATGTCGCTAAATTTTGTGCTTCCACATCAGCATACGCCCCGAATACAAAAGCAATCCCCCAACATTTAATACTGTCGTCTTCGTGTTCCTTCATGAATAAACAAACACTTCTTATTTACAGCACATGTTCTTCGTTAAAAGGAACACCTTTACAACCGCAGCAACTGTCACTCGTACAAGATTGCGCTATAAAACAGGTTACCTCCCTGTAAACGTGTTACCATAAATCCAACAGAGAGACTCGATTAGAAATTTAGGAGCCACTTTGACAATAAAGAGCATTCACTTAAAAAAAAAGGCCTCCTTCCTCTCTTATCGATAGTCTTCTTTTCTGTCGCGGGAGAGTCATGGCCTCCTCCCCTTCCCCTCTTTCAACTGCGATTTCCCCCTCTCTCGCTTTTTATTACCGTCGCTCCTCGCCTCCGGCGCGGGGTAAAATACAGGGGGCCTTCTTAAGCGGGGTTGTAATGGGAGGTAATTTACACGGACGAGGAAAAAAAACAGGAGCTTAAAAACAATTAGGAGCTGAAAACCCCAGGCGATCTATTTTTCGCTCCCTTTTTCAATGAGGCCCCTGGATGAGATGCGGCGTTAAAAAGGAACCGCGTGGAGTGGAATGGAGTGGACGATATTGCGGAATGGATTCGCATCAGAGATTGCGGCCACGCTCGCAGTAGAAATGACCAGGGGGAGGAAGGGACAGCATCTGCAAAAACGGAACGAACGAGCGAGCGAGCGAACGAACGGACGGACGATCGATTGCGGGACGACATTGAAATTACTCAGCGAGAGAGATTCGTATGAAATTACCCATTCCGTGCGTACATCTTCGTTTGTTTTATTTCGTATAACGTCAAGACTCATCATTTCATTTTATTAGGATAGGTTGTAGATAGATTTGGGGAAACATAACTCTTACCATAATTTTCGACGTTGAAAAAGATCTTAGAATTTTGTCACAAAGCAAACATGTTCCAGGCTCTGTACATCCTTGTGTTCCTACAATTACAATATGTGGATAAAAAGCAGAAGAACGTGTTTACTGAAATTGAGTCATTACACTTTTTTTGTGGGTAACAAGTATTACAAATTATCATTAGGTTTTCTGACACCAATGATCTACTACGAGACGACATTGAAATTACTTTGCGAGAGAGATTCGTATGAAAGTACCCATTCCTTACGTATCTCTTGCATACATCGTCGTTTATTATATTTCATATAACGTCAAGTGTCATCATTTCGTTTCACTAGGAAAGGTTGTTGATAAATTTGGGGTAACAACGCTAATCATAATTTTCAACATCTGAAAGGATCTTAGAATTTTGCCTCAATGCATACACTATTTTCTCGACGCTATGTACACATGTGGTCCTGCAATTACAATATTTAGATAAAACGCAGCAGAAATAGATTGCGGGACGAAATTGAAATTACTTTGTGGGAGAGATTCGTATGTAATTACCCATTTCGTGCGCGTATCTTCGTTTCTTTTATTTTGTATAACGTCAAGTTTCATCATTTTGTTTCTGTAGGAAATGATGTAGATAGGTTTGGGCTAAGGCTAATCATAATCTAAAATAAAGATCTAGACACTGTAGATAGTTGTAGTGCCATTATTTTTCAAGAGAGATTCGTTTGAAATTACCCATCTGTACCTACATCTTTTCTTTTATTTTGTATAACGTTAAGTATCTCATCCTTTCCTTTTAGTGGGATAGGAGGTAGATAGATTTGAGCCAACGCTAACTCTTATTTCACACATGTAAAATAAAGATCTTAGAATTTTGCCCCCAAACACAATTAATGTTTTAGATGCTATATACAGTTACGTAGCCATTACTTTGCGAGAGAGATTCGTTTGAAATTACCCATTCTGTGCATGCATCTTCTATTCTCTTATTTCGTATAACGTCAAGTCTCATCATTTCGTTCTAGTAGGAAATAATGTAAATAGATTTGTGTTAACGTTAATCATAATTTGACGCATCTAAAATTCTCAATCAATTTCACAAATCCTAAAATAAACATCTTAGAATTTTGCCACAAAACAAGTAATATCATCCAGACTCTATGTACGTTCTTAGAACTACAATACGTGGACAAAATGCAGAAAAAAGTTAATTGAAATTCATCCATTGCAGTTTTCTCCTGAGAGTAATAAAAATTACGAAAATTAGTATCATTAAGTTCCCTGACCCTTTCATTTTCCCCCTAAGTGACAAAAGTAAGAATTTAAGCGTATCACTATATTGTCCCTACCCTTTCATATGTGTTTTTCATCATTAGAAAAATATGAATCTTGAATATGGTTTCATATGTTTCATTGAATATGTCGCATGGAATACGGTGTCCCATTTTTCGTTAGGCTCTCCCATTTTTCACTACACTAAAGGGAACAAGTTCTTTATGGATATTTAAGGCGAATGAAAGACCGCAATGACGAGTGATATTATTGAACGTAGACCAGGATAAAAGCTTACTGAATTGTATGCTTCCGACTCAAGCAGACAATACGGTAGATTTGTCGCTTCTTTTTGGTTTATGGGTACTGATAGGAACAATATGGTAGTACCAGTGAGCGATTGATTAAACCTACAATCGAATGCGAAATGAGAATTAATTTTGAAATTAATTTTCGATTGATACACTAGAGACCTGTCAGGCTTTTTTAATTTGATATAGCGTCCAATGGCATTTTATTTTTAGATGAAATTAAGAAAATTATATAGAAATGAGAGTCTAAAACTGATGGCAACCCGTAACGTTGCTCGGTGTCAATGCATTTCTGAATGCATTTCATGCATGCAATGTTGCATTTCTGAATGTATGCAACGGAATCATCGCATTACGGCTTTACATCCTTCTATTCACTAACACCCCGATAGCAAAAGGTCTTCGATCTTTACCGTGAAAATAAATGGAATGTAGATGTTGTACTATAATAGTTTTGGATAAATAATAGAAACAGGATTGTGTATAAATCGTGACAAAATAAATAAGTTGTAAACAAAATGTTATTATTCTTAACACTTTAATTGTTGATATCAAAACTCTCATTAATTATAATACGTATGTCGCTATTATTCTGTTAAAATAAATATGTTAATTAATAGTACATTGTAAGAGCATCTAAAAGTAAAATTCTATTAGTAAGTTTATGTGAAATGTTTAAGTATAACTAACAGTTTATATAATTTTTGAAGAAATATTTTGTATTCAACTCGCATAACAAAATGCAAAATAATGAACTGCTAAAATATTGAATTAAAATTCTTATGAGACACGTAGACCTTACATTTTCAAAAAAAAGGTCTGCATGTAAATTTATTTGCTATTCTTGAAACTGGCATACTTAAGCATCAATTTCTCATTGAAATAAATATTCAATAAGCTATACACACAGCATTAATATTCATCTACACGAAATGGACTTTTCACACGCACCGACTTTTAAATATCCAATAAAAATAACTTAATCGTAAGCCCTCTTTCGCGTGAATTGAGATACATGACGCAAAATGCTATACCAGGACCTAAAATCGATATGTTAATTTCTGTAAAAATACTCACGCCGTCTCCCCTGCACACGACCGCAATCAAATCCATATCATAGCCAAAGCGCGCCCTTGAGGTACTCCCGCTCCCGCCAATCTGCATATCGCTCTGACGTCATCCAGGGAATCGCCGCTCACTTGTCACCGCCGCCTCTCCAACGCAACAATGGGAGACAAGTGACTCACGCCACCACCCGCGATCTCCAGGCTGGAACCTTTCTCCCGCACGCGTTTTTAAAAACGATTTACGCTGGTTTTTTTCTTCCTCTTTTCTTCTTCTTCCTCTGCGCGAGACCTTTCCTCTCTCTACATACCACCCCTCTCCTTCCCTCTCCCTCTCACGTTCTCTCTCTCTCTCTCTCTTTCGTTCTCTCTCTGGAGCACTCGGATCCGCGGTGTACGGAAGCGAGTTTTTGCTTGACGCGATCTCCGCACCACATTAGCATAAATTTAAATGACGTCCCTCGCCGAGTGGACTGACTGAAACGTCGACGACTCGCGGGAAAGGGGGGAGGCTAGAGAAGTGGAAAAAAAAATAGAAGGGGGGATGGGGTAAAAGGCAAGAGGGAGGGGGGCATGGCGGAGGGCACGAACTCCATCAAGGGGGGGCTAGGTTTTGTGACGGAAAGTGAAGGTTGATTACGTAGGACGTCCACGAGGGCGGGCGGCCCGGCCCTTGTTTGGGTTTGCGGTCACTATGAATTCGCTTAGGACAACGCGTGTGCCGTCGCGCTTGTTAAGGCAAAAGGACGGTATGCAGATGAGGTCTCGTTGCGGGATGAAGTGAGGGCTTCCAGTGTCAGGAGCACCCAGCGGAATACATTTTCTTCTCGTTGAAAAGATGAGGTACGGTATTAAGAACGCATACGTTTTCGCCGCTGGGATTTGCAGACTGGCAAACTCGTTGTTGGATGTGGTGGCAATGCCAATCTGGCTAAATATGAATTAAAAATAATTTTGTTTTACGTTTAGTATTGTTGACTATTTTAATTCAAAGTAATTCTTTTGTGATATTTTTATCGAGAGTTGGCAGCAAGTAACAGATGACTTTAAAAAAATATGTGTCTTATTGGACACTTTTGTCTTTCGAGGTCTTTAATTATAATAAAGAGCTTTTAGGATAGCCATTGTTAAGTTGAGATTGTGTTTATATTGTGACATTCAGGTTTTGTCTAGTGTAGAGCTAAGTAACAAAATAGTTGTGTTCGCAATCACTATGAATTCGCTCAGGACAATTTGTTAAGGGGAAAGGACGGTATGCAGATGAGGTCTCGTTGCGGGATGAAGTGAGGGCTTCCGGTGTCAGAAGCACCCAGCGGAATACATTTTCTTCTCGTTGAAAAGATGAGGTACGGTATTAAGAACGCATACGTTTTCGCCGCTGGGATTTGCAGACTGGCAAACTCGTTGTTGGATGTGGTGGCAATGCCAATCTGGCTAAATATGAATTAAAAATAATTTTGTTTTACGTTTAGTATTGTTGACTATTTTAATTCAAAGTAATTCTTTTGTGATATTTTTATCGAGAGTTGGCAGCAAGTAACAGATGACTTTAAAAAAATATGTGTCTTATTGGACACTTTTGTCTTTCGAGGTCTTTAATTATAATAAAGAGCTTTTAGGATAGCCATTGTTAAGTTGAGATTGTGTTTATATTGTGACATTCAGGTTTTGTCTAGTGTAGAGCTAAGTAACAAAATAGTTGTGTTCGCAATCACTATGAATTCGCTCAGGACAATTTGTTAAGGGGAAAGGACGGTATGCAGATGAGGTCTCGTTGCGGGATGAAGTGAGGGCTTCCGGTGTCAGAAGCACCCAGCGGAATACATTTTCTTCTCGTTGAAAAGATGAGGGACGGTATTAAGAACGCATACGTTTTCGCCGCTGGGATTTGCAGACTGGCAAACTCGTTGTTGGATGTGGTGGCAATGCCAATCTGGCTAAATATGGATTAAAAATAATTGTGTTTTACGTTTATTATTGTTGACTATTTTCATTCAATGTAATACTTTTCTGGTGTTTTTATTGAGAGTTGGCAGCTAAAAACAGATGACTTGAAAACTGCTTGCTATTGCTTCTCATTGGACACTTTCGTCTTTCGCGGTCTTTAATTATAATAAAGAGCTTTTAGGATAGCCATCGTTAAGTTGAGATGGTGTTTTCATTCTGACATTCAGGTTTTGTCTAGTGTAGAGCTAAGTAACAACATAGTTGTGTTCGCGATCACTATGAATTCCCTCAGGACAATTTGTTAAGGGGAAAGGACGGTATGCAGATGAGGTCTCGTTGCGGGATGAAGTGAGGGCTTCCGGTGTCAGAAGCACCCAGCGGAATACATTTTCTTCTCGTTGAAAAGATGAGGTACGGTATTAAGAACGCATACGTTTTCGCCGCTGGGATTTGCAGACTGGCAAACTCGTTGTTGGATGTGGTGGCAATGCCAATCTGGCTAAATATGGATAACAAATAATTGTGTTTTACGTTTATTATTGTTGACTATTTTCATTCAATGTAATACTTTTCTGGTGTTTTTATTGAGAGTTGGCAGCTAAAAACAGATGAATTTAAAACAAATTATTGCTTCTCATTGGACACTTTCGTCTTTCGAGGTTTCTAATTATAATAATGAGCTTTTAGGGTAGCCATTGTTAAGTTGAGATTGTTTTTATATTCTGACTTTCAGGTTTTGTCTAGTGTAGAGCTAAGTAACAACATAGTTGTGTTCGCAATCACTATGAATTCGCTCAGGACAATTTGTTAAGGGGAAAGGACGGTATGCAGATGAGGTCGCGTTGTGGGATGAAGTGAGGGCTTCCAGTGTCAGGAGCACCCAGCGGAATACATTTTCTTCTCGTTGAAAAGATGAGGGGCGGTATTAAGAACGCATACGTTTGCCCCGCTGGGATTTGCAGACGTGCAAATCTGCTGGCAAACTGTTTGTTGGATGTGATGGCAATGCCAATCTGGCTAAACACGGATTAAAAATAGTTTTGTTTTACTTTTAGTATCGTTGACAATTTTAATTCAATGTTGTTCTTTTGTGATCTTTTTATTGAGAGTTAGCAGGAAAAAACAGATGACTTAAAAAATATTGCTTTTCATTGGACACTTTTGTCTTTCGAGGTCTTTAATTACAATAAAAAGTTTTTAGGATTAGGATATTCTGACTTTCATGTTTTGTGTAGTGAAGAGCGAAGTAACTACATAGTTGTCTTCGTGATCACTATGAATTCTCTCAGGACAATTTTTTAAGGGTAGTAGTAAGGACGATATGCAGATGAAGTCGCGTTGTGGGATGAAGTGAGGGCTTCCAGTGTCAGAAGCTCCCAGCGGAATACATTTTGTTCTTCTCGTTGAAAAGATGAGGAGCGGTATTAAGAACGCATAAGTTTGCGCCGCTGGGATTCACAGACGTACAAATCTGCTGGGAAACTCTGTGTTGGACGTGATGGCAATGCCAATCTGGCTAAACATGATTTAAAAATAATTTTGTTTATTTAGTGTGTTTATTTTTTTCATTCAATGTTGTTCTAATGTGATGTCATTATTTACAGTTGGCAGCTAGAACAGATAATTAACTTTTTTTTTACTTTCTGGTTTCTCGTTCGACATATTTGTTTTTCGATGACTTTGAGTTACATTATGAGGGAGGGCTTTTAGAATATTCCCATCCTTAAGTTGAAAATGGTTTGCTACTAAGAATTGTATATTTTGACTAGAGTAGAGCTAAATAAGAAGGTAATTGGTTTTGTGATCACTATGAATTCGCGTACGACCGTTTGTTAAGGCAAAAGGACGGTATGCAGATGAGGTCTCGTTGCGGAATGAAGTGAGGGCTTCTGGTGACAGGAGCATCCAGCGGAATACATTTTCTTCTCGTTGAAAAGATGAGGGGCGGTATTGACAACGTATACGTTTGCGCCGCTGGGATTTGCAGACGTGCAAATCTGATGGCAAACTCTTAGTTGGATGTGATGGCAGTGCCAGTCTGGCTAAACATGTTTTGAAAATTATTTTAGTTTTACTGAGTATGTTTATTATTGTATTTAAATAGTTAAAATAATTAAAAGTTGTAATATAATTTCATTATCCGGACTTGCCATCACAAAACAGGCAAATTATATTTATTCTTTCTGGTCTATTATCAAAGTAGAATTTCGATTAACACTGTAAGAAATACGTGATCATTTTTGAACTAATATCAATAGAATTTTGCATGCATTCCTTATACAAGTTTCGGCTGTCATTTGCTGAAGAATTTGTGAGTTTAATCGAAAAGTATTAAAGAGAGATATGTGCAAATATCCATCTATGCTTTCCAAATTATTCCACAGCACGGTGATAAAAAGAAACTAAACATCAACGTAAATTATCGCCAATACGAAATGGCTGTTGAAATACAATTACCCAATGATTGTCGAAGTACCCACAGAAATATGTTCCCTTGTGATGTAATAATGTCATCATGGGAGAGCTCTTCTAACTAATATTCAATTTCATCGAAAAGCGTGTTTAAAAGCTATAGTTGTGCCAATAGTAAAAAATGAAAACTGAATATTACTGTACGATTCCCGAATCATCAACCTTTGTACACGAAGTATAATTCACTTACTATTTACGTTAATCTAGTATCATACTTCGGCTGGAATGTTTCGACAGAAATAATTTCACCTGCGATTATTACAAAACAAGCCGACCCACATTTCCAATAGTGTATTGAGAGCGTGACTCGTAAGTAATGAATTACGAGTTTGAAAATCTTACCATTAGCTGATCAAATACGCATTACCGATAAAATAACTACTAAACATAAGTACTAATTGTTTGTCGAATGACTTTTGGAAAAATAACATCATGATACCATACTACCATAACGATTTCTTTCTTTCAAGGCATTATACAAAAAAACAAATATATTTCAAACAATAATACTAAAATTAGGTCATGAAAGCTCTAATCACATTAAGATTTGCAAATCATCATCAATAAATCAATTGAACAAAATATAATGTAATTCTTGGCTGAAAATCACGAATAAATCTATGTCTATGTGAATTTCTATTCGATAGCGAACATCTATCTATTCAACTCCATCGTTAACTACATTTCAATGAGGTAGTTGCAAATAATAGTAAAAAAACAGACTACTAACGTTTTTCTGAATCGACATATAAACTTGTGAACACTGCGAGGTTGAACAACGATTTTCATTCGTTGAAACAACTATTAAACTTCAACTGATGAACCTTGTTTCTGCCAGCAGTAAACGGTAAAACAAACAAGCGGGATCCTCGTTGCTTTTTATCAAGACAAACAAAACACTGCAGCAACGTGGCGGACGGACGAAGGTTGAGCACGTGCGTTGAAAGGCCAATCGCTTCACTAGAAGCTACTGCCACAAGACTGGATGATAGTGACCTAATTTAGAGAGAACGGAGCTTCTCACTAATGAGAGGGAGTAATCTAAAACCAAGATGAAGAAGCCCTGGTCTTGGTATTGATTAAGAAGCACTCACTTTTTTTATTATTAATTTTATTTTACATTTACAGACAGTACAACGTTCAGCCGTGAGGCTCGTCAGTTGATTGGCCGAGCAACTTTGCATCAGAAAAGTGTGAAGGGGGTAACTTCTTGTTACCTCCCTGATAGTGAGTTCATGTGTTGTACCTTCAACCAGGGTTATTGCGAGAGAATTATCTTAGAGCAATGACAGGATTAAAAAGGAAATACGATGGGAGGGATAGGTAATTGCTAGAAATGTTCTTGCCTTATCTAATGTCTGAGAGATATTGAAGGAAAATATGGAATAGGACTCTGTTTCTTAGGCAGGAGAGTGGGGACTGATCGGTTCCTATTTTGTAAGTGACTGCTCCTTGGTAATGATTTAAATTATTGAAAAAATTATGTGGCAGCTTTGTAATAAAGGAAGTAATTGGTTCTATTGCAAGATCGTCTTATTGCAGACAAATCAGAGGGTTATTCTTAAAATTTGGTTTGGAAGATTTGTAATTTATTTGATGTGGTTGGGGCAGCTGAAATCCAAACAAGGCATGCGTAAGTTAATATTGGCCGAAGAATAGATTTGTAGATGGTTCAAGTGGAATGAATTTTTAGAGAAGAGTTACGGTTGAGAATCGGACGTAAAATAGCTAACCTTCTATTGGCTTCAATTACTTTGGACGTGATGTAAGCACTCACTTAACTTAGCTTATTTATTACTATAACATCAATAGCTACAATATTCTTGGGCATAATTGGGGTTGAAGGCCCTACGAAAGGTTGTACCGTGTGGCACACGTTCGCCATCCAGCACACGTTCTCACATCGCTCATCTGCCATGGCGCCAGTCTCTGGTGTCGTCGACAAGAAGTCGGAAACTCAAAACGAAAAGTTTCTAGGGGTCCATGGGATCATATGAGCTCGGGCCACGTGATATTCATGTTGAAGTGCGGATCATTCCGGTTGCCAAGTCTTTCGCAAAACCACTGCGTCCCAGGGAGCGACCAAGCCTGTTTCTGATGACTGCAGTCCATTCCTTGGCTGCTGAGTGGTCAGCAGGTCGCGCCACATACACCCATCTACCTTGCGTCCCCGTAAACCGAATAGCTCGTATCCATGGCTCGTATCCCCGGGCTTCGGCCCGGGTGGCCCCCAGTTGGGCTCTTGGCTTCGTCGTGGCAGTGGCCCGATACTCTCGGCATAGAGGAGGGACTTGGTGTCTCGGCGCATGTGAGTGGCGCGTTGTCATACAGGCAATACTGACTCCGGTACTAGCCCGGATAGCTAGTAGCTCTGGGCTGGCAGGGCGGCCTTAGACCCAGGCATTGAATGGGGAGGTTGCCGTGAGAGCTAACTGCGTTCCTGCGGGATCCGGATGTTGGTCGGAAGGTGTCCTTGTACACCTGATGAGGGTGAGGGTTAGGGGCTAATACCCGGGCATCCACCCTGGGGCTTCGGCCCCCTAATACAGCTGGGTAAGTGTTGGGGTATATAAAGCACGTATTCACACATACATACATATCCATGGCGTTTACTGAATACATTTCCAATTTACTTTATGTCACACCTGCTTAATTTTCCGAATGCACAACCACTTACCAAATGATCTTCAGTAATCATTGACGCTATTTTGTAGATGGTGATTCGGCAGCGAATATTTCTCTTTAAACAAAATTAGGACAAATATTCCCTGTCGAATCATCCTCTAAAAATGTATCAGGAAGGTTGTATACAGCAATAGCGCAAACTTTCAGGAAATCAACTGATAGTATATTAATCGAAAATCATATTTTTGGACGGCAATAGTACAAAAAGTACCCAAGAGGAACCTCGTCACTTATTGGCTTTTCATGATTGATTATTTTGTGCTTTCGGATGCATCAACTGCTGTGGCCGTTAGTCTCGTAAGTAGAGTGCTTGATTTTATCATGGAAAGTGCCAGTGTTCTTTCCCTTGCCGGTTGAAACTTCACCCCTCGTTTTTAATCAAGGCAAACAAAACACTGCACCAACATGGCGGGAAGAGTATGTCTTGAGCACGTCGTGTCGTGTCGCACTAGTGTTGAAAATCATGCCACGCCAAACCCTAGGACCTCCCGACCAGAGACACTGCAATGTGATCAGTAGTTTACCTGAGACGCTTGAGGCTGTTTTCACGTTTTCGAAGTCACCACCAAAATTTCAAACATCTCTCACCTGCTTGCCAATTATACGCGCAACTTTTCTTGAACGATGGATTGAAAAAATGCGGGTAGAGTGGGGGTATTAGTTACGAAATCGGCCACTACATTTCATGAAGCAATGCCAATCTCTGGAGAATCAGTAATGACTTCACAACATTCTCAATAAATTGCGTTCTAACTTTCTCAGGAGTTTCAAGTATCTCCTGTAATGGATCTTTACCTGCTTCGGTCATTTCTTCAGAATTTTTGGAGAAAATCACGGACAGAATTTCTAGTCCTCAACAGAAAATAGTTTCCATTTTGCGCAAGAGAAGATGTGTTTGGAATGTCATCAGTACTCGCTATGAGCTTGTGCCTTCAACTGTTTATTGTGCCAAAGAGGGGGGAACAAGTTAATCGTCCAAGAAAAGTTTTTCAACCATTCACCTGCTTGCCTGGTTATCACTCTTCTCAGAAACGACTTTACTTCATATAATCCTGATTATCACCAAACGCGAAAGAAACAAGTGGAAACCTCATCTCTTGTTTCTTTTATCAAGGCGAACAAAACACTACCCCAACATGGCAGGAGGGCACAGAGAAAAGCACGTCGTGTCGTGACGCACTAGTGTCGAAAAATCATCCCATACCGCAACTCAAATCCTAGGACCACCCGCCCAGAAGCACTGCAGAGAAATCAGTAATTTCCCTGAGCCACTCCAGGAAGTTTTCAATTTTCCGAAGTCACTACCAAAATTTCAACCATCACTCACTTGCTTTCCTAGTTTATCGCTCGCCTCAGAAACGACTTTACTTTATATAATCCTAATTTTCACCAAACGCGAAAGGAAACGAGTAAAAACCTCATCTCTTGTTTTTTTATCAAGGCGAACAAAACACTGCGCCAACATGAGCCTTTGCGAAGACACCACCACCTTTTAGAAGTCACCACCAGAATTCCAATCATCCTATATCACATCACTCATTCCAGAAACGACTAAACTTCGTACAATCCTGATTTTCACAAAAAATAGCGAAAGAAACATCCCTTATTTTTCTTGTTTATCAAGGCGAACAAACACTGCGCCAACATGACGCCTTTTCGAAGTCACCGCCATCTTTTCGAAGTCACCATCATAAATTCCAACTATCCTACATCACTCAACCACAGTTTATCACTCATCCCAGAAACGACTTAACTTCGTACAATCCTGACTTTCACCAAAAAATAGCGAAAGGGACATCCCTTGTTTTTTTTGTTGATCAAGGCGAACAAACACTGCGCCAACATGACGCCTTTTCGAAGTCACCGCCATCTTTTCGAAGTCACCATCATAAATTCCAACTATCCTACATCACTCAACCACAGTTTATCACTCATCCCAGAAACGACTTAACTTCGTACAATCCTGACTTTCACCAAAAAATAGCGAAAGGGACATCCCTTGTTTTTTTTGTTGATCAAGGCGAACAAAACACTGCGCCAACATGGCGCCTTTTCGAAGTCAACACCAGAATTCCAACTATCCTATATCACTCATCCCGGAAACGACTAAACTTACAATCCTGATTTTCACCAAAAAATAGCGAAAGAGACATCCCTTGTTTTTATTTTGTTGATCAAGGTGAACAAACCACTACGCCAATATGGCCGCCTTTGCGAACCCACCACCACCTTTTAGAAGTCAGTGGCGGCGGTGGTGTAGCGGTTTGCGTATCGGACTGTTATACAAGTTCGCGGGTTCAAATCCGAAAAGGGCGAAAAAATCCTTCGTATGCCTTCCTTCGGAGGGGAAGTAAAGCCGGCTGTCCCATGTTAGTAGATTTACTGCATGTAAAAGATCCTCAAGCCTAAATGAAGCTCTAAGCTAAATTCAAACCGCCTTTTTCGTCGCCCGAGATAATACCTTCTTTCTCCGCTAGTTGGTGAAATGAGCGTAGTGAAATTTGCGTGGTCAGACGGAAGAGCACGCCACGTAAATTAGGCATTAATTCAATTCAATTCAATTCACCACCAGAATTCCAACCATCCTATATCACATCACTTATTCCAGAAACGACTAAACTTCGCACAGTCCTGATTTTCACCAAAAAATAGCGTAAGAAACATCCCTTGTTTTTTTATCAAGGCGAACAAAACACTGCGCCAACATGGCGGGCGGGCGCACGGCCGAGCACGTGCGTCGGAAGGGCAATCGCTCGCCAATGAGTTACGACCTGCGAAATCGTCGCGTCCCGCGCCGCGGGCGTGCGAGCGCGGCGCGTCGATATTGGGTTTATCGCGTTTACCGCGCGCTATTTGTGCGCAACCTGGTTCGAACCCGGGCCCCTGATATCGAATTACAAGGCCTGATTGGCGCCGCTGTACTACCTGCAACGAAATGCGCCTCGCACCATTAGCTCTTGTGTGCGAAGGATGTTGTTTTTGGAACGGCGGGGCGTGGGACGGGTTGGCAGGTGGTCGATGTGTCGTTGGGTGTTGGAGCGGTAAAATTAATAGGTTATCTTGTCTGCGCTTTATATGTTCCGGGATTGCGTACATGTTGGTAAGCGTGCTTTATACTTTCTCTGATACTACTATTTAGGAAGTTGTGGTGTGCTGTGGTGGAAAATGGCGATGTTTCGACAGAAAATGACGATATGTAATTCATAAAATTCTTAACCTGGTTCGAGGCCGTTTGATATCATATTGCAGGGCCTGATTGGCCTCAATGTACTACCTGCATCGAAATGCACCACGCGCCATTAGGTGTGCGAAGGATGTGTTTTGGGGAGTGTGTGACGTGTTGGCAGGTGGTCGATGTTTTGTTGGGTATTAGAGCGGTAAAATTAATAGGTTATCTTGTCTGGGCGTTTTATGTTTCTGAACGGCGGACATGTTGATAATGAGGTGAAGCATGCTTTATACTTTCTCTGATACTACTATTTAGGAAGTTGTGGTATGCTGTGGTGGAAAATGGCGATGTTTCGACAGAAAATGATGATATGTAATTCTTAAAATTCTTAACCTGGTTCGAGGCCGAATTTTGATATCATACTTCAGGGTCTTATTGGCCCCAGTGTACTACCTGCATCGAAATGCACCACGCGCCATTAGGTGTGCGAAGGATGTGCTTTGGGGAGCGTGTGACGTGTTGGCAGGTGGTCGATGTTTTGTTGGGTATTAGAGCGGTAAAATTAATAGGTTATCTTGCCTGGGCGTTATATGTTTCGGAACGGCGTACGTGTTGATAACGGGGTGAAGCGTGCTTTATACTTTCTCTAATACTACTACTTAGGAAGTGGTATGCTGTGGTGGAAAATGGCGACGTTTCGACAGAAAATGACCATATGTAGTTCTTAAAATTCTTAATCTGGTTCGAGGCCGAATTTTGATATCATATTGCAGGGCCTGATTGGCCTCAATGTACTACCTGCATCGAAATGCACCACGCACCATTAGGTGTGCGAAGGATGTGCTTTGGGGAGTGTGTGACGTGTTGGCAGGTGGTCGATGTTTCGTTGGGTGTTGGAGCGGTAAAATTAATAGGTTATCTTGTCTGGGCGTTATATGTTTCGGAACAGCGTACGTGTTGATAACGGGGTGAAGCGTGCTTTATACTTTCTCTAATACTACTATTTAGGAAGTTGTGGTATGCTGTGGTGGAAAATGGCGATGTTTCGACAGAAAATGACCATATGTAGTTCTTAAAATTCTTAATCTGGTTCGAGGCCGAATTTTGATATCATATTGCAGGGCCTCATTGGCCCCAATGTACTACCTGCATCGAAATGCACCACGCGCCATTAGGTGTGCGAAGGATGTGCTTTGGGGAGTGTGTGACGTGTTGGCAGGTGGTCGATGTTTCCGTTAGGTGTTGGAGAGGTAAAATTAATAGGTTTTCTTGTCTGCACGTTATATGTTCCGGAATGGCGTACATGTTGATAACGGGTTGAAGCGTGCTGATGACTTTTTCTGATTCTACTTCTTAATAAGTTTTGTTCAACATTCCGCACTTAAGTAATAAATTCAACCTTGGACATAATGCTGTGCACCCTTGCCGAATCAATTCAAAATTCCCAAAAGATAAATTACGTAAGTACATGATAAATCCAAGTCAACAGTTAGCCTAATATTAAAACTTATAAATGTTAAACAAGTCCTAAACCAGGTCCACCCCAAACCAACACAATGGACAGCGACATAAAGTTCAAAAAGCCAAGGATGCCTGTTCCTAATAGTGTGAAGACTATTGTCTCAATTCCCTTCAAAGACCTCTCGGCCGAACAAGAAGTAAATAAATAAAAAAAAAGAAAGTGATATGCTGTGGCGGAAAAACGGTGATGTTTCGACAGAAAATGACGATATGTAAGTCTTAACCTGGTTCGAGGCCGTATCTTGATATCATATTGCAAGGACTCATTGGTCTCAGTGTACTACCTGCATCGAAATGCACCACGCGCCATTAGGTGTGTGAAGGATATATTTTTGAACGGAGTGTGTGTGACGTGTTGGCAGGTGGTCGATGTTTTGTTGTGTGGTGGAGCAGTAAAAAGAATAGGTTATCTTTTCTGAGAATAATCTTTCGAAAGGGCGTATTTGTTGACAAAGGGCTGAGACGTGCTTTTTTACTTTCTCGCGTACTACTTGCGTAGTATGATGTTACAAAATTTAAATGTAGAACTTGATAGGAGTGTATCAACCCGTAAGAGATAGAAAAATTGAGGTATATTGGAGGGTTGCTACGGAGGCGAGTTTGTTTGGAAGAGTTCGAGAGAAATGGTTGGCTGACGATTAAGTCGTGATACTTAATCGTCCTAGTCTTAAGTGAAATACTTGTTTAAGTACCAAATTAGTAGTGTCTTCAAGTGTTCAGAAGATTCGCAAAACCTTAGGAAAGGTATTAGATATAATTTATCATTTGGCTCAAGAATATCCATATTCTGATTTGCACAAGAATACAGGACAGAATCCACGTATTGTGAGACCTTGTAACTGAAACGACAAAATGTCTGTCTCTTCGCTTTTCCAACCGTCCGTCTGTGATAGTGAAGTACTATTAAAAATTACAATGAATTTAATATTTAATATGCACATCTCTTCTGTATTACGAACGCAGTTACATTGTACTTCTTAACGCATGAAAAATAAACATATATGTCATAAATCTCCTACCCATTTTTAATCCCAAACCACGAATATTTTTAATAATATGATAAATGCATATCCAAAATCCGAATTACACATCATTTCTCTCAGTAATATTATAATATTCAATCGCGGCAATATCAATGTGTTTCTTCAACCATTGGAATTTCTGATTTTATAAAATACATTTGACTGCTTCTTTTATTTCAAAACTTGCAGCCAATAAGGCTTTCCTCTGTACATAGAAGGGAGTCTGCATGGTTATATTTAGTTTCCAGCGGCGCTACTATTGGATCGTTTCTGACGGATTCAATCGGAAAAAGGAAAGTGTATTATTCAATCATTAGCCTGCAAATCCCTTTTGGATATCGAATCACGATGAGAAATTACGCTCTGCTAAATTGTAGGTTCCGTAATTAGTCAGAAAATGACCATTGCCCAAACAGATTTTTCATGAAGGATAAAAAGGCAGCATTCTCTTTTTACTACTGCATATGATCCTGAGAGGAGCAAAAAGTTTTTCATTGCTCTGGACTGAGTCACTGTAATAGAAACGATATCATTTGCAGCGTTAGTAAAAGTGCAATAAATTTTTTGATGCACGAAAAGTTTTGCATTACTTCATATTAAGACATTTATTAGCTTTTTATAGTGTTTTCTATATTTTGTTTGTGGGCGTTTCATGATCTAAAACTTGAAATGTAAAGCAAGTGATAAGCACAGGGTTAGTTTGTTTTATCTCGTTTTGGGTATGTTCTCCTTTAATGAATTTTCACTCAGGCAAAAAACGAATATGGAGATTTGTAAAAACACGCCGAATGTTCTATATTAATGCGTGTAAATAATGCAGACATTCGTGTACGTGTTTCATTGGAGGTATACATTCCCTTCGTAGTTATCTCTTATTTATAAACCACTTGTTACGAACAACACTTGAAAAAGTAGAAATAATGAATGGCTCTAACGGTCCATGATTGAATGAACTGAGGGTGCCAAAATTGTACACAGGAAGAAATCTCGTGTACAAGTACAACATTCATTTACGAGTAGAATAATTAGTTTATTTTAAAGTTTCCTCTAGTTTTTACGATTTACTAGAATTTGAACGCAAAGCTATACACAATATTCGATGTTTGCTGAACGTAAAATAATCATGAAATTTGTAACCAAGAAACAGACCATCACGGATTACAATGCTTACAATAATGTTCCGAATTCACTACATGGTAAATTTGTTACAAAGATTAACCATTGCTTTCCCAAAGACGTAATACTAATAATCAAATATTTAACGTTGGTTATATTTAATTTAATAAACAGTACTGAAATACAAATTTCATGAATACTTAAAATTCAGCAAAGTTCGTGCAATATTTTTTATAGTTTTCACGTTCATTTTTAGTCAATCGTGAAAAAGAAAGAACGCGGGAAGCTTTAGAATAAATTTCTGCAAGTAGTTGTAGTATGTGAGATTTCTTCTCGCGTACATTTTAGGCTCCCCACTTCATTTGGTATCACGAGCCATTACAGCGAACTGTCTCCACTGTGTCGGGGCATCATTTGATGTTGCTATAGTACCTCTGATTGGCAGGTTCAACTGTGGCAGGATTTTTGACACTAGCTAGATAAGTCGAATTCAGTTGCTGACTGGAGGAGAATTCTAGCGGCAGGCTGCTCAAATCAGTAGTTTGCTCCCATCAATACCAGTCGAATGCCGGAGCAGTACCTTAGCAAATGGATGACGGTCCGCGCGCGATCTTTCCTTCCTCTTCGTTGTCCCGTCCTCTCTCCTTAATTAGAGGCACAATCACATACACCACACTCCTGCACATGTAGGGAGAGCAGTCGAGAGCTTACAGCTTGTCCTGGCCACGTTAGTAGGATATACTTGGTTGGGGAAAACACGGCAAGCCGAGTGTAGGTTGGCGCCGGATTTGTCCCCCAGAGGGGGAATAACACGTCACCTCATTCAATAAAAACATTTACTGCACTTACTGCTGTGCACAGCATTCGAAGCTCGCGCGCGCGCAGCTGTACGCCGCGCGCCACGGGACCCGCTCGCACGGAACGCTGGCCAGCGAGCGGGTAAGCCTCGAGGCGAGGCTAACCCGGGCCACGCCGCCCCTATATAAGCGGGAACAAGTAGCGGCCAGGGCAGTCAGGCAGTAGCGGTCTGAGGAGCACCGAGGCACAACAGTGAGACAGCGCAGTGGAGCCGCTGGAGAGAGCCTGCAGCCGGGAGGGGAAACACACGCGGCGAGGCCGCACCAGGAGCGTGCGGAATACGACGCGACTGCCAGCCGGGATGGCGCCGTGCTTGGTGATGCATGGCGAGATGCGTGCTGGATATGCGCAAGGCGGAGTCGCGCAGTCAGACGTGTGTCACAGAACTGGTGCTAAGTGACGCACTGGTGGGAGACGGACTTTGGCGTTAATGCCAGCCTGAAGGAAATAGCTCCTGGTATATCGTGTGGTATAATGTAAATAGATTGGTTAAAAGAATAAATAAATTGTTGTTAAGAGAACGCACTTTTATTCATTGGCAAACACAAAACTTCCGGTTTCCGCGGCCGGAGACTGTATGTACTTGGCTGTCCAGGAGGCGTGTTGCGTTCAAGACACACGTGCTGACGTTTCGGTCGCCATTCTCCGTCATTCCTCAAGCAGAGAAAGGTCACAGAATGACGGCCGAAGCGTCGGCCGCCATTTTCCTTGGATGCAGTGTCTCCCGGACAGCCAAGTACAAACATTATTCATGTCCGCGGGCCATTCTCAGTCTGCTCTTGCTGTACCTTACCAGCATAACCTACTGGCATTTATCGGCCTGGTATGTTTTTAACGGAATAAAGGGATCACGGTCGCGCTTCTTGTGGCCCGAAAGTTCATATTGTACGCATTTTGTTGTGTATATCTCACGCATACAACACGTCTATGTATGTATGTATGTATGTACTTGGCGTGACAGCCCGTGAACGGGCTCAGCTCGGCCAGCGACGTCCCTGCCTTGCGGCCATGGGTTAAGGGGGTACGTGTGGTTAGCACGTAGACATCCCCACGCCGTACTCCGGTCTTCTCAACCTGAGAAGTGAGTTTTCGCATCGTCACACAGCAACACATACTGGGACATTGTTAGGAAAACGCGCACTATAGTCTTGCCTCGACCGGGAATCGAACCTGGAGCCGCGAAGTGGAAAGCGAGCACACTCACCAAAAGTTCGCCGCAAGGCTACAACACTTCTAGACCACCTAATAAAATGGAAAGATTTTGTAATTTCTCGTTGGGCTTTCAATACTGATAGAGTTATTTAAATTGTATATGCAGAACATGTTTCGAAAATTTAATTTTAATGTAAGTATTAATTTTTAGTTATTCCATCTTAAACTCATTAACTGTTGAATGTTATCAGGCTGGTGGAAAATACATTTTGATTCCTTATCGTTTAATTGAAATGAGGTGCGCGATTTAAATTTGCGTCTATTCATCTGTGTTATCTTTCATGTTAATTCAATTGTAACATCCAATATCGTATTTTATTTATCTGATTTACAAACGATTTATTGCTGTACGATTGTTACATTGAAAAATTATAGAAATTGTCGGAATTCACTAAAATGTTTTTTTAATGTACTATTCATGTCATCTGTCATGTATTGACAGAAGTTTGGGGATTGAGATTCGGAGATGATATATAGCAAACACAAACGGTATTCATAGAACGCGCTCTGCAACCAGAATGTCTTCCCAGGCTAAAAACAGGCTAATTCAATTTTATATCCGAAATTATAAAGAGAACGTTAACAGATTTGAACACTTTGTAACCAACGCAAATACGAAACACTAAATCAGAATGTCACTGAATCCACTCTATACAACTATCCGAGACAAACTTTTCTTAATAGCGATCTCTTGGCTAAACTGCCTTTTGAAAATGAAACAGATTCTTTAAAAAATATTACTACCAGTCAGGCGCTCTCAGCCTTTTGACTTTTGAAATGGGAAATTAAATTCTAAAGTTATTGTTCCTTTTACTATTGTCATTTGACGTACATTTAATGTATGACTAGTTTCCAGGTGTAGCAACAATACAAATTATTTATTTGATTTCTGATTAGGGAACAAATTACTATAAACTGTACTACTTAGATCGTGTAATTTCTTTTAATCTGTTTTTCAAGTTGAAGACATATTTTTGTTTAAATTTTGTGATTTATTTTATATACACCTTGTTATTTTTAGGCTAACATTATAATTATTACTTTACAGTTTTGAAACAGTCTTGAAATATAGTCAGTCTGGAAGCAAGGTGATATAATTTATTATAAAAGAGAGCCAGAGTCAATTGAATAATTGTTGATTAAATATTTTGTATTCGAAATAATAAATAAAAATTACTTTTCATATGAAAAGTATTAATGGTGTATGAAACTTAATACAATTGATATAAAACTATCCGAACAACGTTTTTTTTAAATGATTTCTGTTCTGGAAATAGTGCGCGTACCTACTCACTCTTTGACATGAAGTGTTCAATTCAAATCCCTTCCTCGGTATCTTTGTTGCCTGTCGTGTGTGAGGATCATGCATTCTGCTCATCTCAGATACGAATAACCTCGATGTACTATATTGGTGTTTACTGTATAGTTCGAAATACACTACTGCGATGTTTATAAAGGGATACTGACATTAACTGAAATAAGCCCTAACAAAACCTAGATATAGAAGTCTCAAAATTTCAAAGATCACACAAGTGACTATCTAAGTGATTACTAAGTGATTTTAATAGTAAAAGTGTTTTTTTAACTTTTTTTTGCTCCGAATTTTAGAATTTATCCATAGTATTCTATGCCTCTGAGCTTAATGTATCTGAATATGAATGCATTTGAAATTGATCGGTTCTCTCATTATCACAAACGGTGATTAGTACAACATTTCGGAGGTTCACCAAAGGAGAAAATGTATTGAATCCTCTTTAAAGAACGTAACTTTTATATGATATGGAAGTCTGATGCAAAAGAACCACTTATTTCATGACATATTTACGTAAACACTAATAAAATTGTTCATAATATTGCTTTTGTGGCGGGAAGTTGGTAAATTATTAAGCATTTTAATACATTATTTACCAACATTTATACTGCCACTTAAATGAAGATCATCTCTCTATTATTTTCAGTAATGTAACTGGCTTTCGACAGTAAATGCCTGGCGGGTTAATGCCTTGGTTCTCATGCAGCTGATCACTGAAAGACCCATTAAATGAGCAGATTTTGATGACATAGTCATAATCAAACGCTATTCATCAGTTAATTGGTAATCAAAATGGTGCTAAACATTCTATCAACTTACATGACTATGATGTAATTATCGCTTAGAGCTGACTTTCATTATTTAAGAACGGGGGGAAACAAAACAGACTTACAGATGGCTAAAATATATAATTATTTGCAAGTTACTTGATTGTTTACGAGTATGAATATTTAATTACTATCATATAATGGTCTTTTAGACCCAAGCAAGATTGATTATTTGGACACATTTGTGGCACTTTCTCATATTTCCTGATGTCTTAATGATTAATGGTGTTATATTGATTTCGAAGACTCCCTGTAGATTACGTAACGCAAAAGAATTGAAAATAAATTATATCACAGGAAAAACAATGTATTTATTTAACTTGTGTTTTTAAAATTAATGATAACTAAAGTAGAAATGAGTTGGCAATGCTGGCTGCACCTAACAATAAGATTGGGACAAGTTGTGAGTGAAGGAAGAATGCTTGGGTGAGAAGTGGTTGATCATAAGCTGTGCACACGCCGTCGTGGCTGATACAAGAGCGAGAGTCTACAGCGCCAATTTAAGTGGATTCTAGAATACACGTGATATCAGTTTTGAATATTTTCTTCGTAATCTTACAGAGTCAGGAAAAGAATGTTGTAAAAAGATGTCCGTTTATTGTAACAATATGTTTTCGAAACAATACAGGCCTCGAAAAAATAATGATTTCAGCAACTGTTAAAAAATATCAATGTTAAGTAACACCCGTTTATTGTAACAATATGTTTTCGAAACAATACAGGCCTCGAAAAAATAATTATTTCAGCAACTGTTAAAAAATATCAATGTTAAGTAACACTTAACTAATCCCCCCCTTCCCCTATGTAACGCAGCGTAACGCTGCCTCAGATTCCATCCCTACCTTTTTACCGTTACGTAATTTATGGACGATCCCTTTTTACATAAGATATAATAATGAGCCTTTTGATCTACTGCAAGTGTCTTTATTTTATGAGATATAACAATGAGGCATTTAATCTTCTCTGAACATCTATGTAAACAGTATAGAGAGCCATTGGGATAGTAAGAATTAAAAGACGATATCACGAAAATGAAGTAATAAGTTATAAACTAATAAATAGTAATCTTTAATTAGTAATAATAATTTTTAGTAATTGTTAGTAATCTGATATTCCTCATGTTAATCTCTTGTTTGAATTGTTTAATTAATAGTTTGCTATTTTCTTGTACTAGAAAACTGACGATGATGGCTAAGCCATCGAAAGATGCTCTTGTTGAAATAAATTACATTGTTGGCAATGACAACACCTGTGATCATTTAATTTTGAATGCCAACGACATTTCACCAAAAAAACCAATAATAAATAGTATTTTTCGCTAGTGACTTACTAATTAAAAGCATTACGTGATCGGTAATTCTCTGTGGTTCGTTCAATCTGCCCGATGCAGGAGGCTGCGGAACAGCCGAATGCTGAGCCCATGATGAAGATGAGGCCGTCCCTTCAGACAGGTCACCTGTCAACATGATCTCGACACTCCTCTCTGGCCTTTCCTAATCCATCTCGCCGCTTGTCGAGTTTGATCCTGGCTCACAGCTCGTAGCTGCCAAGCGCTGTCCCTTCCAATACTCCATCTGTGCTGTATTGAGTCGTTCGAAGTCGTGACGATCAATGAGGGCGTGTTGCGTGTTTTAATTAGTATGCGAGGGATCGAAAAAACGTCATTTTTGGCCCTATGAAAAATGAAAGAAATAATTTCACTGTTTGAGTTGAATATACAATTTTATATTTTGTTGTTAATGAAAATGTCATTGTTTGTGATAAAATTTACAAAATTACTGAAAAATGGAAAATATCTTCAGGAGGAAATGTATTAGATTTAAATACACGAGATCTAATAGCGAATTTGTATCGATTTGAAATTATAAAGATGTTTTAAGTTTTTAAAATTAATTGTAAAATATGTTATTAGTAAACTTAATACAGTAATTAAAACTACTCTACAAACAATAGATGAAAAATTCATTGTAGTGAACGATGAATAAAAAATATGAGTCCAACTGAAAAAAACTTTTGTCGAAATATATTGCATGGTTCCCTAAGAAACATAAGTATGCGGAATAAAAATAAAAGAATTTATATGAAAAATGACAGTATATACGGGGAATTATTTTTAGCTTTAACTGCAAGGGAAATTTTAGAATTTCAGATTTATATTACGAATACATTGTAAGAGTATAAAATCTAACCAGTTGGTATGCAGTGATTCCTACCTTTTCAATTGTAACAATTGAATTATAATATACTAGTTGAGTAATTACAACAATTGAATGACCGTAGCACTAAAACGTTTCTAGTCTCCACTAAACATTGTTTAACGTTTCATTAACAACCCTACATTTTTTCACTTTATAATTCTATTTTCGAATTTCAGATCTAAATAAACGATATTTTGAAAGATACAGCATTAACTCAAATTATGCGGTAATTCGAATTATATTTTATCGTCTGAATATTTCAAAAACATATTATTCAATTCGATTTGCTTAATATTTTTAAAATATGTTTCACAATTCCTGTACAGCAAACTTCCTTTCGAAACAGCTCCTGCCCGATTAACTAGTCCATCGCGTTCAGTAAATTAGACAACAGTAAAGCCCAAACAGACATTTGATAAACGGGATTTCGAAATATAGAACATTAACGCCAATCACTCTCAATAATTCGAATTATACTTCATTGCATGGATAATTTAAACAATTATTGGTTAATTCGATTTACGTAATATTTTTCAAAGTGTTTTCAACGATTCCTGTACAGCAAACTCTCTTTCGAAACATCTTCTGCGCAAAGAACCGAAGTCCATCCAGTAAACTAGACAACAGTTAGTCTCGGACATAAACGAAATTTCGAAATATAGAACATAAACTCCAATCACGCGATAATTCGAATTGTATTTTCTCGTTTTAATATTTCGAACAATTATTGTGTAACTCGATTTACGTAATATTTTTAAAATATTGTTCACTATTCCCGTACAGCAAACTTTCTTTGGGAACATCTCTTGCCCAATTAACCAGAGTCCATCCAGTAAACTAGACAGCAGTTTGTATCGGACAGATACTTGATAAACGAAATTTCGAAATATAGAACATTAACGCCAATAACGCGATAATTTCAATTATATGACATCGTTTGAATATTCCAATTGTTTAATTCGATTTACTTAATATTTTCCACGATTCCTGTACAGCAAACTTCCTTTCGGAACGTCTCCTGCCCAATTAACCAGGGTCCTTTGTGTCCAGTAAATGAAACAACAGTTACTCTCGCACAGAAACTTGATGAACGAAATTTGGAAATATAGAACATTAACGCCAATCACGCGATGATTTGAATTATATGATATCGTTTGAATATTCCAATTGTTTAATTCGATTTACTTAATATTTTCCACGATTCCTGTACAGCAAACTTCCTTTCGGAACGTCTCCTGCCCAATTAACCAGAGTCCATCGCGTCCAGTAAATTAGACAACGGTTAGCCCCGCACAGAAACTTGAGTACTCTCCCTGTTCCGAGGCGTCTCCTGTCTTGGCCGCTTGGTTGTGGGGGAGGAGGAAGGGAGGGGGTTGCTTCTCATCTGACAAATTTGCGCCAACGCACACAGGTGGCGCGGCAACTCAATCTCGGTAACGCACCCTCACAACCGCCCCACCGCCACCCCCCAGCCTGCCGCGTCCGCCGCCACCCCATCCATCTACCACCTCAACCCACCCGCACCCGCCCGCCGCGCATCTGCCAACCCTCTCCGCCCGCCCGGCCGCGCGTCGCGGCTACCCCTGTCGTCCCTGCGGGAGCATCGGACCGTGGCACGGACAATGCAGCCCTTAAATTAACGCAAATCCATTATTAATCCCCACTCAACGTGGCCGGGCGCCCGGGGGCGGGGCGTGGCGCGGGGTGGTGGGGAGGGAGGGTGGGCGCAGCCGGAGGCAGGGAGGCAAGCTGGGGGTGGGGCGGCGTGGCGAGCGGTGGAGTGAGGTGTAGGGGTTGCACGGAGGCGGGGCGGGGTTAGCTCAGAGCCAGCATTGCCGGATTCTGTGCGGTGACGGTCCTAGAGTTCGAGTCCCGGTCGTGGGGGACTTTCGGTACTGCCACGTAGCTAGGTCGAATTGAGATGGTGACTTCAGAAGAATTCTGCCTGCCGGCTGCTGTTATCAGTGTTGGTCACCGAACACCGTGCGAGTGACGGAGCAATATCCCAACAAATCGGCCACGAACCGCGATCAGTGTCTTCTTCTTCTTCTTCTTTGTCATCTCCTCTCCCTTTACTCACGTACACTCGCACGTGCATGCATTATCGTACCGCACTTGTTGGGAGCTTAGAGCTTGTCCCGGCTGGTGGTAGATACCTGGTTGGGGAAAACCCCTCCACCCGGTGGTAGGTCGGCGCCAGATCTCGCCATCCAGCCCGGGAAGACTATCGACGCCTCCCGAGCACTACACTTACAGCACTAATTACCCTAGTAGTTTTGACACCCCCCTCGGAATCACTAACAATCAATCAATCTACCCGCCAGCCGGTTAGCCAGACGAACCTGGGATTGGCTAATCATGCAGTGGTCCCCAGGAGAGGAAGTCTGCCCCGTGTTCGGACGTCAAGGGGCAGCGAGAGACACGCCCTGACCGGCTGCCACGGCAAAGTAGATCTTTCCAGGCGTTTCATGGAGACGAAGCCTTCGTCGGTATTAACGTTTTGTGGTTGTTTGGTAACTTTCACAGCCTCTTTTACCCTCCTCGATCCCCAGTGGTCTGCACTGGCCGCACGCCTCCAATGGGATCCATGAAAGAGGTGTGGAGAGTGGGTAGGTGGAGACCACTTCCTGTGGGAACTGACAGGATTGGAAGCTGCAGGGCGGGGGATACACATGAAGAATTTGTTGCTGAGTGAGGCAAGAAGGTGGGCGATGAGCTAGACTAGCCTTTAAGCTCGACGGTGTGCGGCGTGGAGATATATTGATTGATTAATACATGTTTCCGGGCGCGTCAAATGGTACTGGTCATTAGTGCACAAAAATGTAGTACGTGCTTATCACTGGAGGTGGTCGTGTTCATCCCCTGCTGGATAACGAGATCCGGCGCCGGATTACACTAGGCTTGTATGGTTTCTCCAACCAGGGGCACTGCCCTGCCCGAGACAAGGTGTAAGCTCTCGACTGGTCTCCCGGCATAAGTGTTATTGTAATGGATAGAGACAGGATTTTTATGTAATTACATATCTTTTGCCTTTCTATTTATCATTATCAGAATTATAATCTTGGCAAATCATCGCCCTCCTAACACAATATAGAATTTTTTCCTTAGATATTTTTACATATTTAGTGATATATTACATATTTTACATATTTTGCTGTCTTTTCATATTTTATCAATTTTCTTCTATTTAATTCCATATTTTTTATGAAAAGATGTGTTTTTTTCGTAAATCAGCATTTTTCATACATTATTGGGGAAATATATTTCCTGGTCGTAGCTCTCGCCAGTTTGTGCGATGGCTTCTGTTGCGATTAGTCCGGCTGTTAAACTACGGTCCTGGATTACAATAGATTACACTTTTCCTACTGACGAGAAAGTTGTATGATGCAAAGTGAACCGTTTTTTTAAATCTAATTTCTTGCTATGTAAAATGGTTTTCATTTAAAGAATTTTAATATTACATATTATATCCAATTTTACATATTTATTACATATTCTTACTGTTTTCATTACATATTTATGTACATATTTTGACGTTTAATACTACATATTTTTCCGGTCTCTAGTAATGGATGTTAGTGTGAGTAGAAGAAAGGGGCAAGAATAGGACAAGGAAGAGGAAGGAAAGATGTCCGCGATCCCTGGTCCTTTTTTTGGCTACAGCTCAGACATTTGTCGATGTTCATCGGAGAAAACCATGGGAAATATCAGAGGAGCCCGCAGCTACAATTCTCCAGAAGTCTGAAATTGGCATTGCTATATATTTAGTGTAAAAAAGACCTGCGACTGTCGGCTGGGAATGGAAATCGGCTGGAGAGCGGGAAAGTGAACGTGTCTGCAAGCGAACCGATTAGCAAGATGATGAAGTGCAGAGCAGTGAGCTGGGTGGACAGATACGAGTAGATGGCGAGCTAGAGTCAGAGCGTGGGGTTGCGCTAACGGTGTATTTAGATGAGCAAAGGAATGGCAGGGCGCTAGGTAATATATATGTAATTTTAATGAAATGTCATTTTTTTCTTATTACTTTTGACCACATCATCTTTTAGTACAGACATTAGTTCATGTTAGGACGAAAGAATTACCCATTTTTATATCACTTTTTTATTTTTCGTCGATTTTGACTAATAAACAATTGTTTGCCATTTTTCGCCGTTATAAACCATTTTAAACCATTTTTTTGCTGATTTCATAGATTTTAGTGTCATTTTCATTGTACTGGATTCAAGAAATATTTACGAAATGCAACACATGTTCTCCGTAAAATTCCTGGGTAGCCTTTTCGATTTCTTCGCTCAGATATTGTAATGTTAGCCGTTGCATTTAATTTTAAGGTTCTTGTAACGCGTGTCAGCGTCCTCGTCGGTTCGTCCGATTTTGAGATAACCAAAATTTTGCAAGCTGAGTTCACTTGAACGAAAGGAAGAAGCGTCGATTTCATCAGAAACATATCCAACGGCTTCGTTGTTCATCTGAACGGTTTTTGTTGAATTTTTTTTACATTTTTCTTTCATTTTAGGGCATTTTAAATCATTTTAAGAGTATTTTGTTGATAATTTTTGGCGATGTTTTAGACTGCAAATCGGCTCCGTAGACATGAATTGACAGCAAATTTGAGAGTGAGGTGAATTGGGCAATGAGTAAGGCTCAGATAAATTTTAAGCTTTGCTGTGAACTGGATAGTGAACCGGTCGGTGAACTGAACCGTGAGTTGGGCGGTGAACTAGACGGTGAACCGGACGATGAACCGAACGGTGAATCGAATGGTGAACCGAACTGTGAACCGAACGGTGAACCGAACGGTGAACCGAACGGTGAACCGAACGGTGAACCGAACTGTGAACCGAACGGTGAACCGAACGGTGAAGGGAACGGTGAACCGAACGGTGAAGGGAACGGTAAACCGAACGGTAAACCGAACGGTAAACCGAACGGTAAACCGAACGGTAAACCGAACGGTAAACCGAACGGTGAACCGAACGGTGAACCGAACGGTTATAAAGGACGGTGAGTACTGCGATGAGCCGGGCAATGTACGAAGCGTAGAACCTGGTGGGGAACCGGGTAGTGAATCGGGCGGTGAATTAATTGGTGAATCGGGCGTAAAATCGTTTGGTGAACCGCGTGATGAATCGGACGGTGAATACAGTGGTGAACCTGGCAATGAAAACCGGGCGATGAATCGACCGGTGAACCGGTCAGTGAACAGGACGAGGGACGCTACGACGGGAATCGAGTGGGGGGAGGGGACCGGGCGCGTTACAATTGTCGGACGCGCAAACACAGCCTTCCCCCACCCCAAGCTCCCCTCTCCCTCCCACTCACCCTTCCATCACTAAAGGATTCGCTGCGTTTCAGACGTAATTTTACTTAACAAGCCGGCTGCAAACACAAGGGGATCAGCCTGCTTTATTAAGACGCAAAGTGCGTTTTCCCTTTGCCCGTGCCGCCCGTCACTAGCCGCCCGTCTTTTGACCAGTGTTTCGTCAATAAAGTCATTACATTTGATTTGCAGCCGATGTGGAATCGCTAAGACCCCAACTGGTTTGTTAAGAGTAGCGAGATAAAGCGGATGACGCTGCAGCAACTGCTTTAAGGCTCCGATCTGCAAATGGAATTCTTACACAATTAAACTTCTCATTAAATTGTCGTGTATTGAGATGATTATTAAATAATGTTCAGAGGACCATTAATGCCATTTTCACTTGAATAGTATTTCAGATGGGGTTATTTTGCATTACTTCATAATCCTTTCGTCAATCGGGCATTGTGGATATTTATTGATTTTTAGAATGAATTTGTTTCAACAATAGCTTTTGTTTGCATTTCCAGTTAATAATGTTTTAAAACTGTTCTCGTCCTTACAAAAGTCCAGAAAGCGAGATATAATATAATTATTATTAGTGTAATAATTAATGTAATAATTATTTGAAAAGAAAAAATCTAGGTAAACGTGAGCAGTAGATTGATAACAACACATCTATGACTGGGAAGTAATTCCATTTTGGAAATCTCAGTCTACAGAGTGGCAGATTTTGTACACTTGCTACGTCATTCTGGAGGAGAATTTTTTTATCTGGAAAGGAATTTATTATCAGTTACTTAACTTAAAGCAAGATTGCATCATTTTACTCTTTTATTGCTTATACGCCTAGTTTGCAACTCTAATTATCTACATTCTCTTGTGGCTACCGTTTTAATATAAATATTTCCGTAGACAAAAACGCTTGTACTAAATTATTTTTACGAATGCCAGAAATTTGGTGAAAGTTTCGATTGATGGATTATTATGTATTTTACGAGCGCTTCAACTGTTAAGGTCATTATTCCCGTAAGTGCAATGCATGTTTCTATGATGGGTGCTGCCGCTGTTCTTCCCCCGCGAGATGTCGACTTGCGGGATTTTCCCTATTCAGGTATCTCCACCACCGCCCCTAGCCGGGACAAGCTCTACATTCCCGACTGGTCTCTAGACATGTGCCGGAGTCTAGTGCTTGTAAGTGTGAGTTCATGAAAGTGAGGGGTGAGGATGGAAAAAAGGAAGAGGAAGGAATGATCGCGAGCGGTTCGTGGCCAGTTTGTGAGGGTTCTGCTCCGATAATCGTCTGGTGTTGATCGGAACAACCACGATCAGAGCTAAAATTCTCCTCCAGACAGCGGCTGAATTCGATATGTAGCGTAGAAAATCCTTCCATTGTCGGGACACGAATCCTAGACCTTCCCGATCTGAAGCACTGCAGAGACATGAGCTGATGCCCTGAGCCACCTCAGCCTGTGTGACGTGTGGGGGTTAGCGTTTAGAACTAAGGAGCACCAGTGCTTATCCACCTCATCCGCCATCGCTGCGTAGGCCTCCCCTCGCAACAGCCCTGTGTAGACGCAAGGGAGGGTCCGTGTATAGTTAAGCATGGCTCGGCCCGGTGCGTTGATGTGTACATAACGCCAGCTGATGGAGTTTGAGGGGGCCGTGCAACGCGAGGGTGTGTGTGGGGGGAGGCCTTGGGCGTGGTGAAGGGGTAGGGGAGGGGAGGGGAGGGGAGGGGAGGGGAGGGTGGAGGGGATGTGCGGTCGCAGAATAATTTATGCCGACGCAATACGAGACAGCCTGCCTGCAGCGTCCCCCGCTCTCGCAACCTCGAGGCTTTTTTCCGGCCGGGAGAGGGGAGTGGTGTGGGGTGGGGTAGGGGAATACGCGAGGGAGGGAGGGAAGGAGTGGGGGGGAACGCAAATTCTTTTGTATAATTTACGTTCCTGGACTGAGCCGGTGGCGCGTTTTAGACCCTCTTTTGTTTTTGTACCGCGCGAGCTTCGCTTTGAAGCCGCTAGAGGGGGGTGAGGTGGTGGGGTGAGGGAGGGGGGAACTAAACGTGGGGTTGGCGAAGTGAAGATACTCGTGTGTTTGGAGTATGGGATTACTGTTTCCGCCTACTGTATCGGTTGCCGCTTTTGATGCCTGGTTGGGATTCTGCGATTTTTTTACGAAACGCTGAAAGATTTGCTGGAAATGGTGCTTGCATGTGTTTGGTAATTGAATAAAATGAAATGGATGTTATTTTATCTCTAACGCAACACACTCTCGTGTACGTCTGATATAGCTTTGTTTTACTCGTAGGTACCACAAGATATTTTAGAAGTAATTTAACCATCTAAAGTCAAGCTTTACGAAATTGAGACCACAATTTCGGGTGAAATATTGATAAGTTTGTTAATACAAGTATTACATATATCCATGGCATGCTGTTAACTGAAATTTTCTGAAACGAAAACTGATATTTTCTGAAACGAATAGTCAAATACAAACAAAAATTGTAGTCTATTTGAAATTATTACGATGTGAATAAAACGTACGGAATTTGTGTTGTAACATCTTATTACAATACGTATTTAGTAAACAATTATAATGGCACAAACAAGAAAGTAAAATGTGATGTTATTCCCTAGTAAAGAAGTTTTGCCACCCGATGCGTCGATCTTCAAGCAGGAGCAGTTTCAAAAAAAACGAACAAAATATGTTTACTCCCTTGTGTCCTTCATTGTTTGGTTTATTACCAAGAGGTGAGTAATACGGGAAAAGTTTTGTACTACCCCTAATATTCTATTTACAGCGTAACAATACATATTTTTGTTGTTTTCGAGATATTGTCAAGGAGTCCTAAACAAATCGACACGATGCGCTGCTTATAAATCAAAACATGCCTTAAAAAATTGTTAAAACCCATTAGGGCATGGAAGGGGGGCCGGAAATGAATACTTTTTGCCAGTAAACAAATAGTGTAAACAAACGTCTCTAAGTCTGTCCCGCTGTAAATACCTCTAGCGGCTAAGGCTGGATTTTCACCAAAAATTGACTTTTCCCGATCATTTTGACTAATGTCGTGGACTATTGAACTTCAAATTTTGAGTTTTAGAGTACATTTTCAAACATTCCTCAAAAATGACTCCAAAATTTTCCTTTATTTTTTTTCATATAGTGAAAAGTGTATTTATCAAGATGGGGGGTCCGGTTTTCCTTGAATTATCTGAATTTTTGAAAATAACAAAAGTTCTAATCTTCTTACAACTATAATATTGGAGGTATAAATAGTTCTTAGTAATAAAATGTATTATTGAAATTTAGATCTCTAAAGAAGGTCATATGCGATTGTTTCAAAATATGACAAAATTTTCTCAAAAATGGTACCAAGAGATTTGTTTAAACGATTTAATGGATTAGGATATATGCACTGAATGACATGACAGAGCTTTTGATGTACGTAATCTTTTAACTTTCCAAACTTGACATAAAAGTACTTTGAAGTACTGAAGTAATGTCACCACTGTTATCAAAATTAAATTATTTGGAAAAACTATAATATTCATTATTTTTGTTTTTATTGTATTTTGTATTCAATACAAATATTTTTATAATACGAACATTTGTAAAAAGTTTTTAACATTAAAAAGTTACGAACATTTGTACATAGTTACATACAATTTATTCGTAAATGATTTTTATGTAATTTAAATATCGTGTCGTGAATATATTTAAAGATATTAGAGTCATTGTTGTTGTTTTGTTCGGATTCTGGTTATGGGAATACGGGTGCTCGTGTATATTAATCGACGTGTTGGAAATTGAAGTTCGATTTAAGAATACCTATATTCTGAAGGGGTTTGGTATGAGAAATGTTTTTTGACCATATGAGAGAGAGATATTAATGGGAAGTGTTTATGCGATGAACGTAAAACTATTTTCGGGATGAGATGCTTTGAAGCATTTCTAGGAAACGATTTAGGTTTTTTTTAACAACCAGGAATGAAGGGAATATAATTGTGACATTTGCCTCGTCCGTACTTCATATTTTTTAAATTAAATTCGCAGAATTACGACAAATTTGTTTAACAACCGACTGAGAAATCAGGTAGTCTTCATTCTGTGAAACACGTTTCTGCGGTTTTATTTTCGAAATTAAAGCAAACTATAGCACGTCCGAAATTCAACGTCTTAAAGGTTCATGTGTAATTACAATCTTCCCCGTTCATAAAATTGAATGAAATCTCATTATGTTAGCAATTTGAATTCGAAATTTCTTAAAATGTTTATGTTCACGATTTTTAGGATTCTGCAAATTGCTGCTTATTTTTCAGAGCCTTTTATCTAACTTTAATTCGTAAGGGAATTTACAAACAAAACTAGTGAAATTGGAAATTGGGATAATTCATGGTTGCGGTAAGACAATATTGGTATTTACGCTGAATTATTTGCAAAAAGGTAAATTTACTCTTACTTCGTTGGCTAATTTCCAATTTTGCTTTAATGCAAGTAACATTCATTTAGTGTCAGAATACGTGGCAACTGTTAGGAATATGAGCAATCCGTATTTCTACGCAACTTAATAAACATGCCATTTCTGCTTATAGACATAACATTATCCCTGCAATTCTGGCCATGTTACACGCAAGTCATTTATTTATATGCAGATTATTGCGTATTTTAACGCCATAATATGGCTGATGTTTACTTGAACCTGGGTTATTGTGGATATAAACTAGGGCAGCATGTAATGAATTTTCCGGTACAATCCGTATCATGATGAGCAACAGTTAGCTACTCTGTAAAAGCACTCTAATAAACTAAATCTCTTTGAGAGCTATATTAGTATGTCTGGCTTTTTAAATTAGAGTTTATGATCTGTTGCAAAGAGCTATGTAGATCTTTATTATCATATCGGATTCATTTCGAGGATACATTATTTTGGGTCAGTGGAATCTGTACTCAGGAACTTTCTGTGATGTTAATATTAGCAATTGGAATAATAATAATATTAATAATAATAATGATAATAATAATAGTGTTTTTTTCTGGCTAGACATCAAATTGTTCCATAAAACATTTTTTACACGTCCTAATTTCTTTTTGAGGTTTTCAGTTCAGATTGATCATTGTAGACATACGTATATAGTATATCCTAAATCAGTGACTGTTTCCCCCGTTAGAAACTAAATCTAGCGTATCGAACCGCAGATCACGTACAATACCTAATCACAATAAGAAAGAATGTGTGTGATAAGGAAGGAAAGATGTGTGTGATAACACAGTATAGATTTGGCTATACATTTTCTACTTCCTAAAGATTTTTCTCCAAGTAAGTGCTGACAGATCACTATTTCTTAAATGGAATTTATATCACATTTACTCAAGATAATTATTCATTTATTTATTACTAGTAAACCGGGCAATGCTTCGCTATTGTAGTGTATTACACATCACACAGTACTGGTCACGTGAGTGTTCTTCGCGTTTTACGCTACGCTGTGCGAAATTCTAATTGAAATGAAAGACCTCGCAAGTAAGGGTTTGCTCCATGTCCTGGTTTGGACATGTTCGTCGTGTATCCTTTTGTTAAAACAAAAAACAAAAAAAAATTCAAATTTGGGCATGCGTTCGCTATGACACTATCGTGGAGAAATTTGATTTATTTAATAATTCCGGCCGATATATCACAATCGTACGGGCAGCATTCTTGGTTGTACTGAAGACTCGCTGACTGTGCGGGTTGCGTTGAGTTCAGGGACGCTTGAGTCATAAGCGAATAAATCATCAAGAACAACTCACATGTCCGATTTAATTCCAACCATTCTTTAAACACTCACATAATTATATTATTGATTACAGCAACAGGAACTTTTTGTAATGAACAACTGGGATCTGCTGAAGTTTAAGTGAGTTTCCACATTTCCACTGCCCAATCATTACACGAGTCAAATAGTGAGATCTTATTAGTTCGTGGCCCACCCTGAGAAGCTTCTTACCTATTTCGTAAACGGGTTGTAAGGATGCACCCAGTTGCACCCCATCGCAGCCCTCAAGAGCACTTCCTCTCCGGAGCCAAGTCTCTCTCTCTCTCTCTCTCTGGCTATAAGGCCTCCTCCGACCGACAGTAATCTCTCGACAAGGCCCCCTCCTCCACAACTCAATACGACCATCCAGCTGCCGGGTCATCGAGGCGAAGCACGGTGGGGCGGGGCGAGGCGGGGCGAGGCGGGGCGAGGCGGGGCGAGGCGGGGCGAGGCGGGGCGAGGCGGGGCGAGGCGGGGCGAGGCGGGGCGAGGCGGGGCGAGGCGGGGCGAGGCGGGGCGAGGCGGGGCGAGGCGGGGAGAGGCGGGGAGAGGCGAGGCGGGGCGGGGAGGGGCGGTGAGGGGCGGTGAGCTGTGACGCGAGGGAGGTGTGGGACAGAGCAGGATCCCGTCTCCAAGCGAAGCGGGAAACTCGAGGCTGGAGAGGCGGACGGGCTGTGGGTGGGTGGAGAGGGCTGTGGAGTGGCTGCAGATTGAGACACTATGGAAAGGGACGATGCCGAGTGAAGAGAGGAAGAAAGAAGAAGGCGTTTGGGCGGATTGGACGGTCGGGATGGTGCGTGGAATGGAATGAGATGTGGAGTGTGGCGGAGAGAAGAACGTGACTGTTCAAACAGTACAAGGAAAATAGAATAGATTAGAATAGAATATTTATTTTGCTACTTACGAATACATGGAATACTTCATGTGGTAGCGTTTTCTAAGTAAGTACTACAAATACACAAAACAAATATCGAACTACATAAAAATATTTACATGTAACTAAATGCAATTTTACCGAATTAGTGTATTAAACGTATCATGCTAAAGATGACCTTAATATAAAATAACAAGAATAATACAAAAAAATAATTTTAATGTTAACATATTCTAAAAACAATTACAATTTCTTTCATCTAATTTAAACAATTGACATTCTGAGGGAAAGTCTCCTACACTGCTGCAGGTACTTCGTTCCAGTTTTGTATGGTTCGGTTTCCAAATAAGAATACATCTGTTCTGTTTCCTTTGCCGAATTTTGAAGCCATAATCCTTCCGCGCTTCCACGAGGCTGGGACGGGCTGGGGGCGTGGTGGGGATGGGGACGGGGGGTGGGGAGGGGGTAAGGAAGGAGCGATGACGGGGCGGGGACGGGACGGGGCGGGGACGGGGCGGGGACGGGGCGGGGGCGGGGCGGGGACGGGGCGGGGACGGGGCGCGGGGACGGGGCGGGGGCGGGGCGGGGACGGGTGGGGGACGGGGCGGGACGGGGCGGGGACGGGGCGGGGACAGGACGGGGCAGGGGCGGTAAAGTGTCGGGGACGGGTGGTAACGACACCGATAGTCGCTGAGCGGGGCACGTTCGTGTTGTGGAATGAGTGCTAAGTGACGGAGTGAATCCTCGGTCGGGGCGATTTCGGGTGAGGTAGAGCGATGGTGGGGGCTTTGCCACGCCTCCCTAGCAAGGGGAGGAGCCGGGGGCGGGACCTGTACAGGACGAGGCGTGGCTGTGCCAGTGCGAGCGCAGCGGGGCGGAAGTGGCAGCGCGGCGGGCGTGGGCGGCGCGGCCCGACGCCGGGGCCCTTTCAGGCGCGTGTTTTGAGAAGGGCGGGCGGTGTGGCGCTGCTGGCCTCTTCCGCCCTAAGCTCTTTGTCTCGGGCGTCTCCGCCGCGCGGCCATTGTTGCGCGCACAAAGGCGATCGCTGGCGCCGCGCGCGCGCGCGCGCGCGCGCGCGCGCCGCCCGCCCGCCCGCCCGCCCGCCCGCCCGCCCGCCCGCCCGCCCGCCCGCCCGCCCGCCCGCGCTTTTAAAGGGGAAGACGCTCCGCTCCGCCCCGCCCCGCTGCGCCCCTCCCTCGCAGCACACTGGGCCTCATGGGGTGGCCACACTGGGCCAAAAGGTACGTCAAAATGGAAGTGAGTGAAAAGGCCCCGCCCCGCCTCGGCCCGCCCCGCCCCCGCTTTGCCCCGCCTCGCCCCGCCTCGCCCCGCCTCGCCCCGCCTCGCCCCGCCTCGCCTCGCCCCGCCTCGTCCCGCCTCGTCCCGCCTCGTCCCGCCTCGTCCCGCCTCGCCCCGCCTCGCCCCGCCCCGACTCGCCCCCGACTCGCCCCGACTCGCCCCGACTCGCCCCGACTCGCCCCGACTCGCCCCGACTCGCCCCCCGACTCGCCCCGACTCGCCCCGACTCGCCCCGACTCGCCCCGACTCGCCCCGACTCGCCCCGACTCGCCCCCGACTCGCCCCGACTCGCCCCGACTCGCCCCGACTCGCCCCCGACTCGCCCCGACTCGCCCCGACTCGCCCCGACTCGCCCCGCCCCTTCCTCGCAGCACACGGGGGGACACACGGGGTGGCCACACTGAGCGAAAGGTACGCCAAAGAGAGTGAAAACGGGAAGACGCTTCGCCCCCGCCCAACTCCTCCCCGGCAGCACAGTGAGCCACACTGGGTCAAAGTGAAGGAATGTGAAAAGGATGTGCCAACAAAATACATCCCCCTAATGCAACAGACCCACAACTCCAAAATCACTTATTTCGGGGGAGAGCCTTAGGAAGTTTTCTCGAGCGCATTTAAAAAGAGGAATTTAATTTAAATTAAATTGTTATCACTTGGCTATTTGTGAAACAAAAAGGAAGGCATTGTTATAAATGACATAATGGAAAACGAGGAATCTAAGAATGGATATATCTTAATTTTCAATTTTTTGGAGATGTGGCCTATTGAATTAGTGGTACGATAAGTGATCTTGGTAGACCAGCCTTGAGGAAGGCCACGACGGCCAAGATGGTGGAAATGTTGGTATCAGCTTTGACGCGACGTCACCCGGACAGCCTAGAGCTCTCTCAAGACTCTGGACGTGGAAGCCTTATTCATCAAAGCATAAGTGAGCAAAGTTTGAGCAATGAAATAGGTCAGGGACAAAATATGCATTAAGATAGGTCAGAAAAATGTTACGCAATAAAATAAGTGAGGAAAATATACGAAATCAAGTGTGAAATAAAATACGTGCCCTTATTTTAGTTTATAAGGTGTTTAATAAACTGAATGAACACAAAAGGTGCTAAACAGCACAAAGATACCTTCAAGGCAACGTCTTGCGGTTCTAACTCACTAAGGTGCTCCGTAGTTTTCATGGTTTCCTTCGTCATATCCAATACAAAGAATATTATCCTACGCAACGGGCCCTGCACCGCAGGCGATCTTACATTTTCTTCCCTACATCGTCATTACCATCAGTATTACTCATCATCAGCATCATCATCATCACCCATCATCGTCAATTGAACCGGGTCGCGCTGCGGAAGAACGTCACATCATCACTCGCCTTGTCAAACTCCGGCATAGCAGGGAAGTCTGGCAGGCCCTGCATCTTTATATACCCTCAAATTCAATATGGCATAGAAATACGGGGAGCAACAAGTGTAGGGAATATGGACAGGGTTAAGATAATACAGAAAAGAGCTCTGAGATGCATTTTCCAGCTGCATCCTAACCAATCTTGTAAATATTTTATACAAAAATACAAAATAATGACTGTTGTTCCAATTTATGCATTTAGGATAATTCTGCTCATGAAAAACAATACGTTACTCAAAATGAATGTGTATATCAATACAACACAAGAGGAAAGGAAAACTTATCACAAGATGTACTCTCCAAAATCCTTCTCAAAGAAGGATCCTTATAGGAATGCTGCGTTACTCTTCAATAAACTACCTAACCATATTAAGAAGTTAAGCAAAAATAAATTCAAAACATTACTTAATTGAAACTTACCCTTATAAACTCAAGGAATTATCATAGACAGAGAGAGCAATGCTACAACAATTATATATTTTTTACTACACGATAAGTTATTTAATTCTTTAGGACAAGCAACTTAAGTTTAAGCAACTTAAGTTTATTATTATTATTATTATTATTATTATTATTATTATTATTATTATTATTTAATTACACGCTTGCTAACCTGAGGGACCCGGATTCAAATCTAAGCGTTGGCTGGGGATTTTTATCCGATGTTGTCCTATTCAGGGCGACCCTAAGGTTCACTCAGCCTTCTTTCCAAATGAGTACCAATATTTACTGGCTTTATTAACAGTAAATATTGGGTGAAAAGGTGTCCGGTTGAAGCATGACGCTTGCCACGCCATCTTCACCCCACTTCTAGAGATACGACAATCTACGAGATACCCGTTACATTCTTCTGTACAGAGGGCCTTGGAAGTGGGGATATAAACCGGAAAATGGCTGAAAGAGGAGTCCCTAACCTCCTCTAACCCTAAACAGGATAATCCTGTAGCATTAAAGTGCAAAGGGTAAAGTAATTAATTAAATTATTTAATTAATTATTATTACTGTTATTGCTAATTGTTTTTATCTAAGAACATTGACATTGTTTGAAATTTGTAATCCAAGTATTATAAACAATAAATATTACTTGATCTACGCGCGGCTGTCCTTCAGGAAAAGAAAGGAAAAAAACAGACTATATTACATTGTTTAATTGAACCGGCCAGTTAAGTTTTCTCTTTTTTACTTTTATTTATTTATTTTATTTTTTATATTTTTTCCTTTTTATCTTCTTTTTTTGTATATTCCTACTTTTTATTTTATTTCCTGTTATTTGTATTTTATTTTTACTTTCAAATTCTTCTTTTTATTTGTTTCATTTATTTTTTATCGGAGTGCTTTGGAAGATTCCAGACGTCCAGATGTCTAACCTGTTCATTTTTCTATCCTCTTCCCTTTTCCAACCACCCTCCCTCCCCCCCACATTATCAGGTCTCCCAGTATCGCTCCTTTCCCTCTCCGCCAATCGCGGGCCACCTGCCCTCCTCCCATTGGTCGCCGCTGCGACCTATCAGCTTCTGCACCCCGTCCTATATCTATGCGACACGCTAGCCTCTCGGCAGCAGTATAGCTCTGAAGAAGGCCACAGCAAGATGGCCGAAACGTCAGTAAAACCGACTGAGACGCGGCTCATCCCGGACAGCCAAGAACATAAGGGTGCTTTGGAAGTTGGGAATTCTCGGAAAATACTTGTGTGGAGTCTTTACGGCGTGGCGTTTCTGCCCACTGTGCCCCCCCCCCCCGCTGCCCGTCGCGCCGCCCAGCGCCCGCCGGTCGCCGAGAGCAGAAAGGCGCCCGTTTGGGGAAACCCGAGAGGAGCGACAACGTGTAGGTCATTACGAGAGATGCAGCGCCACTCCCGCCACCCAATACTTCGAGAAGCGCTCTTCACGAAAAAAAAAGACTGATATGAAAGCCTTTTCAGTTATCGTCATTACATTATTTATTATTATTACTATTATTATTATTATTATTATTATTATTTTCCATTACATCACGACTAAAGATGTTATGAGTCGGCTGAATATAAAATCCACTCCAGGCTGCAACCAGCTACCTAAGGAGAAGACCCGGTGACTATCAGTGCCTCTACAATACTTTACGCAAAATGTGGGCTGTTTCCAAACAAAGCAATTTCTTGAATTTCCCAGTCTTTTGTATTACCAGGGAGTTTAGACAAGTTCTTACTCACATTTTGCGGAACAAAACCCAGAGCTCCGATAACTATCGGGACGACCTGTGCTTTTACGCCCTGCATTCGGCTGATCTTGATTTTCCAAACTCTTGTATTTAAGACGTTTCTCTGCCTCCTTGGTAACGACGTTTTGATCGCAAGGTACAGCAACATCGATAAGTAAACACGATTTTTTCGCCAAATCCCGGATAACTATATCCGGTTTGTTTGCCGCTGTCGTGGGATCAGTTTGAATTCGTTGGTCGTACAATATCGTACACAATCCAACAGACGTCACCGGTTTTTGGTGAGAGTTCGTACCACTTGGGGCATGTGTTTGGAACTTCGAAGGCGGTACAGATC